>VZTI01004208.1:385557-414635 GCA_013397865.1 Struthidea cinerea
AAAAAAAAAGAACACCAAACCACAAAATCTTTTACCCTGCCTCCAAAATCTTGATAGTACTGCCTATCTAAACTTAACTGCTGCTAAAAGCAGATTTTGTCCTCTCTCTGCTCTGAAGTGCTGATTTCTACCTCCTTGCTGATCTGAGGGCAAATGGCAGGTCATATGGGAGAATTTAGTCAGCACTACACCATCAGCCTATTTGTACCATTCCAAGATGCCCACAACCTCACATCAATGACTCAAATGTGCATAAAGTGGGCACACTTTGTATTCAGTTGTTGTTAAGACAGCGAGTCCCAACTCGATCCCAAAACATGGTGGGTTTTTTTTTTCAAGCAGAAATGGCTTGGCTTACCTGAATCTACATTTCTAGGATTCACTTCTTCAGCTTCTTTTTGCCATCATGTAAGAGGACTATTTAAAATTCCCCAGAAAACTCACCCGTAATTATAAGATTTCCAGAGCAGCTATTTCAAACAAGGAACAGCTCACATGAAATTTGTGGTTTGTAGTGATAGAGTCAATAATACCGACCTGTGGAACCTCTATAGCTTACATACTTTAACTGACAGAACAAAGGGTATTTTTTTCTCTGTAAAGCACAAAATCCTCCAGAAACTGAAGTGAAAGCTGTGTGAGACCATCTACTGCCACAAAGAGAAAGCAGTATCAGTCACTCTAGATAACACAGTTGACTGCCTTCCAATTAAAGGCCCATTCCCTGGAAGGCAGATACCTTTTATCTTGGACATGGAAATTATCTAGTAGTCTCCCTCCTGCATTGCTTGAGGTGTGTGCAGACAACCATCAAGATTCTTATAAGCCTTACAGGTAGAGAACTCCAAGAGTGTGACATAAAGAAAAGAAAAACAGAGGCATAACAAATCATTGCTTTCTCACGAGACTGAAAGTAACGCGTGTTGCTGTAGAAATACGTATTTTATTTGGATTTGGCGTTCTTGGTACTTCAGCAGATCCTAAGGCAATTGCCAAACGACAGCCTGAGTTCTGAGGAGTTTTAAGGCCAGCTATGGGCTTACTCACTGGGGTTGGAAACAAACAATGTGTTTTGTTGCACGTTTCCACCCACCCCTCCCTAAGTATCCATGATCAAAGCCATGGGAAGCACCAGAGGAGGGCCATGAGCCTAGTATCCCTGAGCTTGTTGATGCAGGTGTGAGGATCACTCCTTCTACACAAGATAAAACAAGCATAAAATCCCTCCTTACTGCTCCACGGGCATGTGGGGAGGGTAAAAAACCTTCCTCCTTCCCCACACAGCCACACTGGTTAGACAGACTCTGGCCTTGGTACTGCACTTGTCAATGATAAATGCTCTGTAGAAGGCAGTGGATTTCTTATGGAAGCAACGTGTTCCTTTTCTTTTTACTCAGAGTGACTCCAGTGACAAAGGGGACTGACATGGGGCTCTACTTCACCACTCACATTCTTCCTCATTGACTGCCTGCTGGGAGAGAGAAACTGATTTTGAGAGAAGCCTGAGACACTGGGTAAAAAAATCTCCAAGGATTCTGTCAAATGCTGAACCCATTACTCAGCAAACATGAAAAGAAACTGTTCTCAGATCCAGGAGTTGAGAAATGCTGCAAAGTGACATC
Organism: Struthidea cinerea; assembly: GCA_013397865.1. NCBI lineage: Eukaryota > Metazoa > Chordata > Aves > Passeriformes > Corcoracidae > Struthidea > Struthidea cinerea. The sequence continues at coordinate 387,180 of VZTI01004208.1, forward strand.
TTCTCATTTAGATTGGGCAGTGCTTTTGGTTTAACTTTGGAGAAACAATAATACTGAGATCCCAGCAGAGCAAGAAGTGCTACAACGTCTGTACTAATGTGCATCCCTAGAGAGGGAAGAGCAGGCTGGTCTGCTGCACTGTATTACAACAATCCACCTTTAAAAGAGAGCTCATACCTCTATTGCACAACAGCGTTTCCAATTAGTACCTTTTCCTAGCCTCAGAATAATACCATAAGGTTTAGCTGGGATATGAGTAGCTAAGAGAGCCACAATTCCCCACACAACTCTTTTCCTGGTTTTGCACCTAGGGCAAGTCCTTGTTGGAGTCTGTAGGCATATGAGGGTCAGTCAGCACAGTGCTGCCTGAAAAGCAGCAGCTGCTGTGAATCATATCCTGGGAACTCCAGAGTACGTACAGATATGTAAGGACAGGGCAGCATTCCCTTTCCAGCCCAGGACCTGGCTGTCTTATGTTCTAAACAAGCAAAAGAAACAGCATGTGGGGAAATATTTTAATGGTTGCACAAAAGCTGCTAGAAAACTCTAGTTATTAGTAATTCACTGTCCAGATGGAAAAATGTATTTTGCAAGTTTCCAGAGGGCTATTTTCTTACCTAAGTGCTGTTAAGTATTTCCACAGAAAATCTGGTGATACTTTTAATGGGGCAAAAGAAAATTAAAGATCATGCCTCTAACACCTGACACTGGCCAGAAGGCCTGCTTGTACCACAGAATAACAGAACTAGATTTAAGTGTGACTTGAAAACACAAATAGAGGATCCAAGAGATTGTGAGGTAACCCTTCCATTCCATATCCACAGGAGTGCTGTGTTTGAGTGGCACACTGCCCTTCAAAACAAAGCAAGGACAAGGAGGATATCAGTGAGAACCATCAGATGTCTGGAAACCACACGGCCTGTGAGTAAACATGAAGTGGGAGGAATTGTTTAGCCCAGAAAAGAGTCAGCCTATTATTGACAAAAATATCAACTGGAAAGGAATCAGTCTGCGCAGTCACGTTCCCTTTAACCAGGGCAGATATAGGGGCACCTAAATTATACCAAATGAAACTTAGGTTAAACATCATGGGCAAATTGTGTAGCTGCAAGGACAATTAAGCACTGAATGAGTGGCCAGGGGAGATGGTGGTGTTTCCAGCACAATGAGGAACAGCCTAGACAAAAGGCGCTCAGGAGCAAGCATATTAGTTTTTAGTTATTCTCCAGGCAGTCCCTTTTCCCAGAGCTCTCCCACTGCTTCCCTGCGTATTTAACTACTTTGTCACCACCCCACCTATTCTAGCTACCTTCAAAGGGCCTGTCAGGTTACATATCCTGTGCGATTCTTGGCAACTTGCTTGGGTTTGCAATTTACTGCTTCTGTGTAAGACTGGAACACAACCCTGTGTGCCTTACCGTTGAAATATTACCTGTTCGCTGATACTCGTGCACATAATAAAGGTGCAACCTGCTCCACATCATATGGCTCGCCTTGAACATAGACCAGCAACACTCTTGCTGTCCTCCCACTCCCGCCTGAATTGATCAAGTCAAATGCACATTCCTTTTTCAGCCATGTTGCCTGACAAAACAAAAATCATCCCCTCTCCACGTAGTCCAACAGTTTCATAACAGCTGATGCTGCAGCAAAACCTCCATCCCTCTGTTAATAGTGCAAGGTGTAGCACTGCTGCTCAGCTCCTGGGGCCTGTTTGACCAAGGCCTTCCCACCCATTTCAGGATGGGTGGGAAGCTAACCAGTTGCAGTCATCTCCACTCACCAAGACAGAGGTAGCCAGGTTAGCCATTATTCCTTACTGATGTGACATTTCTGTTCACACTTCCATTCACACATGGAGGATTATGATAACTTGTAGCTAAAGCTCATGCCAGTTCTGCCTGGCTCTGCCCCAGAAGATTTGAGTTTTTTCTTGAAGCTAGCAGTAGTGATGGATTATCAGTGACTGACCATTCAAATAGCCCAGTCTCACAGGGTTGTTCTGCTTCCTGTAGTCTCTTGCTTGTCATTTGTCTCTCCTGTAGGTCCCATTTCCCAGGAGCTCTAATCCTCCAGGAAAATCTGTTTATGTTGTCCCTGTAATCAGGTGTACAATATTGTATAATCTTTAAGGCAGACACCACTCTCACCATGCAAAGAAAGCACTTGATTTACAATGTGAAGCCTGCAAGACAAGTTTTCCTTTAACCTACCACCTGATAAGTAGAGAGCTTTAGCACGGCTGTCAGAATTCCCTGAAGCAAAGGCTATAAAGAAGTAGGATTTGGCAAGAGCCGCTGTCATCTGCAAGACTGCCTCTTTGATCCTCCTTACACTTGTGTAATCATGCCAACATCTCTGCAAAACAGAGCAACAGAGCTGTTGCACGAAGGTGATCTCCCTCTCATTTGCTTATATCCTCTGATGGAATTTTTGCTTGGTGACTTTTACTTTTATACAGTAAGAAAAGCCCTGCACCTCCTTCTCCACAGTCTCTACCTTTGTATTGGAGCAATTACCCGTTTACAGGTATTTCCTTGATTTCTCACTATATTTTCAGTACCATATTATACTGCACAACAACTGAAAAGTAATTAATGAAGTCAAGTAGGAAACCTTGTCCTGAGGAGTCACCCATTGCCAAGAGCTGACTTGGCTATGCCAAAAGCTGTGGCAAAACTCCAGGAAGTCTCTTCCAGGAGCTGGCATTCAGGTACTGCCACTACATTCATGCACCATTCGGAACACTATCATGGAAGACATTGGTCAGACAACACTAATAAAAATTCAGGGGTGTTTCCCGTCTGGACCTCTTCTGATTTCTGAACCCTGAAGGTAAGCATCAGCCACATTTCTGAACCTTTTTCCATGTTCTTTTGAACATGCCAACTATGATTTTATTATCGGTGAATTAACACAGAAAGTTAATTGTGAGAAAAGAAATAAGCACAGGAGGTTTAAAGCATTTGAAGTCAGTCTCCCTTAATTCTTGTAATACAAAGTTTATGTACCTCATTAAAGTACATCCACTACAATAATCATTCAATATTCATTGAAATATTTCAAGATTAACAGTATAGAGGTGGAATACAGAATCAGACTGTTTTACTTGAGACCCTTTGTACATCAGATGAAAGTTGAGGGAGATAAAAATATATGTACAACTAGCATGCAAGTTTTCACTTCCAATTACAATCAAACTATCAAATCCTTTTGCTGCTAATGCTTCACTAGACTGTTTCTGGTTCTGAAAGGACCAAACCACGTCCAAGCTGCTGAACTATACTTATCTAGAAAGCATGAAATCAGAGCTTCCCAACATGTGCCTTTACAGTTAACATCCACCACAAAATTAGTACTTTCTTCAAGAACATGTGGTTTTAAGTGGGAGCATCTTTGGAAACTTTGAGTAGGTATTTTTAGAATCAAAACCAAATAGAATTTGGACACTCAAAGCACTGCCTTTATTCTGTGTTGGTGTAGCAGCCAGTAGAACACGTCTTGGTTGACAAGCAGAGCTCCTGTAAACTGACACAATGTTTGTCTTTTAAAGAAAACAACTCCTGCACTGTCGTCTACTGCTGTGGGAGTTATGTCCTTCAGAGGATCCTGCATTTTACACGACTCTGAATTATGTCCTTTTTTGGAGCAAACGGAAACCTTTGATTTACCAGTACTTTAAGTACAAGCTGTCATTTAGAAAAGACCTGGTGCTGGGCTCCCTTTCCTTTGGGACCTGCAACACAGCTCAGTGTTTCTATGCAGCAGTTGCTGGAATATACTTGAACAGAATTGGAATGTGGGAGCAAGTCCAGTGTTCATTGTAAACATGGCGTGAATTCAGTGACCCAAGGCAGCAGACCAGGTCCAAAAGTTATCAGTTTGCATTTGACCTTTAATATTGGGCTTCCACGATTATGTCTATTTAACAGGTTTGTCCCCTACTGGTGTATCTTGTTCTTTGTACAGTCGCTTATACCACCACACAGAGACGCGAAGATTTATCCAGATCAGAGTGGTAACATGTGGCATGCACTCACTTAACCCTTCTGTCCTACATATTCATCAGTCCTTTTCTTTCTCTTGTTCTCAATTTACGTCTAAGATGACATGTCAGACAAGAGAGCAAAAGAAGAGATCATTATTCTCTGCAACACAAGGGCCAGATTTTCCATTGCTTTCCACCATGCCAAAGAAGGTGATTTGGCTTCACTGTGGCTCAAGAGGAGCACAGAGCAGCCCAAGTGCTTTGTACGCCCTCTTTGAGCCAGCTAAAATGACAGCAGGAGGTGAGGTGGAAGGTCAGGTGCATGGCACATAATCTGTAACCTAAACAAATGCCATCACCTGGGCTGCATCATGTATGTGTGCCCTCTAAATGCGAAAAACTCAGTAAGCATGCAGAAACTGTCTCGGGACACCTGAGCTGTAGGAGACGGTTTTCCCTCAGCCATTCACAGAAAGAGACACAGCATAAGTTGTTCTGCTTGGTTCAGCAGCATTAGCCGGCTCCCTCACTACTCAAGAGCTCATCTCCCTTGCAACCAACAAGAAAATTCCTTGAATGCCAGAAAAACTAACTGTTTGTCTTTCTTGCCCAGACATTGCCCAGTACTGTCTTTGGATCCAAATACAGTTTCAGCAAAGTAATTGAAGTGATAAATCAGATAAAATCTCCAGCAGATTGACATGGAGATCATGTTGATTGTTGTTGAACTGCATTGCAGCAAACAGGAAAACAGCAAGCAGAGCTGCTCTGCTTTCACCCCAAACTGCAGGTAAAGAACAACCCAAGCCATATTTGACTAACAGGAATCTCTACAACAAAATTTAAAAACTAATGTAATTGTATTGTTGGGATGCTCTTCACACCAGTGTTGTGATGCCAGAGGGAGGCAAAGAGAAATTTTCCATTTATTTTTGAAATTATGAAAAACCTCCACCAATATTAAGGATGAGATTTGAAGAATTTAAAGAATATAGACTTTGTATGCAGTGCTCCCCAGTGATGGCTGACACCCCAGATGGGAATCCTAAGGCTTAGGCAGGACCAGTCAAATGGCGTCTCCTGACAAAGCTTGTCTAAAACTCTGTTTCCATTTTTCTGACCTGTGTTTTCATGTAATGGTAATTTGCAAGCTGTGGGTATTCAGCTTCACTGAAGGAACAAACAAAAAGCTTTCTGCTGCAAAACAGTTTAAGCAGTTGGGAGGGAGAACTCAGGCCTCATCTCTTCTCTGCAAAACACAGCCTTACTTCTCATATTCTTCATTTTGAGCTATTTCAGCATTAGCATGTACCCTCATTTTTGACCTATTATGGAAGGATAATACACATGAACTGTGCACTCAACATATTTCACCATTTTAATGAGCTAATACACATTGTTATCAACAGCATATTTCTTGTTTTAATACCTCGATCCTGACAGTCTGAAGAAATGTCTTTAATAGCCCAGAAACAGTCCTACTGTGAGGGGAATGAGGCAGTGCTAAGTGAGCCTGAAACACGAAAGCCTGTTTCAGCTCACCAGCACCTTGTGCCAGTGGAGCACTGCGAGCTGAGTGACACACAGGGCTTGGTTTCAGGCAGGTGGCAGAGCTGGGAAGGCAGAAATCTTCCAGGCATAACTTCCATTAACCTCTATACCCGTTTCCAAAGGGAACTGTCATTTCCCCGTCAGTAAGTTTTCATCCGGGCTGTTGCTCACAAGCCATCTAAGCATCCAGCCAATCCTGCTCACACAACCAGTTGTACGATCATAGGGGAGAGGACAGGAGCTAGACCTGAGAAGGCTTTTGGCCTCCTTCTGTGCTTAGATTATGATTTAATGCTAAACAGTTGGCATGGCAACCAAATGCTTGGCAACAAAAGGCCAAAGAACAGGTCCAGAAGAGGGCCAAGCAAAAAGCGCTGCCCAGCTCTTCCACGGGCAGATCTGTGCCCTGCATACCCATCTTGTCAGGGCTTCTGTAGCAGCCAGGGTTACAGCAGAAGAAGGCATTATTAATAAGCCAGGCAGGTCTGCAATAAGTGAATAGCAAATTTCTCCAAAACACTTGAAATGGACCCTGGCGCCTCATTCAGGCTCCTTTTGGTCTGTCCACCAATTGCCACACGTTGCCAGGAGACGGTCTTGCTCCACAGGGGGACTCGCCACTGGCTGCCATTGTGCTGTCTCTCTATGTCCCCCTCCTCCCCTGTCCTGCTCTTGCTCTCTGCAATGACAGAAGCCTGGCAGTGCTCTGTTTCTCAGTTCTGACACAATAACTTCTTTTGATTTGGAAGTTTTCAAAAGCTTTTTGGTTTTTCTAGAGTGATCAACTGAGCAAAATCCCCAACCCGCACAACTCCAGGTTTGCAACACACAGGCTAGGAAAGAGATGCAAGTGACTTAAAGGGTAGGGCTGATCTAAAGGGGGATTAGTGAAGTACACTTTGAGGACCACTCATTTGCTGCCTGAGCACTGTGGTTGCATCCCCTGAAGTTCAAAGTATTAAGCTGGGGTGTCTGGTTAGGGTACACAAGTTCCATTTAGTCTCAGTTGTGCTGGGAACTTTGTATAGTCCATTAACGCATGCCCTTGGCTATTTAAATGTTCCCAGACTTCTGTTTGATCATATAGGGCCTCAGAAACCTCTCTTGCCTTTGGATATTGGCAAGCTTAGTCCCATGCACATCAGAAAATAAGCCATTCATTCATCAGCCTTCCTGAGGCACTTCCCTTATACCCCTAAGGAAACCTTTTGGGTATAGACTTGCTACGGGCCAATACAGCATCACCTTCCCAAGTCTGCTGGTGCCAATGCCAATCTCTTACTTCAGAGAGCTGGGCTGCTAAGCAGATAAGTGAAGTTAAAGGTTAATCAGTTCCAGGGTTGGTTTGCCAAATACTGTGAGCCAAGGATCAGTTTATGCTGCCATTTGGCATCATCTTCTGTGGTCAGAACAAACAGAAAGGTGGCAGCCGAGGAGGAGACTGCTGTTGTGACAGAGACCTCAGCCCAGACAACCACGTGGCCAGGTGTAACTAGAGAACATAGTACTTCAGCTTCCTCAAGGACCTTGGAAAGCAGACAGAAAATGAGCAGGGATTTTAATGTGCCGTTTTCAGGGACTTAATGACACAGCCTGTCTCTGTGCCTTTGGGGAGGGCAATTCCTTTACCTGTTATTCTCAGTCCTGTATACAGACTGAAGCATCATCCAGTCTTTACCTGGATGAGAAATCCTTCACTGTCTGCAAGTAAATTAAACTGAGCGTCCAATCTCCATCACTCCAATACTTCTTTTTCTAATTCCAGCATTCCTTTTCTCTGTCCAATACTTCACCATCCCACCCCCTTTCCCTCCCTAATGTCAGAGATTTCCAGATGCTCTTAAACAGACACACATCAGCTCTTCCCCTCCATGTCATTTAACACAGACAAACTGGCACAAAGAAAATAATTTTAATTAAGTGGACAGGCTAATTAGACTAATTTATTTAATTTCACCAGAATTTCACTGTTCTGTTTCCAATTCACTCTGGCACCATGGGACACATTCCCCTCATTCTTTCCTTCCATCACTAGGAGCAGTGACAAATGAGTTACATCTTGTTACTCTTCTGAGACTCCACAGTTGAAAGGGACATTGGAACATACAGCATCAACCTGACTGTTTCCAGCTTTCACAATCTGAACAGAGGTGCTGTATTGTGATCCAAGAGCACAGGAATGGATTGCCTATCAGCAATCCCAGCTCTGTGCCTTACTAGCTGAAGATAAATGGTTGAGATGTTCCCTTGTACAAAATGGAAGGGGAACTTCAGACTGCTCAGGCAGCACAGTGACTCTCCAGGGTGTCAGGTGATATAGTGCAGCTGACCAGTGTTGAGGTGCCAATAAAGGTGCGTGGGGAGCACCAAGCTGCTCATTTCACCCGCTCTCACCATGCAGTCCTAATGACCATGTTAGTAACCAAATTAGCTGTGCTTATAAGCCTCACTTATAGCTGCTGTGTTTGTAGAGCTCCATGAGGGAATTGTAGCTTGTCCTAATTCATGTGAACTTATTTTCCAACTCAGCTTTTATGAACATATGGAACTACATACAGAAATCTTTCAGACACACCAGAGGCAGACCATAGGCCTGGCATAGACAAACTGCAGGTCCCCCGGTGTGTGGAAGGGTTATGTTTGCCTGTCACTGCCTGCCCATCCCTCTCCTTTTGTCTTTGATTAAAGATACAAGCCACACACTGACCAGCACGTGGACAGCCAGCAAAGTAAGTGCAAGGAGGTTCACAAGCACACACACATACAGCTGAGGCTTTGTTCCGGTCCTGTTTACTCCAGGGTGAACAGTTGAGCATTGTTTCTGTTTGACAAATTGTAACTGTCCAGCTAGGAGAGATCTAGTTCCAGCTGGTTAGAGCTGTTTGCATGTCCCTCCCTCTTCAATAACTCACGAATCCATCTTACCCAGGGACAAAAAGAACAAGTACAAGCTACTTGTTGGATTCCTTCCCACTTTGAATTTACACTGACCTCATCAGGGTCCCTACTTCGGCTGCCAGCAAAGGTAAGATCCTTATGAAGCATGGCTCGAAAGGTGAACTCACACTTGACAGGTGTCCCAAAGACCTTAGGGTCCTGCACTTGTGTTATGATTAGGAGCAGCAAAGAGAGACCCTTTCGTAGTCCCCACCAAGTGCTCTCAGCTTGTCAGGCACTGGAGAACAGCGTACACTTGATAGTGTTGGAGCACAGCCACAGGAATCTCACAGCTATTTACTACCTAATTACGTTTCTGCCTTGTATAGCACCTGATGCAGCAGGGACTGAGCATCCACTGTACAACACCCGATGTCATGTACACCTCTTGATCCCAGTCTCAGAAAATTAGTATCAGAGCACTTTATTGTCAAAAAAAAGACGCTCATTTTCTGTTAGACAGACAAAGTAAGGCCGGAATGCCACTAAGTGCTGGATTTACATCCTCTTTCCATCAAGTAAATTACGTTACATTTTTCAAGACAACTTATTGCTTCAGAAGGACATTGAGGCTCTAGCACAATGTTTCTTCTTTAGCAGAAGAAACAGCTGTCTCAAGGACTGTCATCTCAAATCTTCACAGAGGAGGGGTGTCAGAATCAGATTGGTGCTAAGTGACATAAGATGTGTTACAGATCTGCAAAGAGAACACAATAGTTCTAGAAATACAGAACCAAGCTGAAATTGCTGGCTTAGTGAGGCCTAAAGTCTTACTCCTAAAGACATCAGTATCATATGAACTCTGTACGAGCAGGTGCTTGCTAGCTTCACTGTTCAATCAAAAAGGTGGATTCAGAAACTCTCTAATCCATTTTCCAAATTATCCTACTTATGTTACGTAGCATTTCAAAACTGGTTTCCATTTCATTTTTTCCCTTGTGTAATTAAAAGTCAGTGTTCTTTACCTAGTGCTGAAATGCCTCTAAATAGACACACACACACAGGGAAGTCCTTGAGAGCATAATTTAAAGCTAAACTTGTCCCATCATGCAGAACCCTGACCTTTGACTCCTGAGCAAACAGTAGGCCTGGATACTGAGTGCACGGTTCATGTGTATATAGTTTGTGCTTGTATATGTAGTTAAAGTAATGCAGTTTAAGTACTATAAAATATGTCACAAAATTCAAATGTAATAAGCAGAATATAAGCCCCAAAGTTCTTTATTTGTTTATCCCACCATCAGTACACAAACCAAGGCTGAGTGCCGTGTTAACATTTCTGCTGTATTGCATTTAATGGGCTGCTTTAAGTTTCTTTGCATGCCAGCCTTGTGTGCAAGAATACTGATTTCCCGTTTAGAAGGGGAAATTGTTCTCGTGGGCCCTGTGAGGGAAGGCATGCTCAGCTTCAGTACCATGAGCCTAGCTCATACCAGCAGATCTCATGATTGCCCCTCTCGCTTGTTCCTCCAGTTACTAAGAATTCTGCAGATAAACTTCACTTTATCTGAAGGGAGGAAGTTGCTGCCGGATGCAGAGTCAGGAAGGACAGCAGCCTATTGCACACAGCAATAGCTTTAGAGGAACAGTCATTTTCCCATGCAAATGGGAAAACAAGACTGTTAACCACCTGTGTGCCATGCCACTCATTCAGCCTGTACCACTCCGGCAAACTGGAAGGAAAGGCCTTTTCCCTTATCATTTAAAGAGGGAAAAATAAACTATTGAAGCTCGTTGGTAGCCTGAGCTGACAGAAGTAGAAGTCTTGAGATTAGAAGGCTGTGAGGCAGGGATTCTGTGCTGCAACAGGAATCAAGCCTTTCCCTCTGCTCTCAACTCCCCATATAACCATAACTGGTTGGGCTTAGTGATTAGCCAAGAACACAATGCCCATGAGAACTGATAGCTGCCGGTCCAGTTCAGCTGCCGAGGGTCAAGGAGTTGATCACATTGTTGTTTTAAGAGTCACTCGGGCTATCCTTGGAGGGCACTTAGAAGATTAAGCTGATGTGAAAGAATGCAGACAACCAGGATGTTCTCTTTTCACATGTGCTCTGGTCAGTCATCCTTTCTTTTGCTCAAGTAGGAAGTCTGAGGGCAAGTGATAGCAGCTCCCAAATCAGGCTGCCAAGCCCTCAATATTTGTCAAAATTTTACTTTTGAAAGATGGCTATCCTTCTGTGGCAGTAAAGCTCACAATGCCCATCCCTAGGCTCAGATTAAAAGTGGCAACATCTCCAAGCTACAGAGGTAGACAGTACCTCCTCATTTCAGCTGCTAAACAGATTATTTAGGGGGAATGAAAAAAAAAAAAGAGTAAAGCCTGCAAGCCTTCCAGTGGTTATCTCCCCACTAAACACTTCTTCCTGGGAGGGCCAAAACAAGCAAACAGATACAAGGGCACGTGCCTCCCGAAACCCAAAGACAGGCCTCCCTGTACTGAAAATTAAATTACTTTGCTGAATTCCAGCATAGTATAATGCAGGCAGGCAGCCCCAGAGCTGGCTCTTCTGTAGGAACTGAAGCAAGTGGATCAGGATCTTGCTTACAAAGAGCAGCCACTTCAGTTTGGAGATAGTGACATTGAACCTCAGAAGCTGGGAGGACTTGAAGCATCCCCAAGGATGCAACATGTTGTGTGTAAACCAAGCCTTGGTCCCCTCTGCCTGTGTCTGCTGCTTTCTGGGGGGGTTACAGTTCATAGTTTGCAACGTCATTTAAATTTTTTATTTCTCTAGGATTAAAGTCCTCCAGGACTTGCTCACCTTAAGGAACCAAGGCCCATCGACTCAGTCTTTACACAACCAACAATTTACCACTTGGCCAGCCTCTCAGAGGCCTTATATCTGCATATCCTGATAAGATAAGGATACATCAAAGGTGTAATTAACTCTCCAATTGCCTCTCTGAGCTCCTTTAGCTTTGTCCCTGAAGCATTGTTACTTTAAAGTGCAAGTCATTTGCTCCCCACTCACATAAGTCCTTCAGGGAAATCTCTACCTTGTGCTAAGTGCAGTCGGGCTGTCCCTCTGCCAGAGAAAAGTTACAGGAAAGCCCTACCTGGAGTCTGGAGGGAACAGCATGCTGTAATCTCTTCTAAGCATGAACAGCCACCCTGCTCTGAGGCACAAGTCGCCCATGGCTGGGGTGTCACCTCACTAGTCTCTTGGTGCAGTGCTCCCCCAACAGAGTTCTTCTCTGGAGAACAGCATTATTTTTAATGATTTAGAACAGATCTGAACTTAATCACATCACTGAGCTCCCCTAGTGCAACACACCTGTATAACTGGCAGTCCCAGCTACTCTTATTCCTGAAGCTCCTGGCTCTCAGTACAAAATCATTATCTTTCATCCCTTCATAACAGTTTGTTGGATGTCCCAAGTGCTATTGTATACAGGTTACTTGGTGCAGGGTGCTTGGGCTAAAGAACAGGCAGCTGTAGCCAAAGTTAAGTGATTCCTCCTGAGAACTGGGGCTCCATCCCATAGGTAGCCACCTCTCTTGAGCCATAGAGTTGATCAGAGCAGCACAGCTTCTTTGTGACTTTGTGATACAACCTTCCCTTCTAAGGTCTTGTTACGCTTTCTGGACAGGACATGGCTAAACAAAGTCACTAGCACAACCTCAGTGGCAGTCTCCTGGTCACACAGGTTAGCATATTATGTCTCATCCAGCGGTGTTTTAACTTATTCTAAAAGAAAAGTCACCCAGTTAAGCATATGTGAAGAATGTTTCATGCTTTCTGAACTCAAAGTCTCTCTGTACACCTGCACCAAGAGACACAAACACCTGCTTGTCTCAGTAAGTCCTCTTCATAATGATACATTTCCCATATCGAATCAAATATCTGGAAAAAATGTCTTGACAGTGAAATCTTAAAATCTGCTGGAAGCCACAGAAAATTTTTATTTTCATCCTTTGAAACCACCTTGATATTCAACCGTGCAGAGAATTCAGTGTTTTGAGAGGGGTTTTTTTGGGTGACAGAGGGGGAGTTGCATTTCCCTTCGTGCACTGAGCACGTGGACACCAGAGGTGCAAAAAGCAAGATCCATTCCAAACAGGGGAAGGGAAAGGAGGGGGCAGTGAGAAGCATGGAGACAGACCACGTAGGCAAAACAGGAAGTTCCAGCTGAAGAGGAAATGCTTTAATGCTGTCTTAAAAACATTTTACTATGAAACTCCATGCAGCTATAGAGAGGTGAAAGAAAAGCAGCTTTCTGCAGATTCAGCAGTCTGAAGCTCATGTCCTGCCACACACAGGCTGTTGTCCCTTTCCCTGAAGAGGGGCTGCAGCTTGTGCTGCCCCTGTACAAGCAGCTGGAGAGAGGAACCAGGCTCCCGAGAAGCAGCCTGAACACAGACACTTCCATTTTGGGTGTGTAGGCTGCATGTGTCATTTCAGATGTTTTCTAGAAGTAGATGAGGCATGCTCATAATCCTTCAGTGGCACGTGCTCTTCCACTTTGGAAGCAGCTTGTCCAGTGACCAGATCAGCTACATCACGCAGCATCATTCCCAGTCTGTTTATGGCTGTCAGGATCCCACACAGGGGAATGTGGTTCGGCAGCAGCCTCAAAAGCCTCAGTGACACTTTGCTTCATCAGCAGATTAGTTTCCCCAGGATTCTCAGAAAGAGTCTTCTGACGTATAGGTTCTAAGAGAAAATGGATTAATGGGATCACAGTGAACTTGTCTGAACATTCCCATTTAGAAATAAAGTACTGTTCATCTGCCTTACCTTATTTTAGTGCCTGTGTAAGTCGAGAGGAAGCAGACTCCTTTTTAAGGGCTAGGAGATGAAAAGTGTGAGCAATAAGAAAAAGCCAGATGTGGCAAGTGTCTAGAGATAAGAGCAATCCTTGTGTTTCAGGTTGTGATGTCAGATAAGTCACAGATATCACTAATGCCTTGCATGGTCACAGCCACACAGCTCCTTCCTTATGTGAATTATAATCACAGGCATTTATGCTTTCAGACACAGCCTTTCTCCAAGCAATCAAGGGTACTCCCTGTGAATGAATGACAGGATGAGAATCAATGAGCACTGTTCTTCCTAATTCTGACATCTCAAGAAATAATTGAAACCTCATGGACCTCAGTTGTAACTTCCCATTTAGTTTGTTAAATGCCAGGACGTCTCTTGTGCAAAAGCAAGTCAGCCTCTTAAACCCACTTTAGATAATCCCATGATCCATGGGACAACAAACAGGCATGATTTCCAAGTACAAAAGTGGCCCTGTAGTCAACATCTCTGAAGCTGAAAGACTCTTTGTGCTGTGCAACCATCATCATCTCTGAGTTTTCTCAGAAGCCAGCGTAAAGAGGCTCACTCCAACCTCCGTTCTGTAGAGGGTAAAGCTTTCTTGCCTACTGTGTAGGGCTCCTCCAGCACAGAAGGCAGCTGCTGTAAGGCTCACACAAGCCCAGACACGCACGCGCACGCACACATGCATGATCTACCCAACCTGCTTTTGTTGCTCTGGGGCTTCAGCAAAGCCCGTTATCCATTTTGCTGAGTAGTCTTCTTTTTCTTTCTAATAATGGTGAAAGGCAGTTTTCAGTTTGCTGTCAGCAGTGATCTCAAAATGACAGGCCAGCAAAACATTGCATAGACCACAAAGGAGTGCTTTCCTTGGCAGCACGCCCAACTCTGTGATATTAATGCTCAGCCAAGAGCTATTGTCCTTGACAAGTGACTTTGCACCAGCAGAACAGGATCCACTGCTTCCCATGTGGTACACTGCTGCTGTCTTCTGAGCCTTTAGGAAGGCTGAAATATCTGTCAGTGCTGGAAAACTCACATCCCCTAAAACCAGCTGTTTTACAGAGCTCAGGGGCAGCGATTTGGTATTGGAGAAGAGAACCACTGCCCAGAAGTTAGCTGCAGAACAGCACTAAATGCACCCAGAAGACACCTAGGCCAAACAAAACCAAGCAGACTGGGGGCCAGTGAGGAAAGGGCATTCACACTGTGCAAGGGTAGGCAGCCAAGTGTGCAGAGCAGGCAGTGCGTAGCTGGCTTAGGGCAGAGGGTCAAAAACACTTTGAAGACTACTAAAACCCCCTGTTTTGCCAACACTGAAATATCCTGCCCATGCTCTGCTTTCATAATGCCCTCTCGTCTGTGATGAAAGAAAGTGCAGGTTCCCAAATACAAGATCAAAACATTTTCTTTTGGTGATTGACAAATCCTTCTCATCACAGAAACCCTCCCACACAAAATTTTTCTTCCATTTTTCTGTGACTTCCAATTAATAAATGCTTTGTTGTAAAGTTGTCAGCCCTCCTGTGTGGAGCAGGGCACTATCAAACTGCTTAAATACTGGCAGTAAGAATTTTCCTTTTGAAAAAAGGAAGTGAAAGAACATGATGTGAGTTACAGAAAACCTCCCCCATGTAAGAGCAGATCGGAAGGGGGATTCCGGGGAGCCAGTGAGACCAGAGAGCACAGCGCTGGCATATTGGGCGCTTAATCTTCAGATAGCTCTTAGCTTCTGTCCAGGACCTGCATGTCAACAAGGCCTAGAGGAAGTCTGTACACACTAATTTTCACTAAGGAAGAGAACTACCTGAGTGTGCCCAGCTTGTGTTTAAGAGAGGTGACTTCCCCCAGCAAAAGTGACGTTGGTTATTGTCGCGGTGCTATTGGATGGTAAAATGCCGCGACCTTCCCAAAAGCACCTCTAAGGAAGCCTCTCGGTGCAGCCAGCACACTTGCACACACACGTACACACACACCGGATAGCTAGCAAAAACAGTCCGACGATGAATGAGCAGGAAGGGTCTTCACATGGGGTTCTACAGGAGAGATTTAATGCATCCGCACTCGTACAAGGCTCCAGAGAAGTCCGGGCAGAACAACGGGGGACCTAGGGTTATGTAGGGGAGTGGGGAAAGCATCAGCAGGAACCATTGATCTGAGGGCAAGGGGCGGTATAAAGGCGGGACCAGGGTAAGGGAACCAATAGAGAAACTCTGGGGGCGTATAAGGTGACAAGGGGTGTAGCGGCCAACGGAGCCAACCAGGAAAGCAGAACTGAGGTATATTAACATAACAGAAGAGAGCGTTCTGGGGGAAGTTTTTTCAGTCACCATAAGCTAAAGGAACCGAGGACTTATCCCACCATAGGACTCCTTCCGTTGGTTGTCTAGCAGGCCCACTGGGTTCCTTCCATAGGTTACGGCTGCTGCTTGTCAACACACTAAGCTGCTGAGTGCAAAAGAGAGCTATTCCCCGCCAGCGTCGTGCCCCGTCCCCTCCCTTCCCCTCCCCGAACCCCATTCACCTCAGAGGGCTCTGTAGGCAGCTCTTGGAGCCACTTGGAAGGTGTTCTTATGCTCAAGGAGGTGTTCGTGTTCCCTACTCCTGAGTGAGGATGCGGTAAGCTTGAGCTCGTGACATGTTCTAGTCAGATACATGCAGGAGCTAAAAGGACACTCATTCATGCTGTGCTGGCTGCTTCTGAGGGGAGACATCTCTGAGCGTGAAAAGTCAAATGGTTCCAGTCTCCACTCATTTGTCTTTCACCTGACAAACTTTCTGGTGCCTTGTCTCATCCACAGGGGAATCACACCCCTGTCACTTTCATTCTGCTTTTAAGACAGGAGAGGAAAGGACACATTCTTCTCAAGCACCTGTAAATCTTGGAACAGAACACTGTGTGTCTGTTTTATTTAATTGTTGATGTTATTATCACTTTCTTATTTGGGATATTAGGCAAGCCTCCCTTTCCCTGGTGAACGAGTGAGGACACCCACTGCTTATCTAAAGCAAGAATATAAAAGAGAAGCTCCATAAATGGTTTTGCTCTGTTTTTTTGAGATGGAATCTGGAGAGGAGGTTTGTGAATGAGATCTGAGTTTTATGGAAATGCATTACACTTGTGGACTTCAAACAGAAATCTATGGTTGCTGTACTCTGCCACTTGTAGCTTTTTCTTTACACAGACCTTTTCTCTTTTCATACTTAAGACAAGGTTGTGCTTCCTTTTCCATCCCAGGGGATTGCCAGTGAGGTTTGAATAGAGTAATTTCTTTTCCTAAGTTGAGAAAGTTTTACCATTTCTGTAGCTGAGTCACCTATGCATGATTGGAGCTTTAAAGACACGATTTTCAAAGGTGGCTGGGGATTTGACTACTCAATTAAACCAAGAGAAACTGACTCTCCCAATCCTCTGAGGTGCTTTGGGAAAATCTCTTGCTAAATGTAGCAGTTTAATGAAGATCTAAAGATACATAAAGTCATTTTCATCTCTTTTTACTGAACAATCAAGGGCTACTTCCACACAGTGGAAACTTGACAGACATTAAAGAACATCACAAACTCCACAGAGGCAAATCTTACTCCATTCTTCTGGACTGCAATGCAGTTAGTATCCCTGTTGTTTCTTTCCTGAAGCATGGCTAAATTATAGGGCTAAGGCAGAATATCGGCTGTATTTTGGGGCTGCTTTTCCATAGGCAACATAGAGAATGGCACATGAGAGGTCTGCAGCATACTGTTTGGATACAGGAAGTGTTCATCCAGGTCAGATGGCTTGATTCAGGTTCACACCTCCGTATTTCCATTCCAATTCATAAGTAAAATAAGAATTGGCACTAGAACACTTACATGAAAGCTGTCAGAGCGCTGAGGGGACCAGATGTTCCTAGTTGCCCTAACCACCCTCTGCCCACTGGCCCAGTAGTCCTACTTAGGCTCTGGCACTGGCTTCTTCTATAAGTGCTGTTTGTTTAGTTTTATTAGTCTATGTCCTGCTGTCCTGAGTGTATTTCAGGGTTGTCTTACTGCTGCGGAGTGGCCTGTTACGGTTTAGGTGCTGCAGTTGCCTTCATGAGGCCTGCTGTGCCCTGGGCCTGCTCTCTTGCAGCAGTGTCGACTGTGCCCTGTGCCTCAGGGCACGGCCATGCCTGCGGATGGTTAGCTGGACATCCCAGCTCACCTGCTTCCACTGCTCCTTTGGACAGGCGTGCTGAGCTCTGATCTGACACCCATCCCAAGAAATGGGTAACAACAGAAGGGCTTCAATAAAACACCTGAGAACCAGGTTGCCCTGGGTACGAAGTGCCAGGTACCACTGTATGTACCAACATACTGTAAGCTTAGGTGCTGTAAGTGAGGCTTTGATCGCTCTGTAAATTGTCATCACACTTTGTTGACTGGTACATCCAACATGAGTCTGTAATCATTCCGCAGGACTTAGCTATCCTATTACTGTTTACATACTGAAAGCTTTTTAGTTTACAGTTTTGTTTAGTGCAATAAATTTTTTTCTTTTAGTCCCTTGATTTATTTCATTTAAAGCTGTACGTATGAGCTTCGTGAGTCATCTGATTGAGAAACATGGTGAGAATCAGAGCAATAGCTGCTGGGTTGTTCTGTTTGTTGATAGGCTATATTTCCCTTAGCATGAGCTGTAAACAACAGATGATTTATGGAAAGAAAATTTGTCAAAAATGATGGATATAATCTATGTAAAGGTTGTCTCTGACATTCAGAAAACATGATTTGCACAAATTCTGAAGCTCACACCATAGCAGAGGATTGCAAAACACATCCATCTGGTAGCTCCCTTATGTTTTTTTAGGCCGAAACTGTAAAGTGGTTTGGCTTCAGTGATAATACAATCCAGATGTTGGCCTACAGGGAGCAAAAGTATTCACTAAGCAGAATAATTCCCCTTTTTTTCCAGTGCTAAATTCACCAGATTCCCCTCACCTTGTGAGAAAGGAATACACTATGCTGAACAGTAGCAGGAAGCTCTACATCTCATCAAATGGCTCACTTATACAAGTTGTTGACACCCACCCAATAATGGCATCAAGCTTTGTTTTTGCCAAGTATTCGTGGTGTGGGAAAGGGGGAATTTGGATTCATTTTACCTTACAGGCTAAAGTTTCTTGAAATCTGGTGTATTCACTAAGCAGGACACAAGTTGGGGTGATCTGCTGTGACAGAGCATGCAGTCTGTCAGCAGTCAGGTGCTTAAGAGAGGGAAAAGACTGTGGAATTTATTTGCTTGGAGAGTATCAGATCTAATTGTTAAGGAAACTCCTTTTCCCCTGAAGCTGGCTAGCTAGCTAGCATGATTCTGCATCTGTAAGCTTTGATGTTTACACAGTTGTTAAATGCTGTAACACTAAGTCCATTCAGGAATGAAACTGGGAGCTGCATCCCAGTGCCCTGATAATCCAGGTAACTGCTTCCTTGACACTGCATTGCAACTGGTTGTAAGTGGAGTTTGCTATAGAAAATATGGAAGTATGTAGACCTGTGTTGCTGGAAAAACGCTGCTAAACCTGTTGGCGAACATTTAAGGGGATAGGCAATAAAGCAGCAGGAGTGGAAGGTTTTTTAAGTAGTCTGAGACTTGCCGTAGAGTCTTTTGCAAGTGACCTCTTGTTTTCTGTGCAGCTCAGTGCAAACTGCCCTTCATGGCTCTTTTATGAGCATTGTTATCTTGTCTTGAGTTCTGCAAGCTGAAGTTAATTGACAATACTGGTAGCCAAAGCTATTGCCCCAACAGGGAATGTGTGTAGGGAGAATTCCAAATCACACTGAAGTTGTAGAAAGGATATCTCTGTTGGGGTACAACCAACAGATTGCCCCAGGAACATGCAGGCGGTGTGTTAATCTATCTTCCCACCTGTTGTCTATAAATTTCAGCCAGTTTCTAGCCGGTGGTTAGTTTTAATTTATTCCCTGTATGAAAGGATTTTTGTCAAGGTGGAAGCCAGACCTGTCACTGATTTTTCAAGAGGCTTATTTTGTTTTATTAAATCTTGTACAGAGTTAAATACAGGAGCCCTTGGTACAAGTAAAGGTAATTGTTTTACAAAGCTGGTCTGTAGGGAACTTAGTGGAGACAGCTTTTAATAAAAAGCATCTGGAAGGATGCCATGATTTAATTGAATGGCCACCCCACTGAGCAAGGCACATGCTAAAACAGGGGGGTGTGGATTACGCCCTGCACCATCCAGTATGACCATGAGTATGTCATCCTGTGACAGCAAATGGGTACCTGCCCCAGCAAGTCTTTCCAGGCTCCTACTGGAATGCCGTGAGAGCCTTCCCAGCCGTGGGCCTGCAGGCAGGCCTGCCCTTGTAAGGGCTCCATGTCTGAAGTGAGACTCATGGCTGGTACCTTGCTGTTCTTTATGTTCAAGAGTTGCTTACGGGACCTTCCAGCAGCACTCTGGAGACACATCAGGGTGTGCCTGGCAGCAGGCTGTGTGCAGTGCCAGGCTGAGTAACCAGGCTCTGCTGGAAAACCACTGGAACCAGGAAAAATTGTACTGCTTAGGTGGAGCTTGGAAAGATGATGGAAGTTCCCTAAAGCAGTCTTTCATTGAGAAAATGGCTAGATAAGCTTCTCCTGTCCTTGTTTCTAAGTAAGTGCTTTGGTTTGATGTTGATTTAGGAGTCACAGCAGTACTGATCCCTTTCCTTATCTGGTGTGACAGGCATGAGGTCTGTAACTGGCTTCCTATGATCAAGGGTGGGTGCATGTTCGTGGCAGCAGCTCTCCTAGAAGAGAAACTGGAGCCTGGGTCTAGGAGTATTGTGGAGCTTGGCAGACAGCTGTTTCTCCCAGTTTGGTGCTGTGCCTCATGTTCCATTTCCAGCATGTTTCTTCTAGTGAGGTGACACCACCTGGTGCCAGCCTGCAAAGCTGCCTCTTTCTCTCCCTGGGTGCAGCCACCTGCCAAGAGCCTGTGCTGGTAGTGCGCTAAAGCTCGGGCAGGGAAATTCAGGCAGGGCATCAAGGACTCAGTTTTCTCTTAGCAGTATTCCAATGTCTGGGCGGCAAGGTTGCACACAGGGTATGGGTTTATGTAGATGTGCTGAGTGCCTTCATGAAACCCTGACCGGATTTGGCAACTGGGAGATGAGAAAGCAAGTATTTTTCTGCTCTGCACCTGGTATGGTGTTTTGTAGAAGGTCATAAGATCACCAGCAAATAGGAGATGACTGTCTCCAAAGCCCAGAGATATAAAATCATGCCAAGGGGTGTGGGGGGGGGAAAAAGTGAAGGTGCGGAAAACTTCATGACTTCTTATTGCAGCTGTAACAGATTAAAAAAAAAAAAAAAACCAAAACCAAACCAAAACAAACCCAAAACACAAAAACAACAGCAACAAAAAACCAAACCAACACAAAAACACACGCAAAAAAGACCCCAAAAAACCCCATGCCTCGTATGTCCTCCCACCACAAAAACAGGTATTTCCGTTTTGTGGTAGCCTGGTAGATTTAGGGGGTTTCTGGAACACACATTGGAAAGGGCTGCTTTACAGCCTACATCCTTAATTGCTAGAGAAAATGATCGGAGTAGTAGCAACTTAAATAACAGTGAGAACATCAGAATCAGAAACAGACACTCAAGGTGGCTATAAAAACTGGCAGCAAAGAAGCTCTGAAAAACTATTGTTACTTCTAGAGAATTTCTGTGAGCATAAACACCCAAGTTGAAGCGGAAGTGACCATGCAGAATCTTCAGCCGTGAGAGGACAGGTCTTGCAACTTGGTCCACATGAAAGAAACAAAAACCCACCCTCATCATCAGCTGGGTCCTGGGGAGCTGCTCTATGAGCAAGGACAGAATTGTGGGCAGTTTTACTTCATCTTCATGGTCTTTGATTTATGCTGGGTAGAGCAATGCATTGCCATTTGCTTGCCAGTTTGTTGTGACTTCTACCTGCAGTTTCAAAATCTCTTTGTAAGGTTTTCAATCTCTTTTTGCTCTGATAATAGGTATTGGGACAATCTGGAAACTGTCTTTAAACGTCCAACTGCATCTCCAGAACTGGTGAAATCTGTCTGGTACTTCCTAGCATGAAGCAAACACATAAGCAAGCAGAAGCAAAACATCATACTCAGATATGAGTGGATTTATTGGAGAAGAATCCAAGATCTAGGCAGTTTGCTGGCAAAACACAGCTAGAAAATTGGGATTGGAGGAAGCTTTACTGTTTCTACCGCTCCAAAGTTATGTCACATTTCTTTAATGCCATACAGCTGCTGTAGGGCTGGTAGTGCTTTCAAAGATGCTTTTACCTTGCAGGCAGCCACAGACTGTATTTGGCAGAACCAACCTCTGATAATGTTTAAGCACAAACCACAGCATGTGGCAAAGTAACTGTTAGCAACTGCCTGAAGAAACCCATTAAAATAAGCAGCTGTTTATTCTGGTGCTTAATAAGAAAGCAGAGTGTTGCAATTCTACACTTACTGAAACATTTAAGAGCTCTTCAAGGCAAATGACAGTAAACTGGGGTAATGTAAGTCTTGAGTTTATTTAGAGCTTGCCTTCAGGTACCTCCTTAGAGCTTGTCAGCACAGGGGCTATGTGGAGCTCAGAAGTGTGAGACTGCCCAAGAGGGAGAACAAGTCCAAACACAAGACAGTAAAGCTTGGGGGGGCATTTCTGTCAGGTATTGGAACAACAGCTGTTGTTCTAAACATCAGTTTCTGCTGTTGTTAACGTTGGATCCCTCGCTTTTTGGATTTTTGACCTAAAAGCTGATGTGTGGAGGTAGAGATACCTGCTTTAAAAAAAGCAACAAAATTCTTGGGTTTGGGGGATGAGGGTTGGGTAGAAGATGATTGTAATTATTTCAGTGGAATTCATAAGAATGAAAAATGGTGCTCTAGAGTGAACCTCACCTATTGGAGGTTTTCTTTTTTTTCCCCCTAATTTACTAAAGGATTAAATTTTAGGAACCTTGCTAGAGTTAATTGCCTGTTAGAAACATAAGGTCAGTGGCCCCCGTTATGGTTTGACTGGCAGTGGTTTAAACAGATCCTAGCAAAATGAAGCACTGCTTTAATTGTAGCTCGTGCTTTTAAGTTTAAATGAAGCACTGCTTTAATTGTAGCTGGTGCTTTTAAGTTTAAATGAAGCTTTGTTTCCTAAGTTCATTAAGATACCAACTGCAATTTCTTTTCTAAGGAAGTCAGGTCCAGGGATATTTTAGATTACCCTGAAAAGATTGTCATTTAGACTACAGGAATGAAAACAAGTATCTGTGGAAGGGTCTGCCCCAGGTCACCTGAATTTAGCTTCATTATCTTAGCAGAGCCAACTTCCTTAAGAAAATGTGATTCATGATGGAGAGTTTTATTGGAGGATATATGTAGCTAACATAAAAGCTGCTTATGTACATATGTACATAGGTACATATATTTGCAGAATATCCAAATAAATCCTGATGGGAGGGTACAGCACTTGGAATAAATGCAGTGATGACAAACTCTTGAAGGAAGAAGGGGACTTGGAAGATCCCAGAGGATACTTAATCAAGTGTCTGAAGTGGGTGTGCAGCATCTGTGCATACATGAGGACTACATCACTGTCTTGATCGTGCCAGTCAGTGAGCCAAGGCTAGAAACCAGCACCATCCTGAGCAGTTAACACTTAACTGGGAACATGAGAAGGAGTGAGGTGTAGGACATAACCATGGCAGCTACCTGATCTTGCTGTTTCTTGATGCCTCAGGTTAGCACCACTTGAGAGAACCCAGGTAGTGAGTGAGCTGTGACCATGACAGTGATAGCACTTGAGTACTTCTGAAGGGAAGTTTCATCCAGTGAAAATTTTGTATTAAGAGGCATCTTTTGGTCAGAATAGTGTGTTTTGAGCAGTGTGTTCATGAGCTGTGGTGGTGCCCAGCACAAATCCTGTTGGCTAGCCAGAGGTTTGGCCAGCATCTGGTCTGTAATGCTCTATGTTGACACCACTGTGTTAGAACTGTGCTACAATCCAGGCTGTCTTTGCGAATGAGGAAAAAAACCTTGGCTGTGGGATTTAAGACCAGGCATCCAGTCTTTTCTCAGCAAAGGTGAAGAAGAGACTTACTCCATTCTATGGGGCATAGTAATTCTGAATTCAGAAGCACTCAGCTGGGGCAGACTGTGCTCTGGAGCAATTATTTCAGTTTGCAGTTGTATTAAGGGCTTCCTTAAAGAAATTGATGTGGTGTCATCCATGTCATAAGTAATGGTAAAAATTTTAGGACTTAATACTGACGGGTTTGAAATCTTCAAAAACTCAGACAGTGATGACAGAACCGTGCTCCTGCCTTTATCAGCTCATCTCTAAATTCAACATGTCACAAGAAGGTGCAAAGAAACATCTCAACAAAAATTTCACAAAGCAGTCTGAGTAAAAGTGTGCTTCATTTCAGTTGTGCACCAGCACCGCTCCTGCTGGCCTCAGTGGTGTGTTGGACAGAAGCTAACATTCCTTCTGGGAACGTGCTGATACCCGCTCAGGACAAAGCTGATACACCTAACTTACTGCCTGAGGTAAAAAATACTATCCAGGGTAATTACCCCAACAAATGTATCAGAAATAGAAATAATAACTGCAATGCCAATATTTCATTACTTTAAACATTCTGTCTCTCCCCCCAGAGCTCTCCTAGGAAGGTAGGCCAGCCCAGGCCCTGCAGGGATTGTGTTTAACGGCAGCATAAGGAGCAGTGACAGCCACCGTTCCCTCCCACGTTATTCAGTATAGCAACACACCCAAACTGAGCTTGGAACATATATATTCACGGGATAATGTCTGTATCGCATTAACAAGTTTTGACACTAATGCTAATGCTTCATTAGAAGAAACATGACAAGTAGTCTGGTTCAATGTGCATTTAGCACTGAAAGATTTCTAGCACACGCAGTGAGACTTTTATTGCTGTCTGACAGCTTTGGCTCTCTCAAGTCTCTGCTCAGTCGCAGGGGAGGTGCAGCCAGCAGTGCTGCTTTCCCTCCCTTGGCTGCACTGGGGTCCTGGTGCAGAGAGCGACTCTTTGTGTACAGGCACGGACATTTAATCTTCAGGCCTGTTTCGTTCGGGGTCTCCCTCGGCAGACGCTGCAGAGGAGCACAGAAACGGGGGACGGTGGCTTTGCTGGACTGTTGAATGGGGCATCAAAGCCAACACTCCTGACACTGCAGAGGCTGCAGAGAGTTTGGAGGGGGGAAGTTGTTGCCTCTCGTGTGTGGCAACCCGACCTAAATCACCGAAACTTAACAGCACCAGATGAAGCGGCAAGAAAATTTATGTTAATAGCAGCAAAACCCGCCCGAGCCGGGGCGTCTCGGAGCGGTGGCAGCTCGGGCAGGAGGGCGCCGGGGCCGGCCGGGCCCCTCCCACCCGGCACAGGTGTTCGACAGCGAGCCGGCAGCGAAGGAAGGGAGCCGGCAGCGAGCCGGGAGCGGACACGCGTCCTTGGGCGGCGAAGCGGGGCTGCCCGGGACAGGGACCGCTCGGGACAGCGACTCCCCGGCCGCGGCGTGCGCGGGGCTCGCCTGGCCGGCGGGGCGGCCCTGCCGCGCTCCGCGGACTGACGTAAAGCTCAGGCTCGTGTCAGTCAGGGAGCTCTCGGTCACCTTTGTGTTTGCAAAGCCTGGGGGAGCTGGTGCAGACCTGGCTGACAGCTTACGTCACGCCCGGCCAGAAGATGCTTTTCAGCTCTCCGGCCCGCCGGGAGAGGGGGAAACAGAGACACCACGCAGGGCCACTGGGCCCTGGCAGCTCCTTCCCAGCCTGTGCTTTCTGATTGCCAGAGATTATAGGGACTGCCTGTCCCAGAGGATGGTCAGAGAAACAGGTTTCCTGTGACTGGGTGCAACACACCACCTTGGCAAGACGGTAAAATCACCCCGGTTTCAGGTCACCGTGTCCAGTTTCCTATCCAGGTTTTTTCACATCAACGGCAGCTTCTTGCCAACAAGTTCATAACATCCCTAAGCACCATATCCATCAGGACAAACTGCTGCACAGCTGCAGCTGTCAGCAGAAGGGTGGATTTCCGCTTCGTAGTGCCCCGCGGTGAGCGGTGAGGAGGCTGATGCTCCAGCTGATGCGAAGGCACAGCCCTCGTTACCCGTGGCAGGGATGTGGCAGGTGCTTGCTAACGTGGCCGTGCTTCCTGCTTCCAGCTGGACTCTGGGGCTGAGCCAGGGAGAAACACCCAGGTCTCAGCTACACGGAATACTAAAGCCTTATGTGCACAGCTGGAATGAAAGCACTCGCGCCCTCCAGGACTAACTGGCTGTCCCTCAATCACGTGACTGAGTTTCCTCTCTCTTTGACGGGCCGGAATTGTGATATGTTTCTCTCCTGTTCCTGATTTCTTTCCAGGCCGTGGAGATGCACATACAGCCCCTGGCACAGCCACGCCGAGCTCCTTTCTGCCGCGCTGGCTGGGAAGCTGTCCGGCAGAGCCACGGGTGCTCAGACAGCTGGTGAGTGGCTGTGGCCTTCCTGGAGACGTGCAGGGCACACAGTCCTTCACAGAGGTAAAGGAGACTTTTCCCCTTGGCTCTGAGCTTCCCCTCTCAGTTGTTGCAGTGCACCGTGGGCAGCTGGTGCGGGCTAAAGGATCACACGGGGCGTGGACAGCAGGGCTTTGTCCCATCCGAGTACAGGCAGCCACGTTCGGACCTCTGCCTGTGACACCGGCACTGCCGGGACAAACCCCGCTCCCTCCCGTGACCGAGGCAGGAGCTGAGACACCCAGACTTCCCGGTTGCTCCCCATTTCCCGTGTGGGTGCCCACTCCTCCTTATCTCCTGGAGGAACAGATTGCTCTGGATAGTTTTACTTCCATTTTTCCCAGAGAAACTTTGATCCTCCAGGAGGAAGGTTTTGCCCAGCTCACAACGGTTGCCTGCCGGGGCCTGGCTTCCCATCTGCGCGATGCCAGCTGCCCCGCCTGCCCTCTCTGCTGGTGCCCGCTGCAGAAGGCCCCTGGCAGGCGGCCCTGGCACGCCGCCCTCCCCGTGAGGCTGGGGAAGCTGGTGCAGCCCGGGGCGCTGTGATGGGGGGAACTTGACTTGTCAGTTTGGTCTGTGCCTGCCGGGAGATTTGGGTTTCCCTCCAGCCTTTTTATATTTTGGGTTGGGTTTGTCGGTTTATTGTATTTCTAGGTTTGTTAGCGTTATCTTGATGATAGCTTTGGTTTCCGTTGCAGTTTCTGCAGGGCGGGTCTCTAGGGGATCCCCGTTTAGGGGATGAGGTCCATCCCTGTGTCCCCAGACGTGCTCTGGTCAAGCTCCCTCACCCCCGAGGCGTGACGGGGAGGCTTTGCCTGGGGTAATTCTTGTCCCCACAAGAATTAACCACCCCGGTGTGGTGGTTCTTCCTCGTGGCACCCGATGTCCATCTCAGGGGGACACTTGCTCATGAGGCTTTTTCCAAGGCTTGTGCCCTGCTGATGCTCCATTCCCCGGGGAGCAGCGATGCCTCTCATGAGGAATCGTGATGAACCGAGCTCGGCCGAACCGAATCCCCGAGGTCAGCCGAACTGAGGTGACCTTACGAGCTCCGCGGAGCCCAGCCTCCTGCTCTCATGACCATTAATTAGCGCGAGTGCAGACACTGCCTAATGAACTCCGGCCCGACGCCGCGCTCCCGTTCGTATCCGTGCGACGGCCGGGCCACCCGCGGGACGCGGCAGCGGGAAAACACCGAGCTCTGGGTGTGGAACGCCAGGCGGCCGCCGCTTTCCCGCGCAGCGCCTCGGCCCGGCCCGCGCCGCCCTCAGGGAGCTCGGCCGAGCTCGGCCGAAGGCGGCGAGCGGCACCGAGTTCAGGCGAAACCCTGCCGAGTTCAGCCGAACCGAGCTGAGTCTGGCCGAAAACAAGGCTTACGGGTCAGGGATGGTTTCTTAAAGCTCAGTTAAGGAATACAGTAAAGAGAGGGACGTGAGAGAAGTAGTGGAAAGCGGATTTACTGCAGGGTAAAGAGGAGCCAAAGCAGTTTTGGGGTATGAAGTTCAGCGGGCTGAAACAGCAAAGGGAAGGCAAGAGGGAAACTGAGGCAGGAGGATAAACAGGGAAAAGTCTTTGATCTAAAAGGCCATCACTCGCGCTAATTATTGGTCACGAGAGCAGGAGGCTGGGTTCGGCGGAGCTCGGTTCGGCTCAGCCGAGCTCGTAACGTTTGCCTCGGTTGGGCCGAGCTCGGCT
>VZTI01004211.1:0-83157 GCA_013397865.1 Struthidea cinerea
TGCCCCACATTGGGTGCCAGATATTACCACAATCTTTGCCCAGTTCTGTGGGCTCCCGCAAGCCCACAGAACCTGGGGCCTATTCGGTAATACTGTCAGGTGACAAAGAAGCAGGAAGGAGATTTGCTTATCATCCTGCTGGATGGTTTATTCCATGCTGTACAGCCGAACTCCCAAAGCGAATCTGAAACCCGATCCCGAGGGTCCCCGTTTTACCCGGGGCCAGGGAGAAAGGTGGGATTAGGGAATGGGGACCAATGGGAGAATGCCAGGGGAGTGACGAGGCTTACAGCCAACCGGGAGATTCAAACCAGGACAGACCATACCAAGGAACAAAGCATGCCAGGGGATGCTTCTGTTTGCCCTTACCCAAAGGCATCACCGATCCCCACACATGAGGCCTTAAAAATTGCTATTTATTGGCTGCAGAACACCCACATTCAGATCTTTCTGACTTTCCCTGTGCTGCATGAAAAAACCTCAAGTCAAGTGTCATTCAGGTAAACCTACAAATGGCAAAATAAATCCTTTGTAGGTGAAATGCAAAAATAGCTTCAAAGAAGGATGCATATAACCTTGCTAATTTGCCAAAAGTTTTCAATCTTCATCACTTTAGAAGCAAGGTTAAGAGAGTAGATAAAGGCTGAGAAATACAGACGGTGCAGAGAACCTTTATCTCAGGTTCAGAGCCTTAAACCTCAGAAGCAAAATAATGTCAGGGAGAAGAAATTGACAGTGATGCCCAGTGTTGGGAATCAAGGGTTGGAAGGACTGCCTGTACTAGGCACTCTCATGATAATGATGCCAGGAAGATTTAATTTACCAGTTTGTTCTAGGAAAGGTAATGACCTTAATATCATGGGAAATGTATCAAGAGGTCATCCATGCAGACACATGCTGATTCATTCTCATAATAAATAGAAATAGATGTCCAGCCACATGAATTTGCTTGCAGGAATGAATTTATATACCCAGCTTTGTGTTTCGTATCAGAAGAGATAAAGAATATTTTACTGATATGTGGGGATTTAATTCCAAACCCTTTGAGAATCTCTGGGAAAAACCACATTTCCAATTCATTCTGACCACAGCAAAAAAAAAATCCCCCCAAAACCTACCAAATCAATAAAGGGAAACAATATCACACTGGAATAGGGATGTGCCATTTTCCCCTAAGTACTGTTCATTTGTTGCTGTGCCGTAGACGAAGCACCACACAATGCCTCTGTTAGAGAAGGGTGCTTATACATGCATTACCAAGGATATGCCCTTCCTGGCTGAGTAACTCATTTTTGAGCAGTGTATTTCTGAGAAGGTGAAAAGTGGGTGTCTAAATGCAATTCCAGCAGCCACTGCAGAAATGTGACTGTGTAGCCCAAACCCTGCTGCTCCAAACCCTGGAGATCCCAGCTGCTGGGGAGAAATTTTCTTCACAGATGGGAATTACATGTGTTACATGGCTTTTTCTGTGCCCATCCACAGAAGGGCTGGCACAGCTACTTTGGCTGGAGACGACAAGAGCATGGTCATGATGCACGAAAAAATGGAAGAGGCAGTCTGATGAACTCCAGATGGAGTAACCCAAAATGCCATCCAAATGGCAGAATGGCACAGGAGATGAGAGCTGCCACGTAAGTGTGCCACGCATACAATGCGCAGTTTAGCTCAAGATTTCTCAAGCTGGGCTGCAAGCAGTGAGTCACAGAGAGAGAGGAGGGTTATTTATGGGATTTTGGTTATCAGAGGAAAAACATGACACAGTCAGAAATGACAGAGAAGCAAGAGTGCTGGATGATGGCAAACAGCATATGGGGAGCAGGGGGGAGGAGCTTTTGGCATCCTTGCTGCAGTGTTACATCCCAGCCTAACTCACATCAATCTCTGGGGGCCAGTTCATTTCTGCTGGAAGAGTCTGACTCCTGGGACTCCAGGTACAAAATGAAAAACTCTCAATTTCTACAGACCAATTTTAGTGTTTGCCCAGTGTTTTCTCCTTTCTATTCCTCCCTGCAAATCTTTTTTCTTTCTTTTAGGGCCAGTGGAAAATTTAGCAGAACAAGCAGTTTTCCATCAGGCTTAGTTTTGGAAGTTGAACTGATCAGATAATTTAATACTTGACAGGTGAAGTTAGTATTTGCTTATCCACTCTATAGTCTGAATTCTGATGCAATTTTGTATGTCTAGGTGCATATGCATCTGTGGTTGTACACAGACACACCAATTTTAGCTCTTCGTAGAGGTACCAGGACTATTTTCTGTCCTGAAAACAGAGGGAGGATATGTTAGGTTAAAGACTCCTCTTAAGTAAATGCTGATGGTTCTCATTTCCAGATACACTATTATTTTTGCTGTCTGGAAAACAAATGCTCTAGGATGGTGCTGATTTGTTCAAGAAGGAGCATGTTATTTCAGCCACTGTTGGAGTGCTGTGTCCTTTTGGAAACAACACAAACCTAAGAGCTTTGGTTTCTTTTTTTCCATTCTAGATATTTTCCCTGTTGTCCTCCAGAAGCCTCTGGAGGCTTGAGCAGAGTTTTGGGTGTTGCAGGAGTAAGTCAACATGCAAATCATTACCTCTAATTTTCCTGGAAATAATTCTTCAGAATTTCTGCTTCAGCTGCCATTTCTTCTTCTGTCCTCCACTTGTCAGGGGAATCCTCTTTGTCGTGTTGTTGCAACTTTTTTGAGGGAGAAAGAAGAAAAAAAAGTCTATTGATTTTTTTTTTTCAGTTTTAATGTCAAATTCAGGGCAATCAATCTAACTATTCCCTGTTATTTTCAGGATGGACAGAGCTGGTCATGAAGAGAGGAAGGGTGAAGGTTGCTGGTCTAGAGCAGTGACAGTGGTTAACTGGCTCTGCTGCATTTACAAGGACAACACCAGGTGCCAGGGTGAGTGACAGGCAGTGACAGGCTCAGCTTTGTGGGCTGATGGTCAGACACCTTGTGAGTCTTTGATGCAAAGATGGCATGTAAAACAACAGGATGACATTCAGGTACTTTGAAGCACCCACCACATCAGCGGAGTGAGCTGGACACCTCGACACAATTTCCTGTAAATTTTTCTCTGTCTTTTCCTCTGCCCATGGGGCCACCTTTCCGATCAAAGACCTATTGTGATAACAAGGCCCTGTTGCAACTGTTTCCCACCAGCAGTTTATATTTTTTTTTTATTCCCTCTCTGCATGCAAGTTATTAATCCTTCCCTGCCATTGTTGAAAGCAAGACACATCCCTCGTCTAGAAACAAAACCTGTTATTTTAAGCATAATTGTATTTCATTGATTTCCTGGAAAAGTATAAGAAACATGTAATTTTTGTGTCCATCTTGCACACTATGACCACAAGAATTCACTCTATCCGATATGCAGTAACTATTACATGATATTGTCCCAGACAAGATATTTTCTTCCTTTGCCACTCAAGAATAAGGGAGAAGCTGACGGCTTTGCTGCTTTCCTGAAGAGGGGAGTTCCATATTATGGTAAATACTGGCACTTGAGTGACTATTTGTGCACAAGTCCACTCAAAGAACACCTGACATTTGTCAAGCGAAGGCAGTATTTACACCAGACATCAGAAACATTTACTTAACGGATTAAGTATTGAGATTCCAGTGGTTCTCTAGGCTTAGAGCACAGCACAGACTGCATTAACAGCACCAGCACTTCTAAGTAACTTCATAATATCAACTTTTTGGTACTGTCATGAAAAGAAGTTGAAAACTAATGAATTTGCACCTTTTATTCCAGGACAAATTTTAGTATAGAAGATGAAGTGGTGAGAAAACAAAGATGAAGCCATCATGAACCTGCCAAGCAAAGTGCATTACTGTATATGGCATGTTTAGCAATAAACTAGGATTGTTAGCATACCTCCAACTCACAAATACTTTTATTTGTGCTATGTTTCTCCTACTCTGAATTTTGCTGCCAGCTATAGTCCTATGTAGTTTTACACTCTGCAGCACAGATTTCTCCCTGCTCAGCAGATGAACCTGTATTAGAAAGCCATTTCCTTTCATGCCAATACAATGCAGTAGCTGTCGGCAAATTAAAGTGTATTACTATTCGACTCAGAGAAGACTAATCTTCATTGTTACATTAGCACTAAGTGTGTTATAAATCCATCTGGTAATAATGCCACACAATTAGAGAGAAAGATTTAAAAGCCAGGGACTGGTACAGGGTATACACTATCAGCACATGCACCGTGTCCACGTGTCTGCTCTCACCCTCTGCACACACCCACAGGGTGCGGAGATACCACAGCTGACCTGGCAATGAGTTATTGGAAAGAGTATTCATCATCTGTACTTTCTATGGACTGGGAGTGCTCACGCTTCACAAGAGGATGCACCACGACAAGGCAAGTGGTGGTAAATCTGACTGAGGTGTGAGCTGTCTTCTGAAAAAAAGCAGTCTTGCTCATTCAACCTAAGACTGGTGGGAGGTACAGCAGGCAAAAGCTGGAAGGCAAGGGAGAGCTGCCCGGGTTCCTCAAGGTCTCCTTGTTTAACCCACAAGGATTGCTTTTAGTGATGTGATTTGGCTGCTGTTCTCCCTTGCTATCTTGTTTCTGCACAGTCCAGGCAAGAGCTGGCTCCATGTGGACACTGGCAAAGTGGGGGTGTGACTTGTAGGTTGTGATTATTTTCCTGTTCAAAGAAACTGAAGTGAGTAGCAGTAAGGAGGGTTAACCTGCAATGGCTGCTGTTGTTGTCTAAATTAAAACTGTGCAGTTACAGACCACAGTGGCTTCTCAAAGCTGGCAAAGGCGAGGGTTTCTTCTGCTACATAACAGCTAACCTTTAAAAATAATCAATCTTTGACTTGAGGTTAAAACAGATATTTGGGGACAAGCAACAAATCTTGAAACTTGCCCGGAAGAGCCCAGCAGCCCTGGCTGCCAGTGCACAGCCCCAAGACACACAGCAGCCCCAGCCAGAGCTCAGCGCAGGCGTCTCGAGCCTCTCTCAATGAAAAGGTGCCTCCACATTTTGTGGGCACACCGAGAATGTCAAACAACAGCCTGAGGTGTTAAATCACTGCCACAGCCAACATATTCATTGTTCAACTGACTTATAGATGAGTATTATTTCGGTATAAAATTGCTACATCTACCCCCAAACAGGATCCCAGGACTACTGTGTGCTCAGAGCTCTTACTGTGCCAGTCACTTCTGAGGTGCAACTGGCAGTTATCACCCCAGTGCCACTCAGTTTGTGATATTACCAAACTAACACTGGAGATCTTGGGAAAACCACCTCTGGTGGTTGCCTACCCTTCTCTGACACCACCGTCCTGCAGCTCTAGTACAAGCCAAACCACAGAGCCAGCCACTTTGACGCAAAATAGTTAAATTATGGATAACCTTGCAAGATGAGGAGTCCAGAGGAGGCCAAGAAGTTGATAAGAGGACTGGAGCACCTTCTGTATGAAAGCAGGCTGAGAAAATTTGGGCTGTTCAGCCTGGAGAACAGAAGGTTGCATGGAGACCTCACAGCACCTTTCAGTATCTGAAGGAGGCCCACAAGGAAGGGAGAGTGACTCTTCATTAGGAATTGTAGTGATAGGACAAGGAGTAATGGGTACAAATTGAAATAGGGGAAATTTAGGTTGGATATTAGGAAGAACATTTTTACTGTGAGGGTGTTGAGATGCTGGCACAGGTTGCACAGGGAAGTTGTGGATGCCCCAACACTGGCAGTGTTCAGACACACTGGATAAGGCCTTGAGCAACTTGGTCTAGTGGGAGGTGTACCTGCCCATGGCAGAAGGGGTTTGGGACTAGGTGATCTTTAAGGTCCGTTCCAATCCCCCAACATTCCATGGTGTTCTGGATGCTAAAAATATTGCAGGTTCAAGATCAACAGCACCAACAAAGAGATGACAAAATAAAGCTTGCCGATACCAACTCTAGCTCAGGGATTGCACATACTACAAATCCATGGAAGCTGAAAAGCACTATGCAGGTCCACCTGTGCACCTCCCTGGTTCTTCAAATCTCCTGGATCTGCTAGGGATCCCTAATGGTGACAAGGTAATGTGATCATGGATGGGTTTGGTCTCACCTGGTTATTTAATGTGTTCTTATGTAAAGTACTTTTCAACCAGGTTCAGTTGTCCCTGTGAGGGCCTCTGTAAGCTAAAGCTACTTTATGTAAATTTTTTGTGTTTGTTTTAATAAAGAGAGGTTAAGAGAGTCTTCTTAGTATTTCGGCTAAGTTGTAAAGCTACTCCCAGGAGAGAAGAACATAGATATTTCAGTTATCAATTGTACTGATTCAGAATTCAGGTGGGAAACAAACACAACAGTTGATACTTGTTTCTTAGGGACTTCTGTGCCTCGGAGTGTGTTCATATTCACATGCATATCCAAGTCCCAGCTATGAATCTGCAAACATCTGACTTGCTATTGAAAGTTTGGATTAAACTGAGGAAGAAATGCTCTCTTGCACCTCGAGAACATTCCAAGGTTCTGCTCAAATTAAAGGGAAAAAGAGTGCCTCTATTTGTCAGATAGCCATCCATAAAAAGTAGTGACTCATCCATCTTTCCTACCTGTCAGACAGTAAAAGCTGGATAAGTTGAGCTGACATCCTTACTCAGATATATCCAAACACAGACTAGCTTGAAGTTGGTGATACTTTCTGTACAACAATTCTACTTCTGCAAACTCAGTGCACACTGAGGCAAGGTAAGTCTATAAAACCTTTTCTGTAGGGCTCCAAACCAACTACCATTTCAAAGCAGATGGTACTTGGCCTGTTTTCATACGAGAAAGGTGAGGCAAAAGCATCGCATCAGGTGGACAAAATGTTTTACTGCAAAACTCAGAAAGCCCCGACTTCTCTGAAGCCAAACCCATTTGTAGACACCCACTACAGGAGTGTCTCTGAATCCTGAGCATCAACAGGAAGGTGAGCAACCCCCTCAGCATAACCTGGATAATCCCAAAAGGAGGGAACAGGATGAGAGACCATGAACAGCTCTTTTAGAAAATCTCCATTATGCTAAATTTTTCTTTTAATATTCTGAACAAGCACCGAGACACACATTAGTCAATTCTCTAATTGCAGTGGCCCAGCAAATTACACACTGTATCTGCTCCACATTCTTCAACACCAAGACTCTTGTTTATAACTGCAAACATCTTCTTGCCTTGCAGTACAAATAAATGCACTATTTCTAAGATATGCCCTTCTTCAAGCAGATCATTACTGATGTCTGACTTCTTGGGCTTCCTGATAAATTATCCTCTTCTTTCACCTCAAGCAGAAAATGCTCTTCCACTGATAATCTATGACTGTCAGTCTTGATTACATGTAAACAGTGGAGCTCTTTGAATATTTCTGCTTGTGGAAAGTGTTCATTTTCTCACTCATGTCTCCCAGTGTGAGATGCTGGCAGACCTGACAGCTGTGCTTTATGTTATTTTATTAAAGTTGCTAGTGCTGCAGAATGGTCTATGTTTTTATCACTGCAATTCTTAAGGGAAACACAATATTGTTTTATAGCACATTCACATTGGGGGACCTCTCCTTCTTGCCCTTTGTGGAGGAGCCCAGAATTCTCAACACAGCAGACTATAGGGGACCTGGGTCTATGACTGGCTGTTGCTTGAAGTGATATGTATATCATGTTTTTTTCTCCTTATGCCATAACACCATCAGAAAATCAACCTGTGGAAATATACGGCACTAGCCAAAACTATTGGGAAAAAGCTTTTATGGTAGCTAGAACTATTCTCACTCCCCATGAATATTTATAGTTGATAGTTAAGAGTTTATAACCTCCAATGCATTTAACTAAAAGAAAAATTATAGTGATGGAGAGTAATTACACAAAACTGCAGCAACATAACGAAACTCAGCTGCTTCAGCAATTATAAAATATAGTATTATCAAAACCAGCAGCTAACAAAAAAAAAGAATGAATTTTTGCCAGTGGCTTGAATCAGAGATTAGGCATTACCAGCTGCTGGTGTTCATTATTACCAATACACCTTGAGATACCCAGGCATCTTTTCTGTACTTAAATCCTACATTGTGGTGAAATATTCAGAGTGATATCTCAACATCAGATTAACACATGAACCATGAGGAGGCTGAAAATCTAATTTCTTCTCACCAGCAGGAACCCTTTTCCAGAGGCTGGAGACAAACTTGATCCCAGGGCTGCTACACGTTGCTTCCCCCAGCTCCCTTATGGCATCAGAGTTGTGTGACCAACACATTCCAGAGCACACTCCTGCTCCTCTTCTTGCACTGCAGCTGTCGTGGAGCATCCCACCCCATGGGAGACAAAATCCAGGGTTGAGCTGGCTGCGGGTCCTCAGCCCTTTGGTGATACTAGGAGCCTCCTGGTCCTGGTGATGACTTCCAGCCATCTAAGCCTCCTCTGGTACTGCTTTTACAACTTAACTCCTGAATTGCTTCCTTTGCCCTGTTCCCCCTGTTCCTCCTTGCTCTTTCCCCCTAGTGCTTTCTTTCCTTTTACTTCAGTCTGTATTTCACTTATAACCTTCTAATAAGAATTCATTTCCACCCTACCCCACAACATGATTAAATGCAGCATTTACTGCTATTATCTGTACCTCCTGCTATGCTCCAGCCTTTCCTCACTCTCTGCTGTCTTGCTGAAAGGAGTGTGATCTTTTTGGTAGGTGCCCTCCTCTGCCAGTCTGAGTCTCCTGCCTCCATCTCATTTGCCTTCAGTTGTGGCTCAAGTCTTGACTTGACTTGCAGTGTAAAATGAAAGAATAATGGATGAAACACAGTGCTTTCATGAAGCAGCTTCTCAGGGATGCTGGAATCACATGGCCTCACACATCCTGTTCTACCCACCTGGGGGAAATCATTGCAGCAGCTCCCAGCCCTGGGCTTGTTTTCCAGCTGAGCATCGCCCCTGTTCTGCTCAGGGCCCAGGAAAGGCAAAAACAAGGCAGAGAACAAGCACAGCAGGCTTCCCCTTGACCACACGAGACCTATCAGACTTTGTGTTAATACGGTGCTGGAGGCTTCTCTGCCCCCATCAGCTGCTGTGGGATCAGGGCCCCTTTCCAAGCCCCTTTTCCACTGCTCCCCCTCACAGCCTGAGCAGCTCAGACAGTTCAGTGCTTTCTGCATCTCTGGGCCCATCTCCATATTTAATTACAGCTACAAAACTGCTGTAATTTAATTGCTCTAATTTACAGTGAACACTGCAGAAAAAACCCACATCCTATAATTTTCTCATCTGCTGACTTTGCTTATGATTCTATATCATACAGATATCTGCGTTTCCATGAATCAGAAATCCCTTATTTTGGGGTGGGTTTTGCTTGCTGCATTAAATCTGAATTATTTAAGGAGATGGGAAAAAAGCCTAAATTATCTGCATTTTATATGAGACAATTTTTAAACCATCTACTGGAAAATCCTTCTCCAATTGTTTTACTGCTTCTGCATGAAATATGCTTCTACCTTACAGCTGCTGATATTGCTGCAAAGCATGTATTCCATTGGAAACCTCCGTTTATCAAAGCTGTGTTTTACAGAGCGGTGGTTCTTTCCCCTCCTGTCGACTCTGTCACAGTGACTGCAAATATTTTTTCAGTTTTATTGTTGTGCTTTGGGGAAAGACTTGAACCTCACACCTCGCATGGACATATGAATAACTGCACACTTTTTAGCAAAGCACTTATATGAAGAGAATTTTGTGAAAACACATAAAGGTTAAGTAAAACCCTTAAGCACATGTGTTTAAGTGCTTTGCTAAAATAAACTCTGCAAACCCCAGTTTCAAACAATTCTGATAAGAAAAAAGAATAAATACAAAAGGAATCTTAAGAAATTTGCTTTTGAAAATATAAAAGACAAGTAAGCCCACAAGCAGAATGACAGTTGTATAGAAAACACATTTGCCATTCGGTGAAATATGTAGATTGCACTCTGAAGAGCTCAGATCTTGACAGACTTCCAGTTTGGCTCCAACTGAGATAAAATTCTTGGAAAGTGAGCACATTATAAAGGAGATACTTGAAGGAATATCCACTGGGGTAGGAAGTCCTGCCAAAGACTTGGGGAATTGCTATTTACAACCTGATTTGAATCCAGGCAAGAATCTATGTAAGTATTTAGATACATTTTCACCATGCCCATTATCCTCCTAGTTAGCAGATAATGTTAGAAACACCTCTGTAGTCTTCTTCACCTGGGAAGAGAAGGTGGATTTTTGGGGGGAGCTTCCTAATGGCCTTGGCTACAGAGGGCTGTCTGTACAAGAGAAATGTGTCACACAGAGACCTGGTTAAGAAATGGCAATGTCATCAGTGTGGTAATGTTGGAGGAAACCTTATCCTGCGTGCACAGCCTGCCATGCAACATTACTCATTTGGAAAAAGGCTATTTTTAATCAAGGAAAAGCACTTTAATCAAGGATAGAGTCAGTGATTCAAAAATTTCATGCAGGTGCATGTATTACTTGACTGAAAGCCTCGTCCCAAAAGGTCAGAGCTGCAGAGAGATGTGCATGTCCCACTCCAAGAGCAGAGATAACCTCGAGGTGCCTGTATCAGGCTGATGTATTCTGGCTCCTGCTGCAGTGGGTTTCAAAGTCAGAACTTCCCTTAGTAATCTTCTTAACTTTAGACAAATATTTGCCATACCCTGAGCACACTCAGTAAGATTCATGACATGCCAAGGAAAACACATGTGAGTTAAGGAGGTTGATCTGGTTTATTTGCTTTGTTTGTCTTTTTCTGAAGGCACAAAGGATATCAGCTGCAGGTCCTATGGCATTGGCACAGAGCCA
Organism: Struthidea cinerea; assembly: GCA_013397865.1. Classification (NCBI taxonomy): domain Eukaryota; kingdom Metazoa; phylum Chordata; class Aves; order Passeriformes; family Corcoracidae; genus Struthidea; species Struthidea cinerea. The sequence goes on from VZTI01004211.1 coordinate 10,796, forward strand.
GGTCACCATGCAGGGGAATGGGAGCACGCCCTCATCTCCAGGGGGGTGTTCCACCTCTCTCATCACATCTCTGGGATGTGCAGGAAGAGCCAACAGCGGTCAGAGTGTATTTCTTCTCTGGGGAATTACTTTATTCCTATTAAAACAAAAATCCTCACCCTCAGCAACACTTGCTGAAATTAAGATGAAAACATTCAGTCAGTGTATTCTGGAGTAACTCATACTCTGAGTCACTCCCTCCACTGACTGTAGGAGGATTTCAAGGAGACTTCAGTGTCTGAAATGACACATACTGCATATTTGAGGTGAACCACAGGGGCTTCAAAGCCTGCTTTTGTGTGTGCTTCTCAGGGGGCCCCTCATCCACCAAGAGACCTTCCCAGGATGATCCTGTCTGCTTTCCCCACAGTGCTCAGGATCACAGCACTCCTGGATAAAGCTACATCCCTGGACAGCCTTTTCCCCCAGGCATCCCTCAAATACTTCTTTAGCTTTCAGCCTTGCACATACAAGGCTACTCCACCACCGAGATTGCCTCCCTGGGATTTAGGCAGCCAATACCCTCTAGTAAGTAGGTAGTAAAATAGGTTGAGGAATAAATTGCTCTCATTTAACGTTCCCTCAAAAAAAGATGGCTGCATTTATTATGCAGCATATTGTTTTATATACTGTTTTGTTATAATAAGTCATGTTTAAAATGTCATGACATTTAAATCAACAGTAGTAAGAGGGAAATGCTGAAAAAGAGCAAGATGATCAAAAAGAATCTGAAAAATCCTGGTGAGACATTATGGGCCAAACACTCTCATCACAGTAAAAATAGTCACAAAAGAGCTTAAAACTCACCCGTGAGAAACACAGTGTAGAGAAACCCTCCCTGCCCAGGTCTCTGTGTCCCCCCTGTGGTGTCTCCAGGTCTGTGACAGCTGGGTGGTGGCTGCTGGCTGTGGCCAAGGGACTTGGGCACCTGCTGCCAAATCCTCCTGGTGCTCTGCATCCCCTTGCAGGTTCATCCTTTCTCTGTGCTGCCCTTTGCCACCGAGCCACTGCAACACTCTGGAAAGCTCTACTGCACACACACCCCTGGAACCTGTTAACGCCATTTGGCTCAGTGAGGAGCTGTGATACCGCTCCTCCCTGGCTCCGTGGGGTCCCGCATGCTCCCACAGAAGCCTGGGCAGGTTCAGTATTAAGTCAGTGACAAAAGAGTCAGGAAGGGCATTTGCCTGCATTCCGGCAGGAGCATTTATTGCATCTTCACTGCCGAAGGTTCAGGGGCAAATACGAGAACAATGGCTAGCTCAGGGTTTTCCTCGGGGCCGGGGAAAAGGTGGGATCAGGGAGCGGGGAGCAATGGGAGAGCCCCGGGGGAGTGGCGAGGGACCAAGGCCAGCAGCCAAACCGGGAATTCAAACTGGAATAGATCAACTCAAGAGAACCGGGCACCCTGGGAAAAGCCTTTTGGTCGCCTTAACATAAAGGCATGTTCACCGGCCGCCACAGAGCTGGGCTTCAATGTCTCTGCTGTCATATACATGAACTTTACCAATAATATAAAAGACTACTTTAATGTGGCTTCACAGCCTTTGAGGAGACACAGAGCCTACCACACCTACTACTGATGAGCCACATGCGTGATGGCAGATTTTTACCAGAAGGGCTTTTAATGTTAAAAAAGAAAAGAGTGTGGATCAAAGGAGCTACTCTGCTCCTGCAGATTCACTGCTCTTCTTTTCCATCAGGTCTGGACCCATATGCCAGCATCCCTCACTGCTGCCTCCATGCTCCCTCATCCCCCTCCAAGGGAAAAAACAACAACTGCAACAACAAAACAGATGGCAATGCATCGAAACATTAAACCTGAGCCCAATACCTGAGCTACACCATGAATATTTCACTGAGGCACGGGGTAGAAAAGACAACAGAATGACCTTTTCTACCATCTTAAGGGATATCTAACCTTGTAATTGCTATAGACACACTGAAGAAACACAAGAGAGAGACAAAGACTATTTAAAAGAAGTTGTGTATATTTTTAAAAACTACCATCTCAATGTTCCCATTACAACCTGCCAATATAAATGACACTTGCTTTTGCTCTGAGAAATGAAAGAAACTCTGAAAGGCAGACTGCATTAAGAATCTACTGATATTCCACTGACCTAGTGGGATAAGAACCAAACAAGTTATGTCAAGGGCAAATGCCCCAGAGTCTGTAAATTCATCTCTTAAAGCAGCAGCAGTAAAAGGAACTAAAATCTTCAGTGTCTAGAACAGTTTTTAAACCCAGTGGAGGCTCACGCTTCTCAATGATCCAGTAGCAGTGGATGGCACCAGACCCGTATATGGGAGCAGAATTGGAGATTTCAGATGGTCAATTACCTCTTCCAGTTTTTCCAGCCCATTCATATTGCTGTAAAACTTATGCAGGAAGTTGTCTCATTAAGAGACCTCACAGGAGGTTTTACCCATATAATTTCTTTCCCTATCGTACAAACTTCACAAAGATATATTACCCATAGCAAATGGGTCCTAGACTCTGTTTGGGATGGATGGATGGATGGATGGATGGATGGATGGATGGATGGATGGATGGATGGATGGATGGACGAGGTGTATGAGGGAAAGTGAGGAACAGTTTGGCATTATTCGAGCTGACTCCTTCACCCCTCAGGTGAACCTCTGAGCTCATAGATGAAATCAAATGATAAAAAAAAGTCACAGATAAGGGGCTCAATACCGGAGCCCTTATTTACTCAGTGAAACTCAGACTGGGATAATAGTGGCTTTCCAGGAGGTGGAGGGGCACAGGCTGCCTTCATTTTGAGGAGGAGGAATCTTTTTGTTCCTCTTCCAAGCTGCAGTGTTGGCCTTCTGCTGAAATCCTTTTTCTGGGGAATAAGGCCACAGTTGTACCCATATAATGCCCATGCAGAAAAATAAGAATGCCATAATAGCCATGGAATAGAGTATTCTGAAATTAATTTAAGTGAAAGGACTGTGAATTTGGGGAGAATTAATTTTAGCTGGATAGATGTGGCAGTTAATTAAGGCTGATAGCTTCTACTAGTAGAAAGGTGTTTTTGATGAAAATATATTGAAAATATTATTAAACTGCCTAGGAAAAAACAGTTGCTATTGCCCATGCTAAAACCTCCCAGACATCCCATGTTTTTACATAGAAATCATAAACTGATAGCATTTGCATAACAATTATTATTTAATATGTAGACTTCAGTATCATTGCTTTTGGACAGAATTAATATTAAAACCTTTGAGCACAGATATTTTAGAAATACTCATCTGAAAAATCAGAGGAACTTTTTTAGCTTGCAATATTTTTGCAAGTTCTGTTCTGGTGATGAGATCCTGGCAGCAGATCACCACCTTCTCTTTTCATAATCCAGAGGACATGCTCCAGAGCTACGCAAAATCCCACACTACTTGGAGGGGGGGAGCACATGACCATGCAGGATGGAGGGTAGGGAAGATACAAAGACAATCTCAAGCAACCCAAACACTCCCAATTTTCAGAGACAGAAAGTAATTTTGTATGCTTTCAGTTCAATCAGTTTGTTCATGCCTTAGGAAACAATGAGATCAACGGAAATGAAAGCAATTTCCAGCAGATATGAATAAAACACGTGGCTCTGCTGAGAAGAACTTGTACGCTATTCCAGAAGCACAGTCAAAGACTTGTGGATTAAATGCTGTGAGAACGGATCACGCATGGACTTGCTTCATCTGAATTTACCAGACTAGGAATTTGCAGGTTTCTCATTCCTCCTTCAGGAGGGAGTTGATTGGGGAATCAGTTGTACAGTCACACAGTTTGTGGAGAACTTGCAAAATAATTTTATTTATTTAGACACATTTTGAAGCTGCAATCAGAACTTCTTTCACAGGTCTGTTGCTACATTTCTCTCCTTTCTTTAGGTCTTTTTTCTTTAAACTATGCTCCAAACAAAAGTTAAAAAATTCATGTTCACAGTGTGTTCCAGGGTTTTCCTGTGCACATACTGTGTGGTACAAAGGCACACTAGCTCTCCCCATTCATCCTGACCCATAATCATTATTAAACTTAATTGCAGAAGACACTGTCTTCACAGCTTTATTTCTTGTATGACATCTTGTGAATTGCTTTTAGGAAAAGCCATTTACACAACTTCTATATATATGAAAACTAGTACTCTAATGTCACATTCTTGTTTGCACATACCCTCGTATTCATGTCAGCTAGTCCCAACGCAAAAGCAAGTGGCCCTTCATGTATTTCAGTTACAAAACAGTAGCATGGATTTTCATAAAACAAAAGTTTGACTGGTACTATGCAAAATCTGTTCCACTGAAAAATTGGCATCTCGCCCATCATCTTCCACAAAGTTCAGTATCTTTGTCGGTGCTCATCTACTTGACTTCTTAATTGTCTGTGTTCACTGGCTGTATCAAATGGAGTTTTCTTTTTGCTTTTGCTCACTGCATATTACATCTTTTAATCGGTATATATAATTACTTACCACAATCTGCCATGCCAGATTTTCTAAGCATTAGTCTAATTAACTTAAGCTTGATAATTATGTTTCAGATATCATAACAGTATGCACAGAACTTGCAGATTATGCTGTTGGTTTAGCTTTTTTTGATAACACTTTTCTCCTGTTCTTACTTTTTCCTTTTGCTTTTTCTCTTTTTCTACAGGGTGGGAGCACAAGCAGAAAGAGGGACTGTTTTTAACCGACTCCAACGTTCTCCAAAAGCAAAAGCTGGCTGTTTTAAATAAGAAGCTATCAAAGGTAAGTCGACACAAATGAGAATAGATCCATAATGCAAGGATTTCCTCTTTTTATAAGAGTAAAAGATAAGTATGTCACTGAAGAGAGAAACTTGAGCTTCTGATAGCAGAAATTGTAGAGGATTCTAGCACAAACCTACAGCATTTATGGACCAATTATGAAAGTACTCAGACTTTCCACAGGTCTCCAGCCTGAGCCATTCTAATTATCTGCCTGTTGGCGACAGCCTGTCGCCAGGGAGGCAATAAATAAGAGATAACATGCATGGGGCTTGGCACACGCACCTCTCCAGCACAGAGAGATCATCCTTCACAGAGCGATGCAGCCCATCTGGGCAAATGAAATATGCAAGTCTGAGACCCCAGGTAAGAGTAAATAGATGCAGAGGACACTTATGCCACAGTCATAAATAAAGGAAAGAAAAAAGAAAATCTGTGACAGGCTATAGGTTTGTATTTGGCTTTCTGGTGTGTATCAGCATGTCTCTTCATTCCTGACAACTTGCCTTGGTATTCTGCTTTTACTGTGGAGAATAAATCCTGCATTATTTGTCTTACTCCTGGACGAGGGCATGGACACTTTGTCCCACCACACTGAATGGCCTCTGCTCAGTGGGACAGAGCCAGGAAGACCAGACCTCCTCTCCCCACTTCCAGAGACCATGGATTTGGCTTGTTGACTGGAGTGAAATGAGTCCTGTTAGGTCCCAAAGGCACCCAGACCACAGTTTGGGTACTTAGGCTGCAAACACACTCATGTCTATGCCAAGACACTATTTGTTGGAATTTTGTGTGCAGTGGTACATAAGTGCTGTCAGGCTCACACAGAGAACCACAACAAAGGCATTGGATTTACTCTGGAGTCATTGGTGAGGATTTAATCAGCTATGAAACACTGAAAGACTGCTCAGCTGCTCCTGTATTTTAACAGACTTCATGGATAGAGACAGGGACAGGCAGCTCTAGCTGAAGTTCCCCTTATTCAAGCCCTTATTTTCAGATGATTGAAGGGCTGTCACCCTTGACAGAAAATATTATCAGCAGTCAAGGAAGTAATCAGGGTGGCAAGTACATAAATAAGCATAGCATAAATCTGAATATTGGTAATTAGCATTTGATTCAATCAGATTAAATTGTTAGGCCACCATAGCAGCGATTCCTTATAGAAAACTATTTAACATTCCAATTATCTTTAATGAATTAACCTCAAAGTACGGCTGAGGTGCAACACCCTAAGAATCCCTTTGCTCATCTACAGTCCACTTGCAACTAATTTCCCTTCACAAGCCTACCTCAATTAACATTTTTCTGTATTTCACACATCAGTAACTGCAGTACTGAAATATGCACTCCTTTCCCAAATTTAATAGCTGAGATACTTTCACTTTTTTTTATTCTACAAATGAAGGAAAATAATTTCCTGCTACTATCTCAAACCAATTAAAATTCTTTTAATATTGGCTTTACATCTCTTCGATACATATATGAACCAAAAAGTCCTACACATTTCACATAATAATTACTTGGAATTGATTTGCTATGCAGCACTCCAAAGACAAAGGGATTTACAATTAGCAGATTTTAAAGTTTAGTTTACATTTTTCATCTCTAGAGTTTTAAAAGAATGCTTTTTGGTTGAAGGTTTTATATTAGGAAAGAAAACTCAATCGGTACAACTAAATTATTTTAATTTAAAAAGAAAATAAATTGGAAAATGTACAGATTTATCGATAGGCCTGGAAGAACACAGTGCCTTTTAGGCCACTATGGAACTACAATTACACAAAAAACTATTGTAAAATAAAGACAACTTTTGTATAGTACACCCTGTTCATTGTGTGGCACTGGTAGAAGGACAGAGCTCTAACAGATCTCACAGAGTTATCAAACGCCTCTGAGATAGGGAAGCTACTGACCAGTCTCAATAGCAGGGCAGCTGCTGGGCCTCATGGCTCTTCCCTTCTACTTTCCTTGTTTTTCCTGGTGAATTTTATAAATAGACAGTGTCATTTAATATCATTCCCACTTTAATGGGGGAACATGGCGAGGAAGCTCTTGCTCTGCAGCACGGTTGTGGTAAAAGGAGCAGCACTTGTGAACAGATTATAAATCTGACGTTATTTTCCTTTTCACTCCATGTTTGCAGCACCATTTTAGAATTAAGAAAAATGAACACACATGTAAGATAACAGCATCCACGCAGCAATATGGCATAGCTGTTATTCCTCTTACAGGCATCCAATTTAATTTTACCATTAAATACCACACAACACGAGTTCCTATGTTCTATTCCGTACTGATTTTAACCTCAGTGTAGAGCTAAGCAGTTTGCGCTGTGCATATCATCTAGAGCTCACTGTGAAGAAGAGCACTGCCAGCAGAGACATGTGGGGATACAGTACACGGCTCCTTCTCATACCAGGACTGTTGGATTTCCTTCTCCAGCGGAAGCACCCACATGATGCCACAGAGCTTCACTGCCATTCCTTCTGTGAGCTGCTGAGCACTGCTATAATTAAGTTACGCAGACAGGACACAGGCATAATATAGCTTGCTCATATAGATACATAGAGTTTGTTTTGTGTATTAATTTTTATAATAAATAGAGGCATGCATGGCCTATTTGGTTACAGGAGCAAATCCATGCCCTGAAAGATGATGTTCTCATTAAGAGAAGCTGCAAGCTCAAATCCTATCTAAAGTGCTGTTTACTTTGCTGGCAGAACAGCCAGCATGCTGTAGAGCCTGTATCTTTCACTATGCCACTCAAAATGAGAGCACCCCATAATAAATCCCAAAAGCTTAAAAAAAAAGTTAAATAAGCCAGTAAGAGGAGAACATATATTAAAAATCAATAACTGCTTGATTTAGCTAACATTATAAACTAACATTTTTAGATGGAGTAAGTTTGTTATCACACCATTTCTCTCTGATATTTTATCTACCCTCAGAGAATACTGAATATTGTAACATTTTGCCCTTACCTGAATTTTTACCAGCCTTGGTTTTTATCGCATACAACACTTTGGAAAGTCTGAATAGTAGTTAAAAATAAACTCTTTGCTAACATTCTATTTCCACTACTTCCATTTATAACCAACACCACACTGCATTTATGCATGAATCTGTTCTTATGTCAAAACCTGTTTCAAGCCTGATTTTACTCATACTCTGTCAAGTGTCTCTGGGCTCCTGGAGTGGCTCTGATCCCTTCAGCCAAAGGGGATCCTTCTCCCTCTGGGGTGAAATTCTTTACATGAAGTGGGCACTTTTATCCCTGAGCAAGTGTCCAGGACCAAACCTTTGTGTGGTGCTCCACCTGAGCAAATGCAGCCTCCAGACTCCTTCCCACACTTTCTCCTGGCTTTGGTGCCCATCCAGGGCCATCCTGCTTCCAAGAAAGCACTGTCAGGACTCTCAGCTGCCTTAGAGCCAGAGAGAGCCCACAGGGTAGCAATTCACTGCCTCCTATCACAGCTTACTGGCACTATCTGAGCTGATAATTTTGTATTTATTTCCTCAAACGTTTGCTGCAGATGACAGTGCCCAGCAACTGGAGACATTTCAGGAGATAGCCTTGAGAACATTAGGAAAACTATAAATTCTCTGTTGGGGATTATTTTAGTGGCACAGATCAAGTCAAGAGTTTTGATCCTTTCAACTCATCTCTGGGCTTTTGGAACATCTGTAAAAATTTGGATAAAACTACTACTGAAAAAAAAAATCCCAGTTCACACCTAAATAGCCTCCTATTAACATTGAGAAGTATCTCATGTTCGTTCTTTAATAAAGGGAGTGGGAAAGCTGACAATGAGCTAAAGAAAGCAAAATAGTGTGTGCCAATTTACTGTTTATGATGTGAAGACAGATCTTGTGCTGATTTTGGCATCAGTAGGAAAAGGCTATTATCTCCAACTCATCTAATAAGATCCTAGGTAGGAAGGACATTCTCTCTAGACAAATTTGTCAGTAAATCTGAAGCTGATTCACATCCCCATTCAGCAGGGCATTTAATTTCTCTTTCAATGCTTAAGAGCTGTTTGAACTCACTTAAGCTGATCACTTGCTTAAATGCTAAAATGGGATTGCACTGAATACCAGTAGGCACATCTATAAAAACCCCCTTCTGAGCCTAACAAGCATAGCTGGCTGTGTTACTCACTGTCCACATCTGAGGGTAAGGACTCCTGCTTTAATTAAAGTGATCGAGTGAAGACATCTGAATGCTCACACAGAAAGAAATTAAGTCATCATGTGAGTCAGAAAATTGCACGTAGAGCCGGATTAACACTAGGGAAAAAATACGAGACATTAGACAAAATTCTTCATGAAAATATTATTTGCTAGTTCAAACCCAAACATTCTGACAAATTTTAGGAAAACAACATTTCTTTCATTCTTAATGTCTCTTCTCTTGCATCTTCAGAAGCTTCTCTCATTATCACACTTCACCACTGTCATGTTTCAGTTGTTTCTAATGAACATTTGATCTTTTTAATAAAAAATACAGGAAATAAGCATGATGCTTAAGGGGTAAAAAGAGCCCCAGCAAGAAATGACCACATCCTGCAGTATTTACTCATAAGCATTTCAATAGCATGCCCTTTGAGCTGCAGTGATAATTGGCGTCTGCAGGTCTTCCATAATTGTTTCCCTCAGCACAGGGAAATGTGAGGTTTAACACAACAAAGTGGAAAACTGTAACAATCACTGCTAATAAAAACAGCACAGGAAGGGAGGAGCCTGCATTCATCCAAACGAGACAGCTTTGTATATAAACTCAGTATCGTTATTAACACAGGATAAATTGGTGGATCATAATTGGCCCTTCCACAATGACGTTAATTTTGTGAAAATTAAGGTGAATAATACTGACTCTAGTATTTCCACCTCACTTTGGAGCTTCAAAGAGGCAGTGTGAGAACAAAAGGGGTGAAGCAACTTCCAGAGGAAGTGAGGAAAGTGCTCCTTTCTGCTCCAAATATTCAGTGTCAATCACAACTTTACTGAGACCAGCGTATTAGTCAGGACTATAACTGCTGCTCTTGAAGGAGATCCACCATCATGCTGGCCATCCTTCCCTTCCTTTGTCTATTTTTCCATCCTCCATTATGGCTTTCTTTTTCTCTCACTTGCCCTTTCATCTGATGCCCAAGCAGATGCTATGCAGCACCCAGCACAAGGTACCTAATCCAGCAATGATGAGAAGACAGCCATGAGGGGGTCTGGGACTTCCAATGCAGGAAGCAAGAACTGAGCACCACCAATTCCCAATCAAGTTATGGTGTCCATAGCATTGTTTCTTCTAAGAGACTATTTCAAAAAGCATGTTCAAGTTAAACCCCGTACTCCATTCCACAATGATGTCAGAATGACATGTGGAGCTAATTCGATGCATCTGTCTGGGAGAAAAGGTGTGGATCATAATTGGCCCTCCCACAATTACATTAATTTTGTGAAAATTAAAAAGATAGAAATATAGAAATTCCATTTCTATCTGCCACTGTAAATCTGCCCTGCAAACTGAGATGAAAAATTCCTGCTGTATCTGCATGCCTACAAAGTTCCCAATATCCACGGGTCTTTTCTCTAAGGACACATCTTTAGCACGGATTGAATGAAAGAAATGACACATTTGCGTATTTCCCCCAGCAAGCATTAGATCAGCCCTTGGCTGCCTTGGCAAGGAGTGAAATCATAACGGGGCTGAGACAAAGCAAACAGAGCCCATCCTGCCAGGCAGCTGCCACTGCTCACGTCGGAGCCACTGCAAATGGGAGACGGGGGCAGGTCTTGCTGTTGGTTATTCTGCATTATCCAGGGTAAGCCCTGGAGCCAGCATGGTGACCCTGGATTTGCAGAGCTGTAATGGGGCTCTGACCTCATGTCACAACAGGAGAGCCAGGCCCCATCAGCAGCAGAAATTGACCCAACCAGGGTCTGCTGCATTCAATGGAAAAACATCCGCTGGCTTCACTGGAAGCTCGTCCAGTGTTTCAGCGCCAGCAGGGAAACAAAGCTCAAAAGGTCATGCAGAGAAAACATAAAGGGGAAATTGTTTCAAGGCACAAGGAGCTGCTTCAATTTTTTTGTTCAAACTGGTCTATCAGTTTGATTTTCAGCAGAGCACTGTGCCTTACCACGCAGGCTCCCCTAACTAACTAGGCAGGAAGGAGCATGATCGGCTTGAAAGAAAATCATGGGTTTGTCTGCAGACAACTCAATATTTCATTGCATCATGCCCTGTTCTCATACTATTTTTTATTGATCAGAATACCTCAGGCTATTAAGTTTATTAATTAAATGATAATTTTTTTTTTCCTGGTGAGTATACAAGGAGATAAATGTCTTACAAATAAACTCAGAGCTTGCAGGCTGACTCATGTGGTGATTTAGAAGTCATTTATCTTTTTCTCTCCCCCTCAGCAAAAAGTAATCATTGTCACAATACTCTGCAAGTCTAATGTGGCTGTGAAATGTGCAACATAAAGAGATATTTTTCATTTACAGCACAATTATACCAAGCTTTTATGTTATACTAATTTGTAATTGCTATGCTAACAAAAGGAGATAGATAACTGCTAATTCATTTAAGCACAAACTACCACCCTGGTGAAGTAGGGAGGGATCTGACCCCATTCTCTGTAGAGGCTGAATCTAGATTCAAATATCTCTGTTCTTCAAAAAAACCCCTGTTTGTATATGCCTGAATTTTCATTGCTATTTTGAGCAAGGCCTGAGGTTGTCAGGTGATGCTCTGAAGCTGAGACACAGTAGCTCCCTCAAGAACTTTTCCCCCAGTGCTGTTTTTCCCTGGCTGAATCACTGCAGAGCACTTAGATGGGAAACAAGTGCCTTTTACCCCACCACCTGCCCCATAGCAAGCAGAGAAGTTGATCAGGTGCCTGCTAAGCATGAAAATATTGCATTTCTTGGATCAAAGCCCTAAGCAAACTGTGGCTGCCCATTAACACCAAATACAAGGGTCAAGTAAGAGCATAAACTCAGAGAGCAACTAAAATTAATGATTTTTGCACTTTTTGTTCTAAAATTTGAAGCTTTCTGTCTATTCTAGAATAGGTTATGATACTCTTAGAAAGTGAGATGTATTGAACAACACAGAAAGGGACAAAGCAGAACAAAAGTAATGGGAAAAAAATGGTAAACTCTTGAGTAAAAATCAGACTCCAGACTGGATCTTTTTTCCCAGACCTTTTTTCTCTGATATGGTTTTACCCAAGTAAAGACAGACTAAAAGGTCTTCAAGATTTGGCCCATATATTTGAATACAAAATACTAAATATTAGTTTATTTTCTTTAGGATTTGCTAATCTCTTAAAAATCACAACATTACTTCCCGTTGATGGTACCAGTGGTTTTGGGCAGGCTGAACTAGTTTGGTCTAATGTCTGAATGAGACATTGCAAATCAGCCTAACACAGGAAGAACCACATTCTCCTATGTTTGCAGTGTTGCTGTACCGGTTTGAAATGGTGCTTAGCAGAAAGAGGCAAAGGCAGCAAAGGCAATGTTCACAGGAACATACTTTTAAATAAATGCCACATCAATACAGGGAAAGCCTCTGATTTTTCATCCTTCTTTCTGCAAGCAAGCAGCTGCCAGAGTGCCAGCCCACAGGTGGTTAAGGTACATCTGCAATTCCTTGGGGAGGAAAGTGGCTGTTGTTCCAATAACAGCAAGCTTCAGAGACCTTACTGACATTTTCCAGCTGGAAAGTAGGGCATGGTGTTAGCAGCATGCACATGAACACCACACACAAGTCCTTTGGCCTGAAGCACAGAGACCACACTCTCCACAAATCCACAGCCATCGCACAGGTCAGGCTGCTCCATGCACTCTAAACCAGGCTGCTTCCATTGAAGCACCTCGGGGAATTCCTGCAACATCCCGTCCTGCTCTACAGAGCTGTTTACTTACTTTTCCAAGTCAACATCTGACACAGATTAAAAGAACCATAAAGTGTTTAGAGAAATCATGATCATGCATGTCCTGTGACAGCTTCACTGAGAAGCAGTGATGCTGCACTGAGTGCTAGTTTGTCAACCTTTGCAACTTACACAATTCACAGCCAATTTAATTAAAAATATAACAGATCTGAAAGCTGCTGAAATGCTTGCAATGACTATCAGTCATTTGATAATAGTATGAAAGAGCCATTAGAAGTGAACTGTAAGCAAACTTTTTCAAGATTGAAATAACAAGGGCATTACAGTTCCAGCCATTAACGTCATGCTTTAAAAAAATTAGCTGTCCATCTTGCCTTAAAAACTTAGCATTTTTATCTCCCACACATTTACAATCAAAATGTGCTTATAAAAGGTGCAGCAAATTTCATGGTTATGAGCTGCACATTTTGCATTCTGAACACTACAACAGCCTCCACTGACTCACTTCATCGTTCAGTCGATTTAATACAAAAGCTTTTTCCTCCTCTTTTCTGCTTGTTGCTAAGATGAATACTCTGTATTCATTAGTAATCAAATACAATGGCAAATGTAATATTGTTGCACAGATGAACTCTTTTTATTACCAACACTCTCATGTTTAAATTATTTTCTTTAAATAGTTGTCTCTTGTTATTCTAGTTCAGCTTATGAAGTTCTGACAAACAACAGCTTGGACAAAGGATGCAAAATCAAATAAGTGAAGAAAAAAACCCAGAATCAACACATACTGGTTACATCATTAAAACAGTAATGTTTAGCCATACCTACAAGCCTTTGGGATTGCCACTGTGGGATAGTCCTGGGAGGACTGTGAGTAGGATTCTCCGAAACAAAACATGCACAAACCCTGCTACACGGCTTTTGTCTCCCGAACACCTGAATTCTGATTGCCTTTACTTTAGGGCATGGATTGGTCCCAGCAATCCTGCTCAGCCCTGCAGGGCCCCCTGCCAGCAGAAGGTACTCACTAGATCAAAGTCAAGCATCTACAAGTTGTGCAATCCTGAGGGTGTTGGAAAACCTCCTCGGATCTTTCAGAGGTTTGAAGAGGTGGAGACTTTCAGCCCCGGGAATGCACAGCTGGGAGGTCAGAACAGCATTAGTGCTGTTATTTGACTGATGAGATTTCTGAAAATCAAATTTTGAATTTAATTCTCACTTGGACAAACAAAGCCACAGGTATTTGTTTTATGAGGTACATTTCTCAAATCTGTCTTCTAACTTGAGGAATTCAGATTACCTGCAAAAAGAGGCAAGCAGGTTCAGAGTAGCTCGGGTGGTGTGCCCACAGCAAACTCTGGCACGGAAGTGCAGATGTAGAAGGCAGCCTGCACTCCTGGGAGCCAGGACTGTCAGATGCAGAGCTCCCCTGGTGAAAGCTTCAATTTTCAAAATTGTCAAAAAAATGAACCAAAGGAAAAAAGAAGCAGTGGATTCCTTTGATCCCAGAGCTCCAAGAACAGAGATTTTTAACAATACTGCATTTTATATAAAATATAAATCTACACACAAACACATGTATGAATATACATTTAAATATGTTATATATAAATATATATTAGTACACATTATACATATGAAAAACAAAAGTTAACAAACCTTGGGCTTGACCCCTATTCTTAAAGGTCTCAAGTTCTGTTTTGAAATTCATTTTATACATCTTATCACATAATAATTTTTCTGTTTAGAACTAGCCCAAATGATTTGCTTTGTTGAAGTATTGCAAAGTTAGAGTATTTATATGTATAGCAGCAGATGCTGCTGTCTCTCTCACAATATAATACAACTTTATAACTTATACTGCCTTTCATACCAACTGCATTTCCAGATGGACAGCATTAAATACAAGGAAAAAGTGAATTCAGGCAATACAGAGTAGATGTGTGTATTGTGATGCAGTGATGTAAAGTGTTGTTAAGACACTGTTTGATGAATAAATTAAGGCATTGAGCAATAAGGCCTTAAAAAGAGTGAGAAAAGAAAAAGAAAACAGAGGCATACGCAGATGAGAAAATCTACTGAAAAAAAAGACAAAAGTTGAAAAGATGGAGAGTTGATAAGGCAGAAAGATACACAGAGGCTGCCCCAGATGGTAGAAACAACAGCAAAGGTTCTTAAGCTAGTGTGGCAAGACTACGTACAAAGGAGCAAGGCGTGGTTGCAGAGTCTGCAAAAAGACAAGCAAAGGCTGCATGCATTGCTGAGATGAATCACTGCTTTTGGAAATAAGGATGGACCCTGAAAACACTGCAGATTTTGTTCTCAGCACAGTCAGATGGCTTAAAGGCACCTGATACTATGGCTGTGAAAGGGTCCTTTAGCTCTGGGGCTTGAGGAACCTCTATTGCCCTGTCAGGAAAGGGAACATGTCATTACACAGTCTGACAACCACTGATTAACAACTGGGGCACACAGACATCTCCATGAACCACACAAGGAGTACACATGCACACAAGGAATCACTTACCTACCACACAAACAGTATCAAAAGTTTGCCCAAAAGTAGAGCTGACCTGACCTCTCCACGGTACACACTACATACATATGTTATATTTGCCTTATGGGCTCCCTGTATTTTACATACAGTGTAGAGAAGTCAATCCCTAATAACACCCTGTCACCTGAGGAGTTTTTAGCACAGACTGAAATGATGCACAAGTATCAACATATTTTATATTTTGAAAAGTCAAACTTAACTACGCTATGCTACACTGTTTTAAAAATATTAATAAACAAACACTAAACAATCTCCAATTCAGCTCGTAGGCCTGAAGCTATGATACATGAGTGGCAAAGTGGCATAGATGTGTTGGGCAGAAATTACTCAGCTCTAACTAAGTGGCAAGAGTGCTACTTGAAATCACCAAGCATACGCCTCCATGGATCCCCTTCACTCTCAAGTTGTCAGTGTGAGAACAGTGCTGAAAATAAACATCCCTCCCTCGACCTCCACTAACAAGTCTCCACAACCTTTAGGCTTTCAGACTAGCAAGGTCTAGTGCTCACACATAGCTTCCACAGTGGTATTTTCAAGCACAGAACGACAGCAGTGACACATTTAAACCTTGTTCTTTTCCATATCCAGCTTTCTTTCCTTGCCCATCATCTGTAGGCTCTGCCAGCCCACTCCCAAGAAGATCCTGGTATATCAAAACAGGATTTAGCTACAGTGCTTGTACATGTAGTCTTGCTCACCTCACCTTTGAACACCCAAATGTATAAATGCTGTGCTTAACATTCATCAGACAGATCCAATAAAGCTGTAAATGAAAAGAAATTGAAGCAACTTTGTGCCCAGGAATAAAGCTAAATTAAGTAGCAAGTGTTTAAGGGATCAAGACCTAAACCACTAGTTCCTACAACATGGAATCAGTCACTCTGGCACAGCTGGGCATTCAGTGGCCAGAAATGAGCTTGATTCTTATGCAGAAACCCAGTAAATAACCTACAGGTAATTTAAAAGCCCTCAAGAGGGCACTCAGAAAAAGCCCAAGTCACTTACTGAATTACTGGTGGGACTCTGTATGGTGGCTAAACATCCATCTCTCTGGTGTCAGCTGTGGAAGGCAGTAAATGTAATCTATCCAGTGTACCTAAACAAAACAGCATGCAAACAACTGGTAGCAGTTCAGTCTTCTGGCAACCTCTTCTTTTATGCTCAGATTCGAGGATGATGGGTCATTACAAAGGACTTGCATTACACAAATAACCTGTGATGTGCTACTGGCTCATACTCATATGAACATGACAGTCCAGAATACAAAATGCAATGTGGATGGCTTCACTGAAGAACAACAAATCAAACCTAAATCATCAGTCTTCATGTAGAAGACAAGACAGTGCTGTTTTATAGGAAACAGCCCTTGGAAAAAAGTTACATTGTTCATATATAACCTACCTAACACAGCATTTACATAAGCTTCAGTTAACTATTAACACTCATACATCATTAATCTGCTTTGCTTTTACTTTTCAAGTAAAATTCTCATTAGCGGACCACTGGATTGACAAATTAATGGCACACTCCTTTAAAGAGCATGTAAATGTCATGTGGGTCCAATGCCTGGGCAGTAGAAATACAGAACATCCCCAGGACCAGAAGAACTGTATGTTTTCATAATGAATTTAGGATACTGTCAGTCACGATCCTTTGCTGGGAACACCATGCAGAGATGCCAGCTGAGATCCCCAGACTGAGGAGGGGTTTGGGCTGTCAGAGCAGACCAGATCTAACTCTTCGAAAAGGATTAGGTCTTCCTCGGAGTCATGGGCAGGAACTCAGCACAATCCCTTAGGAAATCAGAGCAACCTCTGTCCAAGACTACTGAAAAAACAATGTCTGTCAAAAATAGAAGTGAGATGCAAACAACCATGGCTAAGTGCATGCACAATTTGGTAAAAACAAATCAACCACCACTATAGGTAACCCAGCTGCATTTATTCAATCTGATTGAGCAGAAAGAGCATTATTAAAAGAATTAACACATCCCATCCTGAGATTTATTTGTATGGAACCAACTTCTGGGTGAGATCATGTAAGAATTGATTTTTCTGCCTGACTTTAAAAATAAGGTTATGGAGAGATGAAAAATCATTATCTGAGGTGTCCAGAAAGTCTTAAGCAAAACTAAATCATACCTAAAATTCACCCAGTGCATGTATATGTGTTATCAAGGGGTGCTAAAAGTTGTTGTAATGGATAAATTATTAAATACTTTTTAAAACTTTATTTTTTAAAGTATATCACATATTTTGAAGACACTGGGACTACCATTAATTCATTTACTAACTAGGTCAATAAAAATTGCTGTAGCCAAGAGCTCTATTAAAAGTCCATGATGTTATCTTAATGGAGGAAAACTAATAGAGTTCTTTTGGAAGTTTTCCATAAAATTAATATTGTAGAGTTTCAGTGGCTGTCTTAAATAGTTTAAATAGGCATTGTTATTAACAGACTTAATAAAAGAATTAAAACAAATTAAAATCATTACTTTCTCTAAGAGGAAGTATTTACATTCCAAGCATCTTAATGGAATTTATTCCTGAAAGAATTTAGAAACAATGCTCATTATTCAACATTGTGAAGTGGGAATTGGCTATTTGGCATCCACACATAGAAGATTTGCCAATTTGTAACTACTGTAGCACTTACTCGGAGCCTCTCTGTCTAAACCACTTTGCATGGCAGCTGTCCAGAACCTTGACCTGCAATACAATCCACCTCCTTGTCAAGAATCTTTCTTATTGGAAAGCGTTAAACTCACCCAGCAACCAAGCAACAAAAAAATTGTAATTAAAAAAAAAAAATAGAAACCTGGGTAATAAGCAAGGCAAATAACTGAGAAAGTTATTGTATCAATTAACTGCTCATACCCTGTTTCCCTGGGCTTTTCACCACTGACAATTATCCCTTTGGTTTATCTCAGGTTATTCTGCGTTCCTTATTTCTGTGGCTACCTGCTTGTTGAAGGTCTGTTCACATTTTCAGCTGAATGAAATCTTCCTATTTCAATGGCACTTACTACCTGCTAATAGGGTTAAAACACCCACCAGGCAACGCAGATGAGCTGTGAGCCTCAGGGGGTTGTTGAGGCTTAAGGGCAGCATCCACAGTGCTGGAAATGACACATCCCACAAAACCAAGCACAGCACTGGAGGCAAATTTTTGGCAAAGGGAGGGTGCAGGAAGTGCTGTGCATCTTGTACAGCTGGAGGAAACCCAGGCTCAGGGGCAAAGTTGATCTAGTCACCATCCTTAACTGCTGGTGGTGAGCAGAAAGCATCAATTATGATATAGCTACTGTGGCCAAAAGCAGCCATGCAGCCTATGCCTGGAACTAAAACCCACAGCACCACAGAAAAATTTTGCTTTCAACTCATGCAGGTATTTCTCAGGGAGTTAATGGAGAAAAGGGAAGCCCTGACCTGACAGAAGGGTACTGAAGCAAGTTTACCTTCCTAGTGAACTCAGTAGATTTCCAGTTCTGTTCCTAAATGAACAACCTCATGAATTTCTGATGAAATCACTATATTTAATATCCAAGTACTGTACACAGGCAATTGAAACGAATGCTTTTGGAATGGAAACTAATGCTTATCACTGGTCTTGGGTTAGAAGAGTCCATTTTCCTGACATGCCGGAGTTGATTATAAAAGGCATCACCAGCACCAGTTTTGGACACCAGGATAACACATGCACACACGTTCCAAAACGACCAAAAATTCATGTCCCACCCACACCTTCCTCACTTTCCCCTCAGTCGGGGGCAAGGGGGAGGTCACCATGAGAACACTGCAAACACAGCCTACACGAGGGCCAGCACAGCTCCCAGGCTGGGCACCTTCATTGGAAATTTTTAACAAGAGCACGTCTCCTTTGTGCAAGTTGTGTCACCTGAACACTGACTTACTGCCCTGAAAACAGTGGATTGTACAGAAGTTATTTGTCATTGTGTAATCAGTAGAGATAACCAGACTTTGCTTCTCGTTATCAATGTTAGGCTGGAATAGACATGGGTAGGAGGTGTAATATCGCATTGCAATTGCTCCTAACACTGGAACACCCCCCATCCCCCTCCCCGAATGACTTGCCAGAGAGTTAAAGCCCTTCCACAGAAATTGGCAGCATTGTGACATTCAGAGAACAGGCCAGAACACTGAAGCTGTTTCAACCATTACCTTACCAGATACATTGAAGGACCAGATCCAAAGGCCATAAAAGTTCCAGGATACTTTTTGTAGTCTATAATGAGGTTTGTATCAGGCTCCAGGTCCCAGTCAGCCTTCCCTAGTTTTGGTATTCATGTTTGCTAAAATTACAAAATGTCCTTTCATTCCAGAGAATCTTATCAGAAAATTGATCTCTTTATATATAAAGTCTTCAGCCAAGGTAAAGTCCTTTCAGGAGTTTTATGGTTTCCTATCATTCTTTTCAAAACTCTCTGGAAACTGGAAAATATGCTGATACTGTTTCCATGTTAAAAAGAATGGTTAAATAAAATAGAAATATAGTTCTCAAGTGTTTGCAAACATCCAGGCTTTTATAATTTCTCTAGCAAAAATGGCAAAGGTTAACATCAAACAGGTAAAAAAATTTCAGAATTAATTCAGAACGACACAATTAGTTGCAGAAGTACCTATCTGAACATTATCTCATTCTCTTATTTATAAAACCTACAACTGTGCTCTCTATATGTATTTAAATTAAATTATCCAATGCAAATGTTATATATGAACAGCTCAGCAAGACACTGTATTGCATCAACACACCTTATTCTATGTAAAAGCAGATTGCTGGTTCTGGGATTGTAAATGTGTCAGACAATCATTTTATTGCTTTGCAGCTTGCAGAATCCCCAATGTTCTTGTTCCCAAATGGTGATTGAGTGATAGCATTTAATACTGTCTAACGATCACAAACATGTGGAGTCTTGTGTTAACATCTGGTTTATGGGTAAAGTTGCACACAAAACTATTCACAAAACAAAGAACCCCCTGCCCTCCGAAAGCTAGAATTAATAGAACAAGGACATGTTCTTTTATTACTGAAGAAGAAGTAGCAGGGCATGCTGCAAACATTTGTAGGTATGGTTTATGTAGTGCAACTAACTGAACAAATCACTTCGTTCAAAAAATTCTTAGAAGTCACAAGCTCCAAGGAGGGGAAAGCAGTTTGTCAGGAACATTGGAGGAAGAAATAACCACAGAACCAAATCTCATAATTCTGAGCATGCCAAAGCTTTCACTGCAGACAAGGAGAGCTTTGCCTAAAGGCAGCCTTAGCCAGTAACGTGATGTCCAGGCAAGCTCAAGAACTTCTGAAGGCAAAAATAAAAACCCCATGTCAATTGTTCCATCCTTATGGCTCATTTTTTTATCAGTGAGCATCACATAACAAATAACGCCTCAAGAACTATTAGAAATTGCCCTACTTGGTCACAGCTACTACAATTTTACTTAAAAAACTTCTACAAAAGTTTGCTATACAGGCTCCACTGTGGACTTTCCAGTCTTTTCACATTTATTTCAATACCTCAGAAACTGCACTACTATACATTTTTCCCTTAAACAGTTTTACTTTGTTCTAGCCCAATTCTTTTGTCTGGCTGGACTTTTTCCTAGGTACCTCAATCTTTCCAGATGTGAGTTCACAGCCCAGAGCCCCATCACGGTATGGCTCCCACAGAAGTCACTTTGCCTGCAAGGCCTCTGCTCAGGGCTAGGAGTGCATGAGAACAAGCCCCTCACACCTCCTTTCACACACCTTAGGCCAACTTGCACCTCTTGCTGGGCTCTTCTGGAAGGGACAGGAAATATCTCAGCCCCAGGGGAGCAGAAACTGCTGCACTGCAGAGATGCAGAGGATGTAGAGGAATTTGTCGTGATTGTTTAAGGACATTGTGGTCATTTTGCAGGCATCGATAGGGGGACCATCTTGTGTTCAGAAGGCTTGGGAAATCCAGCCTGCAAATCTACTGCTCCTAGTACTGAGACACAGAGAATGAAATCCCCTGAGCAAAGGGTGAACACAAGGGCTGTTCATTACACTCACCCTATGCACCAGAGGTCTCACCTCCGCAACACTCTCACACCTGGGCCACAGGTGCATTGTAAGGATCCACCAAAGCCAGTTTACGTACCAGCGCAGACTTGGCTACACGCTGCAGGAAATTACAGGTTCTCCCAGTCCTTGAAGCATCCCTTTCAGACAAGTTTCAGAAGAAAACAAACCATAGTGTGAAGAATGCTCTGGATAACACAGAGAACAATGCTCAGCATCATTGAAACTGGCATCACCCAGCCCATTACCCGGAAGAGCAGGGCACGAGACCTCTCCCACCTCGGCAGCAAACAGCCCTTACTGTGCGCTGCGTTCTCCAGAGGGGGGCTTTTTCAAAATACAAAACTTCCGTAGCTGAGATTTGGATGAGACTCAGAATCTCTGTCCTCTAGACCCTAACATATGCATATATTCCCTTTCACGCTCTCACCCCTAAAATTAATTGAAGAGTCATATATTTTAACAAACCGGTTAATTGAACACAGCTAAGTTGCAAAATTTAAGAAATTTGCCACATTTACATACATGGTAATGAGATCAATTACTTTCAGCTCATGTAGACATATTGAGAACTAATGAGGTACTTAAAACGTGTATGAAGAAAGTCTACTTTCTATTTCCATGCTGTAACTTAGAGCTTGTTAGGGATTTAGCTCTTTATCAGTTCGAGCTATGGCACTTACATTGATAGAAGGCCTGTTAGCTGTGGCTCCCGACTGCATTAAAAAGTCCTTTAATGCAGTTTTGTAGTAGCATACATCTCATTACAGTGCAAAAATGGGCAAACACTGAAGACCACGTTGTTGGAAAATACTTTGTCTGAGAACACAGCAAGCAGAAAGCTTATCCTTTGAAGGATAACATCCACCTCACTCATAATTTAGATAAGTAATCCAGAGACCTTTATAATAAGAAATCCTTTATCATCATTTAAATCTATTGAAAAAGACCCACAAAGGTAAAGTGCCAAATTCTGGAACTCTTATCTTTATGGGTCACTTATAACAACAAAACGCTCTTTCTCCAAACACAAAACACAGTGGTAATTTATTTCTTCAAAGAAATTGCACCGAAAGAACATCTACAACACAGTACACTTCATACACTGAGCTCTGGGTTATTACATAGGAAGCCAATTTTCAGGCAGTGGTTTCAACATCTGAGCGCAGCCTTGGATACAGCTCCAGGCAAATCTGAAGTTTCTCATTAAGTGAGACACGAGATGAAAATGTTGGAAGTTGTTTAAGGGTGAGGAGAAAATGGACACAGATATCATAAAGGTACAAGAAAAAACAGAAACAAGTGGAGAAACCTTTGACTCTGGCACAGAGAGTTACAGGTGAAGTCAGCCCAGGAGAGTCTCAGCAGGTCCCTGTGGCTGCTTCCTGCACAAGCTGGCCAACCCACAGCAAAGCTTTAAATCTTGCTACCTAGCAAACAGAACCAGCTGCTTTTTAACCACAGTTTGACCATGTTTTCTGCCTATCAAATCCTCTAGATATTTTATTTCCCTGGCCCAGATATTAAATGACACCCTATGTATGCAATTGCCCTCAGCCATTAGGCTGAGGTCAGTGCAATGCCTTTCCCCAGGGGATAGGAGCTCCTTATCCACAGAGGCAATACTACTGCACACATATCTCAGCCTGGCTCCCTGGGGTCATTCAGGTTTTCAGGGACATCTCTGCAGCATGACTTTCAGCTTCAGGTTTCCAAGAGATGCACAGAATAGCTTTTCACAGCTTTATCAAAGAAAGAGTCTCTCTTTCCCTCCTTCAGTTAAAATGTCTCAACAACTTAATTTTACTCCTGCATTTTTTCTCATTTGAAAAGCCCATTTACATCATGACAACTTCCACCAGGACAGTACCCCTTCAAATGCCAACTGAATCCTGGATGGGAGGCTGAGGGCAGGAGCCACAGCGATCACCTGCACTTTGAGAAGAGATTTTCAGATCCAGCCTTCAGCTGCTGAGGGAAGGAGAGAAAACACTTATCCAGCCATGGCTAAGTGAAACAACACCTAGACAGCAGGAAAGCAGCAGCAAAACCTAAAGCTGCCAAAGGAGGAGTTAAAACAGCTGTCTCAGGATGCAGCTGTGATCCCACTGGGGTCACCTGCCTCCAGCACAAACTCAATCACCCAGCCTGAGTGAAAACATGACCCTCTGGCACCAGGTCTGTTGTTGTGAGGCAGCAAAGCAGCTTACCCCCTGATTCACTCCAGCTGTGGCTGTGTCCAGGGCTGGTGCTCCTCAGCTGTGCCACAATTGCCCTTGGCTTTCATCACTCACCTCTGCCCCTATCCGGCCAAATCAGCTCTGTGGGATTTTGTGGGCTGAGAGCTGGGCATCAGGCCTGTCTCCCAGTTCACAGTGAGAATTGGGAGCAGGTATGGGGGACCACCAACTCCTCCTCCCCACAGGAGATGAGAATCTGCAGAATGGAGAAGGAGACAGCCACGGGCTACATCTGGTTGTGGATTTCCTTACACTCAGTATGCATGTGCTCATGTGCAGTATGTTCAGCCTGAATATACTGCTTTCTGTACCACTGATCATACATTTGCTTGTCATTACAGTGCTTATAAGTAAATACAGGGAAATAAATAAGAATATTTAGCACTTTAAGCCCATTAAAGCATTGGCAAAGTTTCACATGAGATGGTCTTTAAAGCTTGATGTATGACAATAAAATTAGTTCAGAAAGAGACAGCTGCATAAAAACAATGTATGCCTTCACATAAAACTGTGAAAAATATTTTGACTGGCACAGATTTTAAGGTAGGCTTATTTATTGGAGCTGTGCTTCAGTAATTTACAAAATACAGAATGGGAACAAGAGAAGCATTGGATGCTCGCAGAGGGACAGTTCTAATGAGCACTCGTTGCAGCTGATGAGTCTGAAATCACACCAGGCTGGTATCAAAGATTTGTACCCCATGTTGGGCACTGATCACGTTTTACAGAAAACTAAGAGCTAATGAAGTAAAATTAAAAATAAGTGGGGTAGTGGGTTGAAAATATTCTTTAAAAATATAATGTGAAAGGAATATCTGATAACTAAAGAGTAATTATTCTTTAAAAAATCTGGGAGCATCAAGTTTGAATTAAAACGAATACATTTTTTTTAAATTGTGTTTTTGGACTACATGTGTCAGAAAAAACTCCATCTGATCTGTGTCTTTGATCCAGTCACCAGTAATAGAAAATATTTTCCCAGAGAGAGGCAGAAGAAAAACAGATTCATGAAGGCCCCTACTTCTTATTTATAGCTTTATGCAATTTTTATCTCATATCCTTCTTCTTGTCCTTTAATTGAAAAGCAAAATTTATACCTAAGAGCAACAGTGCAATGAGAGATGGTGCCTGCAGATTGGATCTGAGTCTCTAAAGGGAACAGAGTCACATGAATGATGCAGTGTTCTAGTTTTGGTGTGCTCTTTGCTTTCTGTTAATGATATCATGAGACAAAGACACAGGACCAGCAGCAGTAGGCTTAGGTAGTTCTTTCTTACCCTGTTTTAAAGTGCCAACTGTAGTGGACTCAATTCACACAGGCCAAGGAAAAATAGGACATCTTAGTCTTTGGAAAATGTAAAATGAGACAGAAAATTCCTATTTTTAAACAAATTTTAAAGGTTTATTTCTTTTGTCAAGAACCTGGGCTTTAAAAAAATAGATTGCTTTGCCTTTTCATATCAGATAAAAAGTTTCAAATAGTCAATGACAATTTGTACTGGTTCTGCACTTACGCCTGGACTACCACCGAGCCTGTGTCGCATGAGCAAGGTCCTATTCATGTATTCTCTTAGTTCTCATATAATGAATTCTCATTACCAGTTGAAGCCTGTGCAGCCACATTAAAGTCCATTTATGTTCTGATATGTACATAGGCATCAATTCAGATTATATGCCTCTAATTGCACAAATTAATTGCTCTCTGATGAATTTTACAACACCTCGTTTCCAAGGATTTCTCCTAAAAGTAGAGTGAAAAGGTCAACAACATGATCAAACACTACCCTGTTCAACATGCTTTGAAGATTATAATTATATCCAATTAGAAGTTTTTGCAATTATCACATATTTTAAGTTTTACATTCTAAGAACTAATAAGATCCTTTTGTATTTATTTACTCTGCCAAATGTGTGCACACACCTCCCAACTGCAATTTTTGATGAATTGTTTCAGCTTAGCGGGGAAAACGGGATGTCACTGTTATTTGCTATTCTTTCTTAAGCAAAGATATCCTTCTGCTGGAAGTTTACCCCCAATGTCTGCAGCCGGACCAGGACTCTTGGGACAGAAGAAGAACACAAATGAACTGATATTTAATGTCACAAATGTTGGTAGTACTTTATGCCTGTGTGCAATTTTTTCATGGAAACATGCTAATGTAAGGAGAAACTCCCCAGGTATTGGGCTCTCTGTGGTGACCACTGTACACAGCCTCTAAGCAAAGCAGAGGCACAAAACCAATGCATTTCGCAGTCTGCCAGAAGGCACATTTTTCTCATTCAGAAGGGTACAGATAACAGATTAGTATTCCAGGTACTGGTTGATTTTCAGCTCTTCTCGGAAAGCTACCCATGCACTTGTACCCCAGAGAGCAATATAAGAGCAAGACCGTCAAACTTCATCTTTGCTGCAGACTAATTACAAAACCTTGGAGCCTAGTTTGCAAAACTGGGCTTCCTTTGCTGCCTATCCATGCTATTTTATGTATCTTAACAGTATGGGGTTATTTTATTACAGTAACAGATAAACTCAGTTTCTGGGTCTCTTCAAAACAGCAAAACAGGCCAGTGCCAGCAGCACCATCAGGGGGAAAAGCTGGCAATGTGCTAAGCTTTCCTCAAATTAATTGCCTGCTGAAACCACAACAACAATTAGTTTGTTGATTTGAATTTTATCCTCAATACAAACACAAAAAGAAGAAAAGACTATAAAAGCAAAAAGCAGTAATGGTGAAACCGAGGTCTGGTTGTCAGGACCTCTCTCTAACGCTCCAGTAGAAACACACATGACTGTGATTGAAAGCCCATTGCTCTCAGGAAGATTTGATTACTTTCCAAACACAAGAAGGAAGCATCATTCCTCAAAAGCCTGTCTTCCACAGTATACCTGGGGCTTTCACATCACCATTAATTTAGGGTAGCAACTCTCAACACAGCCTGTCCCACAGCAGCTTCATATCCAACTTCATTTAGAGAATGGCCCATCCCTGAGTTTCCCTGCTGGCCGAGTCTGCCCCAAACTGCCCAGAGAGCTAATGACTAATTTAATGAACAGATTTTAATATTCCTGAGCTGCCACCACATCAACCATTTCACTGGACTGGATACACACGTTCCCTACAGTGCCATTTCTATATCTACTTGTACATACCCAGGCACATTCTGTGCCAATTTGCTCACGGTCTTGGATGTAATATCTCTTTGGAGCACAAAGACCTCATTATAAATATAAATAGCAATTAAAAGCCTTTTATCTCTCAAGGCAAATTTTCTTCGAACCTACATACATTTAGCATATATGTGGGTTCCATAACTCAGGTTGAAGAATTACAAACATATTTACTGAGTGTTGGCAAAACTCTCCAGATTGGTTTATATTCCTAACAGGCAAATCCAACAGAATGAAATCTCCTTTTGCGAGATCTATCTTCCTCACCATCAAGGGAAAGATGAGTCAGGTCTCTCATCAGAATTTTTTCATTAAATCCTTCCTTATTCTCCCAGAAAATTCAGGAAAATTGAAATTTCATCCATTGCTTGGCTTCAACCAACTGTGACACAACTTCTAATTGACCTTGATACTTGAGAACTTCACAAGATGGCAAATTACTAAGAGGACCAGGTTAAGAGAAGTCGAACAGTGAATAGCAAGAAGGGCAGCAGATGCAACAATATGTAAATTAGGAATTGTATTTAAGCCAACATATTGCATTATGCATGAAAAGGTGAGTATGAGTAATAGCAAATAGTTTAAGAAATCTGTCTACAATTAATGAATCCTAAATAGCTTTATTAATGTAGGTCAAATTCCATCTTCTTGTGGGAATTTGACATTTACTAATATGCTTCTCTGAATTATTCAAAGATATATTAAATATATATACAAAATTGTATTGAGTATGCTCTTCACAAAGGCTGCATTATATTTGTATTACAAAACCTATAGGGACTACTTAATTTCTAATCCAGTAATCATCAATTAAATAATATTTAAATCATACTCTAATATATCTAAATCCAAATGTTATACAGAAGTCTGCAAAACATTGTTTTATTTGTAGCCCGTAGCAGAATGTCATCACCCATCACAGAGCAGGTATTCAAATTCTGGTTTTTGTTCTTGTAAAATATAAACCTAGTATCAATTCCCATTGTGAAGAAAGGCTGTGATTAGTAATTAAATTACAGTGCATTAAATTTACTTAACTTAAGTTCACCAGCTGGGAAAATTCTATGCCTCTGGGTTTAACAATAATTCCTAATCTTGCTGTTGCCTGTACCTAATTTTTTAACTTGTATTATAATTTTCTTTATTGGAATTTCATTAAAAATGGTAATGTCATTACTCCTGTTAATGCTCAAAACCAACACCATAATCCTGAATTTTAATTAGTAATTATAATTAATCATTATTCATTAATGAAATGTTTAGTTGCTAATTGTCTTTGAGCACCCCAGTCCCTAGGCTTATATGCATTTCACAACACATTGAATTTCTCACAGTTTCCGTTTAAGTGGAAGCACCAACCTGACTCACTTTTAACACTCTCGTGTGGTGCAGTACTTCAGGTCTTTTATCCCCCACTTACTCCGTTCAAATGGATGGCTCAGAGTCCTGATTAGTGCTTCATTAGGGAGACACAAATGCCTCAGGTATGCAGCAGGAGAGACAAAGACATCTGGGAGGTAAAATTAGTTCATCCAGTACTCTTTTCACTCCCTTTGCCTTAACTGAAGCCATAGATCTCAATTTTCCACCATCTCAATGCCAAACAGGTCTGGGTTCATCCACCTGACGTTTGGCAACACAGGGAATGGCTGGAATGAGCACCTGTGCTGCCTTTGGAGGGACAGTGAGTGCTGGAGGGTCCCAGGATCTCCATGGGCACAGACAACTGCACCCCTGACCGCAGGAGCTGGGGTTTCTGGAATTAGGTGGGGGGATCTCAGGGAACTCTGTTTAGATGCAAAGCTGTGCAGACACAGTGAAGATGTGATCTGCTTTTAGAAAACCTGGCTCGATCCCAGAATGACTGTGGGGAGAAATGTGCCAGTGTGGCATCCGGGATCCACACTCCTTGAATTTGGGGACAGAGAATACAATGTGAAAAATTTTGAAACATGTAATTTATTGAACTATTCTTATAAAAGTATGTACCAGCTCCCTTTTGGGATTAATTAAAAACAGACGCTGGCTAGCCAATGGCTGGGATAACAAACAGTCTTTTGATGTTTTCAGGTGGTTGGAGGGTACTAGAACCAAAGAATTTAAATGAAAGCACTTAGTTTATATCTGTGTGCTCTAAGAAAACTAACCTTTCACTGGCTACACTGAATTTGGGCAAATCCACAAGGGAATGATCTGAACCACAAATCCCTCCAGCCCAGGACCTGTCTCCATGAGTGAATGGTATTGGGTCCCAAGGAAAGCATAAAAGAACAGGTTGAGCATATATTGATTCTTCCCCAAACTCTTCTCCCACCCTGAATTTCCTGCATCAGGCTGCTTTTAGAAGTTACTCACAAATGCCTAGAAATGGTTAACAGTTATTATATGTATACTAGAGACATGAATATAATGCATTAGACATGGTCCTAAATACAAAAAAAGAAAGCCTTAGAGATGATGGTGATAATTAATTTTTGAAGCTGTGGGGCTGTATAACAACTGGCTCCTTGATGAACAGATATATCACTGCTAACGCTAATATATTAACCTTTAATTTATAAATGGAACTCTGTATGGAGTGTAGCCAATCTGATCTGCAAAAGGGGCTGTGAATCTTACAGGGAATGACTGATACTCTGTGTCACCATTTCCTGAGTTAAGGTTCACAGGTTACTGACAGCCTGTACAGCCCTTGCTGGAAACCTGATTTGGCCCACAGAGACGTAACACCCTTAGGGTATTTTAAATTTAGTGCTCCTTGATGAGTCTGCATGCTGTCCCTAAGAAATTATGGGGACTGACAAATGGATGCTGGCCCAAAAGGCTGGAAAGCCAGAGTTGTGGGTTTATGCTGGCATTGAAGAATATGCCAAGCCAACATTCAAATCCAACTCCTTAGAAAGTCAAAATCAGAATTAACCTTAAGTTATGGTGAAAATCTGATACTTTTTATTTCTGCACAGATCTTATTCCAGGAGAAGTAAAACAACAGAAATAAATACCTAACATTTTTAAACCCATGTATTTTACAACAATAAAATAGTATTCCCTTAATTTAAACAAGTTAAGGATGTGCTGATCTTGTGAATCCACACAGACACACACAGAGCATCCTCGGTGGGGGCATACTCCTGTAACTTATTTTTTGCTTATTTTACACTGACTGTTCTTAATCATTTGCAGTCTGTTACAATGAAGTACAAATGACATATTTTCTCCTTTTCAGAACATGATTCTAGATATTTGATGGCTACTCATGAAAGGGTCAGCAAAAGCGTCTAGAAATATGGAGGGATTTATATATAAATAAGTGCTGGATTTTGAAAAGGGCACATTGTGCTCAGGGAGGCACCCCACTCGGTTTTCAATTCCATTGGCACAAGTTGAAGCTGGAATCGTTGTCTTAGGGTTGAAGGTTTAGAATGGAAATCTCAGCCCCAATGCACTCAGGGACAAGAACTTTATGAAGTATAGTAACAAAAACTAGACTTCCTACTGGTTCACCATCTGGATATTACCTAATTATTAATTAGGAGGCAGAGGACACAAAGGAAGCTCATTGTCTGTAAGGTGTGGTCTCCCCCCAGGAATACCTGACAACATACACTTCCAAACCCATGATGTTAGCAGACAAGGGCGTCTACTGGAGATTTACACTATATTTTCTTCACTGCACAGAAAATAAACATGCAGAAAGCCGAGAGTGTGTGTCTGAGCTCTGGTGGCTGAAGGATGACAGAACATTTCTACTTGCTGCACCTCTAAGAGCAACTGGGAAGCTGTGCTCTGTATAATGTTATGTCACTAATGTAGTACTTGATTCAGTGAGAGAAATTCTTAAAAGATCATTTTGAAGCAGATGGGGGATCAATAGTTTCCTGTACAGTCTGTACTCTCTATAGACCAAATAGTATTCCTACATCTGAAGTTTAGCAGATGGTGTTTTTGCATTAATTTTCCAAACTACCAACTGCAGGATACTCTGTTTTCAGAAAACCAGTTGCCTTAAGGCTTGAATTTTTTAAAGTATTTCAAATGTTTTCATGTGTTGTAGGCACACCTCTTTCTCAGGTATTCTCTCCCAAAGGTGCCGTTCTGATTCTGGATCTCGAAAAACCGAAGTGGCAACAGGCTCAGATGTGCAGGTTCACACCACGTTTGTAACAAACCATGGAATATGCCAGCAGCATCTCACTGGAGGACATTTGCTCCCCTCTGTCTGGACACAGAGCCATCCCCTCTGCCATTGCAGCATTTTGCTGCTTACAAGGAGGGAAACCAAACTGGTGGAAAGAACAATAAAACCATTCAGCATTCTCACAAGATGCCAAGGACCATTTGCTTCTGTTTCAAATCAGTCCCCAAAGCCCACTCCACACTTGGAGCACCTGTTTTCATCTATCTACACTTCTTTCCCAATTTAAATTATTTATGTAAAAGAAAAAAAAAGAAGTTGAGGAATTATGAGAAGGCGTAGTGCCTCTGAATATTAAAGACTGAATTCTTCTTTTTTGGCCAGCTGTTGCAAGCAACACTGTTGAAAATTTAACTAGAGGTGTACATATATCAGGGCAGAAAAAGTTGCATAGAAGTCACCATGTCATGGATTTTTAGTTCCCAAAGAACCCCCCAAAACTGAGATGCCTTTGATCCACACCAAAGGGGGAGTAAAAGAAAACTTCAAAGAAGAATGAAAGTCTTCCTACTTTGCACCTGCTTTAGCTGCAGCCAGTGTGTATTATTTATCATCCTCACCTCACTTCTGCATTGCTCTAAGCATGCCGAAGTCATTCAATTTAGCTTTAGAGTTTGGTCAGCCTGCCAGGAAGGAGTAATCTTGCCTTCACCTTCCCCAGCCCTCTTCTGAACACAAATATAGTGCGACTGCTAATTTGTTGATTTATACAAGGTTTAATCCACTAGAGTAATAAAATATTAAAGGAATCTTTCTTCAGTAAATTTACAGCTAAATAAAATTGTAGCTCTCAAGACTTGCTAGAAACTAGAGTGACATTTTATTTGCTTGAAATCCATTTTCTGATTCAGTGAGGTGGACTGACATGGGCAGCCTGCTTATTTAAACTACAGCATGTGCAGGGTGCTTGGGTGTACTCTTTCTGAGGAAGGAAATGTGTTTTCTTATTTCACAGAGTAATGCAGCTAATGCATTCATCTCATCTTTTATTGTTACTACTAAGTAAGTGTAATGAAAGACTAGCTACTTTCTGATAAAATTGATGCAAAATAATTAAGAGAAAACCCTGAGTTAGTGCAAGATGAAAGCTTGTCCGACACTGGTCGAAAATACAACCCCAAGCACCCTGGGAAAACGTGCAATAAGAACTTTCCCTTCTCCTCCCAATTAACAACTAATGGAGTCAGTATCCATGTCAACTCCAAAGTGAAGACAATGATGGAAATACCCAAAAGACCAGATAAAGGCGATTAAGTTTCCTAGAGTGCATATCCAAACACTATTTCTATCAGTGTATAACTTCGCAACCAGCAACAAACTGGGCAGCCAAAAAAAAAAAAAATCCCCTGTATATTTCAGATTGGAGGGATGTCAGAAAAGGCATAGGAAAAATAATTTTATTTTACAACCACCAATTTAATCTCAAGTGTTACCCTGCCCATTAGGCTATTCCATTTTGCTTTCCTGAGTATGCTGCAGGAGGTCAAACAGAGGATTTTCATCCGTGAGCACCTAACACTGGAATTCCACAACACAGGGTTATACACAGCCCAGTTCAAAGGGAAAGAAAATAAATATGGGGTTACATTTTCTTTTTTGACTAACAGAGGATGGGGAAATGCCCTCTGCATTTTAACTTCCCGATAATAACTTGGACCATAGGATGTCACTTGTGAACTCAAGAAAGTCCCCTATATAAGTGCTCTGCATATTTTTTGCAATTTTTCTACTGGAAACCTGCTTAGGCACTTGTCAGTTCTTTCAGGCAACAAAAATTCTGGGTAATAGGCATTTATGAAGGTTCAGTCCCTTACTTAAATGCCTAAAAATAAGACTAAAGAACGAGTCAAGTGCCTATATTAGATTTGTTGGAACAGATTATTCGAGAACATCAGAAAAATATTAGAGAATGAACATTTAAATATGCAGTTTATCAATGGGAAAACTAACAGCTTCCCTTTTTAAAGATGCTTATTCAACAGCCCATTAAAAGAATTATTATTTTCAATAAAATATGATATTAATATTAGAATAAAATCTTTTTATTGCAAGTATGTTTTAGTTTGAAATCAGAATTGATCCTTAGCATGGTTTGGAGGTCCTTATTGACAAAGTTAAAAAATAATTAAACATTTCAAATCTCTATGTATGGTAGTGTGGCTTTGCTGATTTTCAGCCTACAAGGCAGAACACTCAGTCCTTGCAGAAGACCAATTCACAAGCAATGCCCAAAATCCTGTATTTTCTATGCAATTTTCAGAGTCTGTCAGTTTCTGAATCCCCAAGCTTTGCAGCAGTATTGGGGCAGATCTATTCAAAGTCAATCTGTGTTGCTCAAGATAGTCTCTTTGATACAACAATACCTCAGCAGAAAACAAACAAACAAACAAAGGTCTGCTTTGTCTGAAGTTTTTTTGGAAAGGGGATTAAAAAATTACCATCTTTAGCTGCTCTTCTAACAGAAAGCCTGCATCTGAAGGAATAATCTCCCTTGCCTCTTCATCACAGAAACAAGAGTGTTTCCTTAAGGATACACTGCTGTGGGTATAATCTGATTTACACAGGAGATCACTCCCAGCTTTACTGTAAGCTTTCAGAACTTGCTGCAGGTGCAGGTGAAGTGCATTTGTGCACTTCTGCAGGCATGGAAAGCCCCAGCACTGTCCCTGTACAGCTCAACTGCAGCATTCCCAGACGTATTCCTGCCGGGAGGCCCATGGCCCTGCTGACCACACCCTCGGCCACACTGCTGCGGCACACGGATACTGCCCAGAACATTGGGCACTAGGAAATATTTAAGCACTCTCTCATCTCTGAGGCAGAATTGCATTGTCTAATGAAAATCCACCTCATTTCACACTCCATATTTATTTTTTAAAATTTTTATTTCATTTCATTATTGACCTTAGAAATCATTCAGTCCACCCCCTGCCATGGGCAGAGGTAGACTTCCACTAGACCAGGTTGCTCAGAGCCCCATCCAACCTGGCCTTGAACACTTCCAGGGATGGGGCACCCACAGCTTCTCTAGGCAACCTGTTCCAGTGTCTCACTACCCTCACAGTACATAATTTCTTTTTATTATCTAATCTAATTCATCTGGTAGTTCACGGTCATTCCCCCTTGTCCTATCACTTCGAGCCCTTTGTAAGAAGTCCATCTTCAGCTCTCTTGTAGCCCTTTTAGGAACTGAAAGGCTGCTAGATCTTCTCAGAGCCTTCCAGGCTCACCAGATATCTGGGGCTCACACAAATGTTTACACGCAGCCTTTAAAGCTCCTTGTTTCCTTCCGTCTTGAGGTTTTTCTGTTCCCTTCCTGTACTCTGATGCTCCTATAGAGATTGCACGGGGAGCAGTGTATCAGCTGGTAAATCAGCTGCAGCACTTCTTGAAACTGAGTTTCTCACTGCATTTTCTTCTTGTTTACCTTTAAAAATCCACACCTTTTAGCAGTCATCCTCCTGCAGGTCTGCAGACAGGCAGCTCCACTGCCCTTCATACCAGACTCAGTATGGTATGTACTTCATTCATTTCCCTCTCAGAACTTGCCTCTTTCCAGAACGAATGTTCCTATAATCTCTTTTATTTTATTCTTCTAAACCTGCGCAGGAACTTGCCATAGTTTCTGCAATCCTCAGCGTAACATTAGGCATAGCTTTGAATTCAGCTGCTGGCTAAACTCTGCCTTTTTGAGCCAAAAGCCCTGGGCCAGTGCCCCTCTGCTCCAGCCCTGATGAATCATTGCAGCCTGCTGCAGCTCCAAGTAACCCCAATTCCACCCTTACATGATCCCACACTCCTCCCAAATTGAGCCTTAAACTCATCTTCACTTAACGTAATGCTGGTTCCTCCCCTGAGAGACTCCAGCCGCAGCTCTGCATGCAGGGGATGTTAGCTCGTTCCATCAGACACTTCAGCTCTCCACACGGGTCTGCCACATGGCAAAGAATTGCCAATACATATTTTCAGCAGTGCTCAGCTGCTGAGGATCCTGAAACTCCGTAAAAATGTCAGGAATTCATTTGCAAATCGACATGTCCTCCAAGCACTGCTTCTGCTATCAGTGCTTTCATTGTGCTTTTCATTCAAACCGTGATTTATTTTTTCTCTCGGAGCCTTCCTCTCCTACTCCGAGAGTCACAGCTAGCTCTGACACCATTTCCATCATGCTGCCCATCACCGATTTACAAACAATATTGCAGCAAAGATTGTTGGAACATCCAGCATTTGGGTGCTCTTGGAACAGAATTTATCCACCAAGAGACAAACTTGATTTATATGTTGCAGACTTTACACCTTCAGTTCTATTTTGGCATTGCCTTCATACATTTAATATTCATTCCCTTCGCTCTTATCCTGACAGTTGTTGAGTTTATAAATCCTAATCTATCTTTCTGGGATGGTGAGGTTGTATTGCAGCTTGTGTGATTCTCTGTCTCTCTTGAGATTTGTACCATTTATTAACTGTTTTCAAAAACATGAGATAGGAGAGAAGCTTTAATCCAGGGACACGGATTAATCATGGTTATCAAAGCTCCTTTTTAAAATGGATAGCAACAAAGCATATACACACAGACTGCACTTAAAATTGAAACTGCATTACAAACTTCCTTTTCCCATTTATATATAAATTATGCATCTAAACAAAAATGTTAATAATTTATTAAGTTGCTCAGCTAATGTCAGATCTTAATTAGTCTTTAGAATATCTGCAAAGGAAAAATACATTGATCAGAACATGCAAATTTATTATTTGCCTTTTCAGCTCTTAGTCCCAAGTGAAAATTTGGGGTAGGTTTTTTAGGGGGAGTTTAGGTACCCCATTCACCATGCATACTTGATATTTTGTTGTTATTTTCTTTTACAGG
This sequence comes from Struthidea cinerea, assembly GCA_013397865.1. Classification (NCBI taxonomy): domain Eukaryota; kingdom Metazoa; phylum Chordata; class Aves; order Passeriformes; family Corcoracidae; genus Struthidea; species Struthidea cinerea. The sequence continues at coordinate 46,587 of VZTI01004211.1, forward strand.
CAAAAAACAGGAAACAACAAAAAGAAATATTTGAACAAATTGAGAATTTTACTAGTAACGGTTTTTGGACATGCTTGGGACTTTCACTGTGAAACACATTCTGAGTGAATAAAGATTTACTGCCATGGAACTGGCTGTGAGGAAATAGTCTGGGGCAAAACAATACAGCTGTAACAGAAGGACCCCAGGTTCAACAACACTGGGGAAATAATGATGATGGGAAAAAAGGCACTGAGCTAAAAACTGGAAAAGTGTTCTGAAAGTCACTTCCTTTGCCTTCACAAACACAGTTAACCCAACAGTCCCATTCTCTTTCTTTGCTTTCTGACCAACAAGAGATGCCTTGGCTGCTTGCAGTGGGCCTTCTTTAATTTACATATCCCATATTTCTAACAGGTCCTTGTTCAGCCTTGAGTCTTATTTGAGAGTGGAGAAGGCATTAATTTAAATCCAAATGTCATGCTTTGAAAGAATCAAGGCATGGTTCAATAAGGAAAGTCGAGAGCAGGCCTGCTCTTCTTATGGTTAGAAAGTTGAGCATGGGGCTAATAAATATGAGCACAGAGGCACTGACTGTGTGTCACTGCACCTGAGTGCATCCTGGCAGCTCCAGGATTTTCCACATCCTGATGAGCCACATCCTGGGAGCTCCAGCCATGCGCTGCAGGATGGTGACGCGGCATCCAAAGGGACCAGTGAGGTCTGCAGACACCTGAGGATGATGGAGCACACAACAGTGTTGTGGATGGGCACAGCTGGCCCTGCCATCCTCGGAAAGGCCAGTGGCTGCTGGGAATCAATCCCCTAGGCTGTGACAATGGTGATGTTGAGTGTCTCTAATGTTAATGGCTCAGCCAGGTGAGGCACTGGAGCCTGATCTTGCATCCCAGCAGACATAGTCTAGTCCCGGATTCATTTTGCATTTTCATGTTGGCTCAGCTGGACCAGGTCCTTTCTGCTCCAAGTGCAATTGTGGCTCTGGGATCCTCAAGTCCATTTTCTGTTTTCCTCTTTGCAGTCAATCCTGCAAGTCTTCCCCCCTTGCAGGCAGCTTCTCTCACAACATCCAGAAATACATGTGGGGCTTTGTTTTTTTTAACTTTGTATATCTAAGGCATTTCTGTGGACTTGTGAATTGTGTTCTTCAGTACAAAGAAAGTCCTTCTTGGTGAACTGTAAGAGCTTTTGTCTCCAGCCCTGCTTCACCCACTGCTGCACTTTCAGAGATTAATTTTTCATCCTCTGCTTTCAGTACTTTTTTTCCCACAAGTTTTGAAAAGACATAACGATGGAAAGTTTCTAGATACTGCTCTGCCAGTTTAAAGGTATATTTCATGCCTTTAGTGCCTGACTTTCTTCCCAAGATGTGAAAATTATAGAAACACCCCCCACACCCCTCAATAACCAACTGTGTTTCTCTGTTGAAGAATATGTATGTGTACAAACAGAAATACATCTGGAAGTGAGGAAATGAGCTGCACTCATAGTGTGTGAGGATGATGTTTTCTAAACTAAATTCTCTTTGACAGAAGAAGTTCTGCTTCAGAGAAAAAAAAATAACAGTAACTGTTAACACAAAGCTGTCAGGATTTCCATGCAAATTATGAAAGAGGTAGAGCAACCATTAGCATCCAAATGAGAGAAAACTGCCAGCCTTCATCATCTAGAGACAAACTTTTAAATTTCAAGATTTTGCTCGTAAGTTTCAAAACAACTAATACGTCCCCTTGCCAGTGTCCACCTTTGTTCATAATGTCCAGCTTCATGAATAAACATTCTGAAGCCATGAGATACCAATCATCCAGTGAGCAGAGTCCTGTGACTTTGCTAAGCTCCCCCATTACAGTGAAATTCAGATGCAGTCTAACACTAGAGGACGTCAGACCTCAGGAAAAAAAAAGTACATATCTTCTCCCAAATTACAGAAAAGATATAATATCTGCCTCATCAAACAGCACAGAGATCCTAGAGGCTGAGTTATTGCAGTTAATGAGGCAGTCTCAGAGCAAGTACCCTAACCTAGAGGTCAGAAATTGAAAATGTGCCTGTAATTTGCAAAGTTTTTAATTTAATGTTTCAATTAAAACCCCTCCCTTGCATGTCTCTTGCAGATCAGGGCACTTTGATCCCCTCAGAGGACAAACACGTGGCACCTCTGTTGTACATGAGCAGGTCCCTCGTGTGGCACTGGCTGTGCCAGCCTGGGAGGGAAATCTGGACCTGGGAAAAACTCAACTGGAAACACATTCTTGAAAAGAGAACTGTCCTTGCCAGTGTTGACAAATGTCTGACTGAAAAGTGCCCTGGGAGGCTGCTTCGCTTCTTCTCCCAGGCTTAATGGAGGTTACTAACAAAAAGTGGTTTCTGTGGCTTTTGTCCCCAGATTTAACCCTTTGCTTCCCTGACAGCATTTGGTATCCAAGGGTCAGGGACTTCCCCCAAGCCCAGTCACAAAGTCTCTGCTACAGAACAATCCTGAACGAGCAGACAGCATTTTGGGAATCAGTCTGTAATTTGGGGGGCTTGTTTTCTTGCTTGCCAAAGCTGAAGCAAAGTGTGACCCCAGCGTGGCCATCCCCAGCACTCTGCCAAAGCTGCTCAGCTCCTCAGGGTGACAAATGTGAGCCCTCACCAACACGGGAGTCACAGCCATCCACCACTGCCACTTGCAAAGCCAGGAGATCCAGCACATCTCCAAAACTGCTCCCACCCCTCACAGCTCAATAATGCATCACATAATTCTATCATTTGTATCAATTTCACCTTTACTTCAGAATTTCACCACTGGTCCCATCCTGCCCTTTCTTTGGAGGAACAGTGAATAAACATCTCTCCATGTTGTCCTGTGATTTTTAGAGCTCTATTTCTTTTTTTTTCTCTTTTCCAGCCAGAGGACCTTCACCTCTTCAGTCTGCCTTCCCAGGGAAGTCATGCAGATTCTCCTAAAGCTGTCTGGTTTAATGGATTTCACTGAAATTTCCCTAAATTCAAAAAATTCAATGCTATACTGAAGCCAAATATAATAAATGCCATATGTCCAAGAGGAAGTTTTGTTCCTAGAAAACTCTGCATTCTGGGAAAAGAAGGGAAAGAAGATTACAATGGATGCTGCATTTCAACATATCAAAAATGTCTCTGATTTCTTCTGCAATTTCCCATCTTTGTTGTGTGCCCCAATCACAGCATAGTAATTCTCAGTTCTTCTACAGTTCAAATTAATATCTCCACAGTCCTTTTTTAATTAGCAAGAATATTTTTCTCCAAAACTACTACATCTTACAAGGTTACAGTGAAATCAGCACTTGTGCAACTATCATTTCACCAAAATAAATGCTCTGACCAGAAACTACACTTTAGCTAAAGACAAAATCTCATTTGCAATCCTGGTTTGGGACAGAGCAGTTATATTTTAAACCACTTCTGATTAAATGTTCTTGCTCGATTTAGATGATGAAAAAAATCATACATTTTTAAAATTAATTTGGAGGGATGGAACAGCTAAGATTAAAATTCAGGGCACATACCTATGACTGATTATAATTTACACCTCCAAATTGTTTTGATAAATATGTAATGCTAAAAGAGGGATACTGTTGCTGGGCATTTAATTTTATATATATTGAATAAGTTATTTAAATTATTTACTTAAATTTTTAGCAGCTCAGCTATATCTTGTTCACACATTCTCTCAAATCCCAATCTTTTAAAAGGAAAAGTGTGTCTAAAGATTCTGGAGACATCCACATAAAAATCAGGGACAGGAGGAGGTTTGAGGACAGCAAGTCTGATTTTAGGCATCTAATTCAAGTGACATGTCCCAGCACCCCTTCCCCTGCTGTCAGGACAAGCTGAGGGCCCTGTGACTGAGGAGGGCATGTACCCACCTTGGACAGATTCGCAAGGATTAATACAAATATAACACATCACTGAGCCCCGTGAAACACTCAGAGACAAATAAATGAGAAACTGAGCCCCCTGCTTATTTGGTCCCTCATTTTGTTAATTAATCTTTTGCTTTGCAGTCGTGCCAGCTCTTCCTTCCTACAGGAAGCATGGGAGCTTGGAGTGAGCACAACCCACACTGTGCTCCGGGGAAACCGGAGCGAGCCAACCTCAGAGCCGGATCCTCCAGGCAGGACCCTTGCCCCACTGCCACAGGAACTGCTGCAGCTCAAAAATTATTTCAGAAGAGCATTAAGAGAGCTCATTTTACCTTGGAGCACTGTTAGGAGGTTACGATGCCATTGACTTCGTTTGCTGGGGAGAGTGGATTAATTGCCTTTGTTAAGTTATCATTACTGAGGCAAAAAGATTACTCTCACTGGGAGTATTTCCCTCAGGCATCACCAAGTTATCTTACAATCTCCTAACTTCTTCATTTACTGGTAGAAACTTCATCATTTTCCCCTAATTTATATACACCCATATATATTATATATATATTCCAGACCCGTGACAGAAATCTTGTCCAATATCTTGCAGCCCATCAGGGTTAGTAACAGGAGCTTTAAGCCATGGAAAACTACAAATCTCATTTTCCCAGTAGACTATGGCTTTATTTCTAGTCTTGAAAGGCCATGAAATGACAGGCTATAAATTGCATGTTTTAATATCTATTTATAGGCACTTCTGTGGTGCACATCTATGTATAAAAAAACTTTCTGATTTCTAAAGTTCTAAAATATATTACTGTCCTCTACTTTCAAGGTCTTTTTCGAGGAAGTCAGATTAAAGGAGTCATGGTTTGCAAATGGCAGGGATCCATATGTCATGGATAAATTAATGCCAAAGTACCAAACTGCTGCCTCTGGACACTACATTCTGTTACAGACATTATCCACACCAGCATAATTTTCAGATTAATTATCCCATTAATATCCAAGGAAGTGTTTCCTGGCAGGCTGTGTCTCTGCCTCTCCAGCAAACCCTGTTTGCTCCAGCTTTGTACACACAGCAGTGACCCATGGTAGGGAGGACTCCAGATACCAACCAAAACACTGAGCAAACTTTCTTCCTCAAATCAATATTTGTGCTTTGTCTCAGGAGTTTCTCTTGGACTGGGGATCGTGCACGGCAGAGTAGAGCTGGAGAAGCAGAAGTTGTGAGGGTATTGTCAGAGCTGTAAGGAGCAGGCAGTTCCTTCCGGCAGGAGTTGCCTTCAAGCCCCTTCTTGCAACCCTGGAGTCCTGCTGCCCACGAAGAGAGCTCTTTCTGAGTCCCAAGGCTGGAGTAGCAGGGATAAGCTATGTGGAGCCCTCCAGAGATGCAGCATCAGCCCAGCTGGGCTGCACATTCCCACCTCCATTCCCTCAGGCCGCAGCAGCAGCAGCAGAAGCAACCCCGCAAAAGAAACCATTGCATTTCCAGAGAGGGGAGCTTCAGGGGGTCACGTCAGCCTTTGCAGGAAGTCTAAAAGCCATCAAAGATAAGACTGAGTCTAATGTCAGCTAATGAGAGCTGGGGAGTGGGCGACTGGGCTTATCCCTCTTTGCCTCACCAGGGGAATTGTTCCAGACCTGTGATTGTGACCAAAGCAAGGGGCAATGACAGTGCCTGGTAGGACCCTGCACACAAGACAAGGACAGATGCAAAGTAGATACAAGGACTTCAGATGACATCTTTTCCCCCATTTTTTTTATGCTGGCACAGGCCTGAGCAGAATGCTTAATGCTGGTACATGCAGCTACCACAACATTAGATTTATTATTATCTTCATAACATAGTCCTTGTCAGAGATTTTTGATTTGATTTTGGTTGGATCATCTATTGCAATGCCAATAACATTTCACAGTTTTTTAGGATGCAATACAGTCAAGACTGGTGGAAAGCAGGGACAGACCCACTTAAACACAATTTGTTAGCATCCGCGGCTCTAGGAGCTGCTCCCCAGGATCAGCAAAGTTTGCAATGCTCTACAAAGGAGTTACTTAATATCTTTTTTTTTGCAGACAACTACTTCCATTAATTATTTTAATAAGATTTAAGTGAGATGAAAGGCTGTGCTCTGCCTTTGATGTGAACACGTAAGTATCATTAACATTTTATATAATGAGAGCTGGGCACACACAGTGGGAAGAATAGATCCCCTCTTATTTTAAGCTAAAGCTTTGCCTCTTTTCTCCACTGTTTCTTTCACCTCTGATAACTAACCCAAGGCTGGAACAGCTGTACAGATGCCTTAGTCATGGTGACAGCCACAGCACACCCTTGCAGTGATGGGAAGCATTTGCCAGCCCCCAGCACAGAGGTGGCAGAGTGACTTCCACTGAAGTTTCAGCTCTTAAGTAACATCCTCATGAACTCACTGTGGGGATCACATTTTGCCTGGCTGACCCCTGCCCCAGTATATATCCCTTGCTGGAAAGTTTAGGTATTAATTTGGCTGTTACTTTTGCATTCTAGAACCACAAAAAAAACCCCCGGGCTTTTTCCCCTGGAGACCTCTTTGTTAAAGTTAGGTACAAGCTGCCCATAGGAACCTTAGGAAGCATTTATCCCCTGTGAAGACCTTACCCACAGGAGGATATTGGGCTATGAACATGACAGGGTAATTTTTGTATGAGAAAGCAACATCAGGAAAAATATTTAGTCTAGAAAAAGATACATTGCAATGGTGTAACTACAGCAATGCAAGTATTTCACTACACTACTGCTGACAGACCTACAGGTGTGGACACGCTTTGGATCTGAGACATGCATGAGGTTTTAGGGAAAAATTAAAGGGCATAAGCACTGGAAAAATGATACTACCTGCATAAGAAGGGCTGCCAACTCAGGAATTTGGTCAAGCCTTAAGCAAGATCCAGCTTGCTCCTAACAAAAATACATTTTCTCATTGCATATCTATTCTCCTGATTTAGATAAGGAGATTGTGCTTCTTTCACTGAAATACCATGTGAGCAAATTAATGAAGCTACCAGAAACGTAACTTTTTCATTTCCAGACTATATCATTTTAACTGCCCTGATTTTATGGTGCATTAATGTTGTTGTTGGCATTTATATGGCATATTAATTACATTCACTCAGTTATTTTCTCTGCTAAACTTAAAAGGTCATATCCTTTGTGTATACTTTTCTATATGGAAATTTGATTTCTTTAGCACACCAAGTAGAAGCTAAATCAACGAAATAATGTATTTTCTATGAAACTAGTAAATAGTATTATGTGAAAGGACAGTTAATCTACAGGCCTGTTGTGAATGTGTGAGCAATGGAATTAATGTTGTATTCTATTTCCTGCAGCAGAGGAGCTGTGCAGCTCCTGTACACCACACACGTTCTGCCAGTGCCATGAATGCTTATTCCTGAAAGAGAAAAAAATGAGGGAGTGTATACAGCTTTCTGTATGCACAGTTTTACGCACAGTATAGAAATACTTTCCCCAAGAAGATGGCAGCATAGAAGACATCTGATATACTACAGGCTATTAAGTTGTCACTACATCTATACGGTATATCTTCCCTCAAGTGCAACTCTTGGATGTTTACCTTTTTTAAAAAAAAATGGTTATATTTTATCCCCAAAAAATTTCCTGCAAAAATGAAGATCAATGGAGTGAATGGAGAAGTGTAAATATCGTCTAGTGGAAAAAGCAGTCAATGCATAAAAGTTTTTGACAACAGCTTGGGCTATACAATGATTTTGCTCAGAGATGAGGCCATTTCATCATGAAAAGTTTTTACACCAGGAAAATATTCAATGTGCTAGGGACCTGCTATACAGTATTTCTCACAGATTTCCTTTGTCCCACAAACTGACATGTAGGGCACTAGTATGAATTGCAATGATAATGTGCTTTTTGATTCTCAAATTTCAGAAGATGCATGGTCAATAGTGCTCTGCTCCTGTGCTTGGGTTTATGTAGGGAGCTCTCAAGAGAGAAGAGGCCCTGCAGTCTGGGCACTAGGTCCTGGGAGGAATGACCCTCTGAAATCCACAGAAATTGTGCCTGAGGGAAGCAGGATGTGGGCTGCTGGCAGCTCCTATTGGATGTCAGACCTGTGAGCACAAACACTCTGCCCAGGTCAGGGGATGTGTGTGTGCCCCCACTCCCACAGCTACAGAAATTGCTCTCATCTACACAGGGAGGCATTACATCTCAGCCGCAGAATGGACAAGAACACGACAGAAGTGCACAGGACAGCAGCAGCACGGCCAGGGGACAGCGTGCAGAGCTGTGATGGGACAGTGCCAGCACCTCCTGCAGAGCCAGGCTGCCTCTGCCTCCCTGCCCTTCACATAGACACTGACATTCTTAGACCCTCCAGGACCTGGGAACTGCCCTACCACAAATAACCAATACTGCACCACAAACTAGTCACATCACAGTGTAATAACAGTACTGATGCTCGAGTGGAAGCTAAGAGCTAAGTAGGTAACTCAGAGACCTGATCCACCAACTGCAACGAGACTTCACACTATTTAGGTGTCTTACTTGAGACAACATCTGAAAAACATTTTTTCTGGCTTTTCAGTGGCTGAATTTCCACCAGCCATGAAATATTGCACTACTGCCTGGTGCTTTGCAAAAGGCACTATGCAGCTGGCACTTACAGCTATTACTGCTACTGCAGTTGTGCACTGCTCAGTGCAGCTGCTGGGTCTCACTGGGACGTGCTCAGTACAAAAGCCCTGAAGAGAGGTGCCCCAGGGCTGTTTGTTGGGTGCCCATTCCCCACCATACACTATTTTTCAGGCAGTTTCAGCTCCCAGCACTGTCACATTGTGAGGGGCAGGTACATATGGAGGGATGTCTAAGGCTTAAGGCTGGTGAATTAAGATCTTTAAGTTTCAGCTCTTTTTTTTGGGGAGGGGGAGGACCCATATTGCTGTCAAAATAGCATCCATCTTGCAAGGCGGCAAATTGCATTTTTTCACCCCAAAGATGGGGAAGTCAGGAGGGAAAGATTAATACCACAAACTTAGGTTTCCTCAGGTCATATCTGACCTTCTTATGACAGGCTGAGTGATTTTTTTTTCTATTTCTGCTAAAACAAGGAGAGATTTAAGGCCGCAATTAAACCCCAAATATGAATTAGAAAAGCAAATAGAAAATAATGACATACATACTAAAACCTAGGCAAGCACACTGAGCTACAGCATTCCTTCAGCATCTTGGGCTTTTTAAATATATAACCTTTGGAGAGGGTGGTTCCATACTATCACAACAAATATCTTGAAGGGCAGGGAACTGCCAGAAGTGGCAACAGCAATATATGAAATTGCTTCTCAATTCTTCGTATCTCCAGTATGCCAGCAACTGTAAATCTAGCAATGTAAAAGCAGTCTGAACCCGCTGGGCTCCAGTTGTGCTTATTGTAGTGTGGAATGGCCAGAAACCAGAAGTGAATATATAACCTAGTGACCATGCTTGTGCCAGGCTCCTCCACTTCGAGTAACTGGGGCTCTCAGAAAAATGTGGGGAAAAGATGATTGCCTGTAATGGATCCATCTGCTCCTTTTCATTCATTTTGCACTGGGAATTTATGTTTTGTTGTGAGGCCAGCCGTCCCTCCACAATGCAGTGAAGGGGGAGGAGAGGTCTAAAGCCTTCTGTTGCTAAGGACTGGGGTGTGTGATGGGAATTTTCAGGAGGCAGGACTCCCTCTGGGGCAATGCACTTCGTGTTACTGAGTTGACTTCTACCCCACATTTTGGCCATGGGGCCGCAACATGAGGGCTGTCACACCATTGGCTGCATGGAAGCAGCCACCAGAAGCATCTCCTCTTCTTTTCCAATTCATCCAGTCCTCATGCATCCTCCCAGGATGCTCCAAAGGATTATTACATTATTCCTTCCAGCTGAGGAAGAGGAGAAGCAGATGGCAGAAGATGACAGGGAGAGAACAGCTTTCTCCTGGCCGCTAAAACAGGGCTGTGACATTTAAGGGAGATGGAAGACAGGAAGGGGGTCAGCTCTCCCAGTCCACGGTGCTCTGTCCCTCCTCTGGGTGCAGTCCATGCTTCAGGGGCTGTGATCTCCTCTGGGCATGAACACGCTGGCCTGCCTGCAGCAGGTGTAGCTCGGCTCTAAATGCACAGGGACTAACTAGGTCAGCAAGGCACATGCTCATGCTCACGCACATTTAGGAGTGGGCTGAAGCCCTATTGGATGCAATGAGACTTGAGCACAAGAGCTCAAAGCTGCATCAGCAAAGAAAGGCAGGCTCAGGGTTTTGCCCAGGCACCCACTCTGCCCCCAGGCAGCTCTGTCCAGAGCCATCACACACACCAGCCCCTGCTCTGAACCCAGCCAGTCAACCCTGCATCACAGCCTCTCAGGATTTCAACTTCCTCAAAGAAATAAAGAAGAGATGATGAAATTAGAAAGGACATTTCTCCTCACACTTCTGGTGGCTTATCAACATTAGAAACTTAAAATAAATTAATAATACTAGATTAGTACTACAATGGAAAAATTAATTCAATCTTTTTTTAAAAAAAAAATTCCTTTTATGCTGTTGGTGTCACTGTGATATGAACAATGCTGAAGCATAAATCCTTCCCTCCATGAAGCCAGCATAATTGCACGCTGCATGCCAGCTATTCTATCTACATCGGAAATGCACCCTTAAAACATTTCGGCTTAAGCCTTGTCAGTACTAATCCTAATGCCTGATGCTGAGATGTGTATTTTATTACTGTGTATAAATGAAAATGGAAAACCTTCATGGAGGATTACAGGGAGTAGTAATGACCTCCACAGCATTACGGCATGAAGATGTTCCCAGGCGCCAAATGGCGTTCCGGGATAAAAGTGACATGTGTCTATATAACCTTGGCACACACTCCTGGTACACATGTACCTACCAGCTGTGGGATTGTAAACATATGTCCTTCCTAGTGAACTGAATTTTCATTTACAAGGAGGCTAAAAGCAAGGAGCGAGCAGGGAGGTGGATTTCGGCTGAGGCAGCTAATGGGCTCCAGCTTCCCCCCAGCCAGGGAAGGGGGGGGACTGCTGTTGTTCCTTGCTGTCATCAGAGTGTGGACTGAGGGATGGCAGAGAAAACAAGAAGAAATGGCAGGAGAATGAAAAAGACAGAGGAGAACGAAGTTGGAGGGGTAGGAGAGAGGAGAGGCAAAGGAAGTACAGGAGGATGAAGCAGGAGGAGAGGAAGCAGGAAAATGCTGGAGATGGGGGATGCATCTCCCTGCTTTCACGTCCCTGCTGTGTCTCCAAGAGGACACAGTCCCTCCTCTGCATTTTAGGGATGCTTTGGAGAGGAGCTGTGACTGATCCAGCCTGTGCTGGGTTAGTCCAGCCCAGTGACAGCTGTGCCTGGGATTAGTCCAAAGGAAGAGGAGGAAGCACATGTGGGGAAAGGGAGACAGGGAAGATGGAAAAAGGCAAGGTTTCTGGCATCTGTGCTCCCTAAAAACAGCCCTCACTGCCTTTTCTGACTGCAGTGAAATGGAAGTGAGATGTTTGAAACCTCATTTTAGTTGGCCCAGTTTTACTCTAATCTACCCTGGGGCCAGAAACATAGCTTTTCAATCTGCCAGAAAGTTGTTCTGCTGACCCTGAAATGTCAAACAGTTACAGGGGGCTGAATCCAAAATTGATTACTTCAGAGATCAGACAATAGCCAGTTTTAGAGGGGTATTTTTTTAAAAAAGTCTTTCCTATGAACTTAAAAAAAAAAAAAAAAGAGAGAGAGAGAAAGAGCCACTTTTGAAATCAGAGAAGTAAGAGCAAGTAACCACCAGCTTTCTGAGACACCAACAGAGGTTTTTTGCAGAGGAGGGGAGGATGCACAGACCAACCCAATGCCTGCTGCCACAGGGCAGGAATGGGATCCCAGGGGTACAGCACACCGGGCACGTGTTTAACCCAGCACTGGTACACAAACACTGCTCAGGGGTGGATGGATGCCTTGACTGACCTGCCGGCCTGTTTCCATCATGAGCTCACCCCTTGCAGACTTGCAGAGAGGCATGTGCCTATTCCCTCCAGCCCACAGCAATTCCCAGCATTTTGGGATCCATCCTGTGAGATCCACTGCTGCAGCAGCCACTGCTGAGCTCATGGGGAGAGCCCCATCCCTCTGCCAAAGCCCCTTATTCCAGCTCCCCTTGAGCAACGAGAAATGCCCTCAGGAAGTGTTTCGATTCCTGTCTCCAGCTATTAGCCCATCACAAACACCGTAATCTCTATGTTTATACTGTAGTAAACAAGTGCTCTTGCTAAATCTCAGCAATTATAAGTGTTTCATCCTTTTCTTTAGCCAGCCAGCAACAGAAATACATTTAATTAGTTAACACCCCCTGCCAATTACAACATCTGAGGAAAGTATTGCTGAGATCGTTGGTCCTAATTATTTTAATATTCAGGAGAACCACTTTAACATAACAAGATAATTACTCATGGATAAGGGTTTATGAGAGCTGCAATCCTTTTCTTTATTTTCTACAATGCAAGTCTGGGCCTAGTTGAATTTCTGGACACATTTTCAATTTAAGATTAAAAATTGCAATTTGTGAGAAATCATCAAAGCACCACATGCTGGAAGAAAAATAACTATATGCAATCTCTGTTAACACTATAGTAAAATAAATACACCGTGTATTACATGCAATTAATAGTGGAATCTAAGGGAAATGGTTTTTTTCTGTTTAAAAAGGTCTTTTCACATGTACTGAATTGATCAGTTAGGAGAAAATCCCTGACTGTTCCTTGTTTTAGACAAAACGTGAGTTGCTCTTTACTAACCCAGCCTGCATCCTTTTGTAGCTATGTGAACCCTCCTTGCCTGCTCACAGCCAATGGGAAAGCTGAGTTCTACTGCACATCTGAGAAACCCTTGGCTCACATTTCTGTTGTTTGCAGTGTGACCATCAGTGGAAGAGTTTTTCAGTCGAGAAAAGGTTGGTCTTGGTACCTGTTATATTTTAACACTATATCATACCCAAAGAGAACCCCCACAAGGGTTGTTCCCATGCCAAATCCCAGAAATATATGCATGTATTTCTCACATAAGAGTTTGGCTGGGGCTGCTGAACAATAAACTGTGTGCTGTTCCTTTCATGCACATTCAGAAAAAAAGCCTTTCTTCCACATTCCTAAAGACAGCTTTAATATACAGCCAGTGAAATATTTCGGCGTTTCTGGTTCTCTATTTGTACTCATGGAAGTACAACCTGTTCACAGCTGAAGCCCATTTTCAAAGGAAATTTTCCTTTAAGAAAGTAATTTGCCCATAACTCCCATAATATGTATTTTTTTGGTCCCTGTACAATGCACTGGGGGGGAAATGGGAAGATGAGAGATGAGCACCACCATTAAATGTCTCCATTTGCTCTGTGCATAAAGAAAGCACCTGGTGGCACAGCTCTTGCTCATGAGGACAAACTGTACTGGCTTTTGGGTTATCCCTACCCAACCATTTGAAATTATACTCAAGAGATGAATAGCCAGGCACCAACTACAAATACGAGCTAATCATGAGTTCTGCTCCTTTCACTACTGCCACCATCAAACTTTAGAGCTAACCTTAGGTGAAAGAGGTGGGCTGCTAATTAGGTGTTTAAATATTGAGAAATATTTTAGAATGTGACAAAAAAAAAAAAAATGCCAGCACTACCCATAAATTTCACTCTGCAATCAAAATAATTTATTTACTAGAGTATTTGCCAATTTTACAGTCAACTACTAGAGCACACACAAAAAAACCCTGTCCAAGTAAGTATATAGTAACAGAGAGAGAAAAAAAATCCACTTGATTTAGTGAAGCAAACTTCGCCTTTAGCCCAACAAGTGTGCTTTAATTCAGTTTTAAGGATTATAAAAACAATGCATATCTAAACAGTGGTGATAAATTAGTGGAATTAATCCAAATAATAGGCAAATGTTAGGAGGAACATATGTAGAATGACTGCAAATTTAGATTAATTTAAAATAAAACCCTGGAGTTATGTAAGCAATTACAAAAATTGCATTTAGCAGTAAAAGAGCAATTAAAACAAAAAAAATGCCCTAACCCCAGACATTATGTGCTGGGGACAGGACAGGGCTCATAGAGAACTTGGAGATGAGCTGTAAAAGCAATTGAACAGAAAGTTTGTCTGCTTTTACTCTGTTATGGAATCAAAGTGCTCAGATATGGCCTCATAATACACAGATGAAAGGCTCATTTCTCCCCAGATGGGGCTCAGTAATCAGATATAGAAACAGCGATTTTTAATGAAGACCTGCAAAATCATAAGGCTTAGATGTTGCTGGCTGGAATAAAGCAATGGGAGGCAGACAAGGCAATTCACTAATCTGCCTGGTGGCACAAAACCAAGCCTGATCAACACATTTTTCATAGCAAATCACATTCCTTCAGTCGGGCTGGCCCAGAAATGCAGCCATGCCAAGCCAGAGGGGAGCCTGGTGCCAACTGGCACACACATCCCTCAGGTGGGAGAGCCCAACTGCATTACACAGCCTGGTGCATTAAAAGACAGAAAATACCTGCTGTATTTTTCAGTCTATCATCCTGACAAAATGCTCCCATCAGTTCAACTTTTTTTTTCTTTTCCCATGTATCCAGCCCAGTCTATTTAAAATCTTTCCAACTGGGGGTATTCATTGGGTATGCAGGCAGCCATCCCAGTAATTGCAGCAAAAGTGAACATCTCCGACTTAACCCCTTATTTTCCATGTACATACTGCATATCATTTGACTCCAACATGCTCTGATATGCAAAGCCCTCACTGCTTTTTAAAATTGAGTACTATCTTCTAGTGGTAAATATTTTGAAAAATGGTGGCAGAGAAGATTTGCTTCTCTTTGTAGCACACTAGAATGCCAACCAAGGGCCACCACACCAAAGAAACAAGCACCAAATCCATAACAAAAATCTCAGTGGAATAAACACAGTCTCAAGAAAATAAAATAAATAATTTCAAATGCGACAAATTTGTGTATTTCCACACTAAGCAAACCCCTGCTTAAACTGCTGTCCAAACCAAGTTGAAGTTTTACATGAAAGGACCTGCAGGTTCTCTGTGGCACCTACAGATACAGTTTATGCACTAGGCACCTGAGATCCACCAGTGTCCCCCACCTTCTGCAAAAACACTTTGATAACAACTCTGCAATAAAGAAGTGCTGTCAGATTTCTCGCAAAACAAAGTCAGGCTGGCCCAGCAAGGATAGAAATGAAAGCAAGAGATCCTGGCAAGGCAAAGATAGAAGCACAACTCCCATTCTGAGGAAAAAAAAACCCGAAACACAAAAAAAAAACCCAACCAAAAAGCCACCCCCCAAAAATCAAAAACAAACAAACAAACAAAAAACCAAATCCCAAGGCAAAAGGAGCTTTACATAATTCTTGGCAATGAAAGTATATTCTGTGGGTTTGATTTCCTGACAAGATAATCTGGCATTTGCAGACAAGTAATACCACACAGACATGGGCAGCCACTCAGCTCATGCTACCAAACTGCCAGCCCACCGCAAAGCAAAAAGGCAAACACAAACCCCTCAGTAGGTCCACAAAACCCTTTTTGGTTCTTTGTGAATCCTGGCTAAGTTATGTATCTCATGCCCACAACAAGCTAAGTCCATCTCTCCCAAGGGAAGGTTTGCTCAGGAGTGGAAAATTGGAGGTGGAGAGGGGAATCCATTACATCCTCATTTCAGCAGTGCCATGAGTGTAATATTCCCGTAATAAAGAAATTAAGAAACACAACTAAGTTTCATAGAAATGTTAAGCACTATTAGCAAGAAGTCAATGTGTGGACTTCTCAGACAAAGTGACCTCAGATCCATTAAAAACTAAACTCATGGCTATGAGAGATACAGGACATTACCACACGTCCATTAGCAAGGGCCAGTGAACTGTGCTAAGTGGGCTGTCAAGCTTGCAATGAGCAAAACTCAATATTTGTCTATAACCTCATTTGAGTTCAGAGTTCTTCTGACCCCCCTGGGTAAAAGTCTGGCTTTTGGAGACCCTGTTCAGGCTTTTTCTGCTTCAGATTAAAACCTCTGTACTGATACCAGATGCCAGAAATAAAAAATAAAAACCCCCATACAAAAACATTGTTTTGATGATGGCCTATCCTACTGTTGGCAAGACGGACTGTTTTAACACCTGCTGCTGCTTCCTTGTCAGGTATCTATGAATAAGGCTGAGGATGTGTGAAGGAGGAGAAATCACAGAAATCCTGCTACTTAACAGCTTTGTACTGAAATGATATCTATCTTTCAACTCTTGGTAAAACAAATGAAATAAAAAGGAGGTCATTTCAGTCCTAGCATACTGACAATTAAATGAAACCAGACTTTACTGTGAAATAAATGTTGGAGCAGCAGAAGCAGGGAGGGAGTGCTGTCAGCCAGGGACCCCAGCAAACAGAGCTGAAGTCAAGGAACTGTGTTGCGGCTGATCTCACTTTCCTGCCAGGAAATGCCAGCAGGGCTACCCTGCCAGAGCCCCCAGCTCCCTCTCCCTTTTATCTTGTACACACCCTCAGGGTGGGAGGGAGAGGAGAAACACCAGCACTGCAGACGTGGATCTGAACTGAGAAACTGAGAGGCACCCAACCGGATTTCTTTTAAGAGCAGTGTTCAATCTAAAGAAAACTCTTTGCAAATGCAGAGGTCCCAATAAGAAGCCTCCTTACTGGTTCTCTTAATTCTCTGAGATTTTGATCTCTGCTTCCCAAGGTGGGCTGTGGCTCAGCTTTATGCATATCAAAACTGCCAGGCAGTGCAACTGCGACTTTGGATCATCACAGGATGGAGTCCTCACTCTAAGCCTGTTGCCAGGTTTTCCAGGCCACCAGCAAGCAGTTATGCAAAGCCATCACAAGCCACAGATGTTTACTAAACAACACCTTTTCTTTCTTGGTGCATCAGTGGTGCTGGTTTATTTTGGTTTGGGTTTTGTTTTCATGGTAGTGAAATGAAATGCAAGTGCAATGAAAGCCTCCCTTAATACAAATTGGAGGGTAAATATATTTGTTCCTTGCAAACCCGAACAAATGGGGCCGACTAAAAAATTCTATTTCAGAAACAGGTAAAACCTAAATGACCAAACAAAACTCCTAAGAGAGTCACAAGTTGCAATTTGCTAGCTCATAGCACACAGTCTGAAAACACTCCTCTGCCAAGAACCAGCAAAACCCATGACCTAACAAAATAGAGTCCTCAGGCCCAGGAAATTCTTCTGTGGCAATGACAGCAAAAGAGAGATGCCAACAGCCCAAGAGTAGGAGTTCTGCCACTTAAGTGAAGAGGAAAGAGAGGGTTCTGCTGTGTTACATGTACTCAATGAAGAATTTTTAATTGATGCTAATGCTAATCAAGCTCATATCTTCACACTGGTTTAAACAGGAATGGGATTGGACTCCAAGCAGCCTGTGTGAGCACATGTGCTCACAACCACTGAACAGGAGCTGGTGGTCTGCTTTCCCACCATCAGGCACTAAACACCCCCATATGCTATTTCTGTCAAAAGTCTTAACCACCTTCGGAATTCAACATTAACTCCCGATACAGCCATAAATGAGTTCCCAGCAATAATCTGCTCTGCATTTTTTTTTTTTAATCTTTCTCTAATTATTAAGGAGCAAAACACTGATGAACAACACTGATTGCATATTCTAAAAAAAAAAAAAAGTACCACCCTCCAGCTGCTCTGCTGGTGAATCCCCTTCTTGCTGCTTGTTGGGATTTACTTTCAGCCCTTTGCATCTGAAACTAATTACTGCAACACCATCCTCAACATTAATTCCCTTCTCCTCTCTGGAATTGGAAGCAATATGGTACATTCAAAGATAATTTTTCATCTCTCTTCCTAAAGGAAAGATCTCAGCTGTTAAATGAAGATAATGGTAAATGAGTCACCAATTTCAGAAGGTGAAGCTTTCTGACATCCCTTTATCAGAAACCATTGTCTGAAATTTCAGCTGGTGATTTAGGAAACTTTTTTTATATGAATGTCACCAAGACCTAGTGAAATCTGTCAGCTTTCTGTGTGATCCCAAAGACAAATTGCAGCAATATCTTGTCATCCAGCTCTGTTAAACTTCACTGTGTGTTCTTCTTGCACCTGTTTCAGTATTAGCTTTTCTCTCAGAAAACATTTTGCCCAAGTTTCTTCAGCAACACTTCTTCGAATTTTCATATTTTTCTTCCTTTTTAATTAAGTGCCTTTGTTTTCAGTGAGAAGAAGCACTTACTATGTGACCAGAGTTTTCAGGAAGTTGCAATTATGGTGCTGCAGTGTTAAACAGAAAGAGTGTGCCATCACATCCAATAGATCTGTGAGATTCCCTGTCACAGTCGGTTTCAAGAAGTAAAGCCATCCCTTATCCCTGTCCAGAACTTACTCCTGTCTCCCATCACCTCATCAGCCCCATTCCTGCATCTGTCTGGTCTCTGCAGTTTGGTGCAGCTGCACCTCTGATGCACCTCAATGTCTCCCTGCTAAAGGTCCTCAGCTCACAATTCAGCAAACAAGAAATGTGCTGCTGCCCACCTGCTGCCCTGGGCCAGGCACCTGAGGAGTGGCTGTGTAGGAGGCACAGCCTTTAGTCCAAGAGATATTGCTACAGAAAATATGTACTCATACATTTTCTGCTATTTAATGGGACGCTGAAAATAAAAGGAAATGAAAAACCAGTAACTCATTCAATTCAACCAGCAAATGCAACTTGTGCCCTCCTACATAACTTCCCTGTGCTAAATATTAATCGTAACAATTAGACTTTCTAAAAGATGACATCGTACTTTCTCAAATTGATGCAGAACACTAAGACTCACTCCTCGACTTCTCTGGTGCCTGAACCATTGCATTGCTATGCACAACATTAGAAGAATTAAACAATTCCAAGCTATAGTGTTATGACCAAAATGACACAACTGAAGCAGTGTTCAGTTTCTGCGTGCGCTCCCTGAATACAATCTGAGCCCTTGCTCACAGCATTTACTCCCTGACAATACTCTATAAAGAAAGTTAGAAAAGCAGCAACAAGATAAAACCAAACCCAGATGAGGATCAGATCTCCCAAGTCCTTTAGGTGAAGATGAGAATGAAAAGCTGTATCATTTCAATTAAACTCTCATCCAAGTACGCTCAAGATCTACCTAGTCTGTATTTTTAAATCAATCAAGTTAAAATGAAGAACTGTTTGACCCCTGTTTTTTTCATCATATTGACTGAGACATTTGGCACTTGCCATTTGAAATAATGCAGCCAAGTTTTCACTGGATAAAACTGAAAAAAAACCAATTGAATGAAAGAAACGTTCATTCAAGTCCTGAAATAAGGGCTATTTGTGTAGGGTTTAGTTTGGTTTGGTCCTGAACTGAAGCTTGAGTCAAACACACATCCTCTGTCCAGGCTTATTTAGATTGGATAGTAAGGAAAAATTTCTCCACTGAAAGCATTGTCAAGTACTGAACAGGCTGCCCAGGGAAGTGGTTGAGTCACCATCCCCGGAGGCATGCAAAAGACATGTAGAGGTGGCACTCAGGGACATGGTTTAGTGGTGGCTTGGCAATGCTGGGTTCATGGTTGGATTTGATGATCTTAGAAATCTTTTCCAACCTAAATGATTCTTTGATTCTATGATTTTGTGTCAGTGCTGCCATGTTCAATCCCTTGCATGGGCAGGCCCTTATTAACACCATGCACAGAGATGGCAAACAGCTATATTTCTCCAAAGGCAACATCCCACTCTTTTTCTTGACCCCTTCCCTGTGTTTGTGGGCTGTCAGATGAGTCACTGGCTCTTTGAGATGACTCTATTTCATTAGAGGCTGTAATTTCCCCCTGTGTAGCCCACTTGTGTTTTGAGCACAGTTTTCATGCCCACGCTTTTGAACGGGAGAGCTGCAGAGCCGACAGCCCAGCTGAGAAAAAGCTTTGAGTGTGAGGATTAGAAGAAATCTGCAACATTGTGTTTGTAGTATTTTGTACTCCATTGTTCCCAAAGATAATGCCTTCACTTTTACTTGCAAGATCTTTGTGTTCCTCACTACAATCAAGGAGAGGAAAACTGACTGTAAACCTTTTTGTTCTATATTATCATTTCATGTCGGTTTGGTGTGTTAATCAATGTGTCAGTAATGGCTGCAAAGAGAACTCATTCAATCCTCAAATGAAGAGAAATCTGAGCTTTCTAGCACTGGCACATTTTCTAGTGGATAAGCTTTTTCACAGAGTAATTATTTCATTTTCCAGAAAGATTACTGATTACATCACATTGGAAAAAACTAAGAGAGGGGCCCTTTATCTTCCCCCTGTTTCTGCAATTCTTGTACAAACTTATACTTGTTACAAGGAAAAATGACAAATTTGCCATCTGATCAAAATGTTAACAAGGTAAGTGTCAGTGAGATGGATCACTGACTGTCACTGCAAGCCAGAACATGAGGATACATTGATATTTCTCAATATATTCACTGCTTCCCCAATGCTCGCTAACAACATTTCTACTGCAAGTGTAATAAATCACACAGAAATAACAAGCTGCATAGGATCTCTAGGATATGATAGATTTGTCGTAATAGCGGCATCTGCAAGGTAGAAAACAATTGGTAATGATCTATAGAAAGACCTAATCAACTGTCATTTGCTATAATGTGGCAGACGAAGCAAAGATATGAAATCCATAACACTTCTTTAGCCACTGCCCTCCCCATACACATACACACGCGTCAAGTGGGGAATAGTAAAAAGAATTAATGAGCTTTGAGGTCGCAGAAGTAGAAAAGAAAGTTAATAGCATGCCCTGGATGCAATCATTAAATTATACACTGCTGAACAAGGCAAGGGATAATCACAGAAGCTGCACAGTCCTGTGACAGCAGTAAAGGCTTTTACCAAGCCTGCACCTCCTCCTTTGCTTTATTTCTTTTACATCTATTTCATTATTTTAAAAAGTACTTTATGTCAAAGTGGGGCTCGATAAGCAAAGGAAAAAAGCCCATCCTAAGTTCACAAGGGGTCTCAGAGGACTGAAGTCTGTATGTGGCAAGGCTCTCTAGATATTTTCTGCAGCACAGCAGACCAAAATCAAATGTCTGTTTTGCACAGGGCTGTGCCAGGTCCCAAAGTGGCTGCTGAGGCTTTAGTGTTCCTTTGCCTGCTCCTGTGTGGGCAGGAAACACCCACTTTCCAGAACACACATGCAAGATGTGCAGCTTCAGTTTTCTGAAACACAAGTCTAACAGAACCTGGGAGCTCAAGTGCTGCCTAGGGTTAAAGCCTGAAGTCTTGAGTTTTAGATACCGAAATATCATCTCTGCATCACACCCTCCATTGCCACCTGCCTACAGTAACCTTCAGGTGAAGAACACTCACCTAGAAACCCAGAAGCTTCCAAGGTTACACAGACTGTTCTGTGGAGACTTTTCTTGCTAGCCACACCAGGAAAGGCTCTTTGGAGGACAAGGCAGTGTAGTGCATGCAAGGGGAATCCTGGGTTTAAAATTTCAAAAGGAAAATTCAATCCATTTTTATAAGGCTCAAATCAAAACCAATCTTCTCTCTCTTTTTTTTTTTTTTTTTGTCTTGTTTTGTTTTGTTGGTTTTTTGGGTATTTTATTCCCCAGAAAGGTTAGTAGAAGAATAATGGCTGCTTTGTGCTACTTTGCTTACAAATCACATTTTGCTAAGAGAATGAATTTCTGAGAACACAGGAATTGCCGTGCTGCCTCAGCACAGCAGTGCTCTGCTCCAGCATCCTGCCTGGCAGCTGCTGCAGGAGAACGCGCAGGAAACCTCCTAGTGGGCAATTATGGGAAAACCTGTTCAGATCCAAAATCTTCTTCCAGCTCCTCTATCAGTCAATAAAAATTGGCACATCTTGAAACGTGGAGGTTTTTCTCTTTTCAAACATTTGTTTCAAGTCTTCGTAATGTTTGGAACTTAGCATTTTTCCATATCAGAGAGCTTGCTGAAAGCTGCATTTTCAAAAGTCCTTATCTTCCAGCCTGGCACTAAGCAAAGCTGGACAGATTTTGGAAAGGGCTCAGCTCCTTGGTGAAAGGCAACTGCTGAGTTCTTTTGCAAATCTGTCCTTAAAGGGTCACAACAGGAGCTGTTCTGTGTAGAGCAGTTTGAAAATCTGTCCTCAGTGGGAAGTGCTAAGCCTTCAGAAAGCTGGTGCTCAACACTTTTGATAATCTGGCCCCAAGTATAAGTATCAGGGGCCAAATTAAGTGATTCAGAGGCAGAAATACTCTACTGACAGCAGTGGAAATTTCCACTTGCCAATGAATGGCTCAATAGGATTCTGGAATAATAGAGCCGTGAAAAGTGGATAATGCAACAAATAAACATCAAAGGGTAAGACTTTCCTTTTCAATCATGTCTGCTTGCGCTCTGCATAAAAGGGCTGAAATATTCTGACATGAAAGAAGGAGAAGGAATGGTTAACTGCACAGCCATGCATTTCCTTCTGAGCTGAACCCAGCATTTCTTAGGAACAGTGATTTCTTAGTATTCATATGATGTAGTTGGTAATGATGATACATGTCTTACATGATAGATAAGACACTAGTGGTACTTGAACTAATCTGGACTAGTCTCCTCTTCCTATCATAGAATCATAGAATGGTTTGTGTTGGAAGGTTCCTTAAAAATCATCTAGCCCAACTCCTCTGTCATGGGCAGTGGCACCTTCCACTAGACCAGGTGGTTCCAAGCCTCATCCAGTGTAGGTTTGAACAATTCCAGGGATGGAGACATGCACCAAAGAGAGAACAGCCTTACATGTCTCCAGTTCTTTTCCACTCTGGGAGTGAAGCTTTGCCAGTCAAGCTATTTTGCTTAGGAACAAATGACTTCCCTCTCTCTCCTTTAGATATTTTCAACATTCAGCCACTTCCATCCACGATTTTGATCAAAAGTGAAGTTTGCACACAATTATTTTATAAGTGCTTGTGGCATTTTTGACAAGAATTTCAGGGGAACTTACTGGTACTCAAAAATGAACTTGGCCACCACAGAGCTTGAAACTCAGGCAATTTCCCCACATTCCCATGGCAATTTTGGCCATACTAACTAGCATGATTAAGACTTCTGCCCTTTACTTTTGATGGAATATCCCATAAATGAAGGTTTCCTGCACGTTTACAGGAGAAGGCTTGAGCATGAAGCTAAGGAGGGCTGGATGGAAGCACATCATGTTTCCTTCATGGCTTCAGGTCTCTTCCAAAGCCCTGGACAGAATACTGGTATTTACAGCTCCCCGTAACACACCTGCAGGAGCACACAGGCTTTTTGGGGCCATAGGAACAGCCTGTTCACAGAAGCTGAAGACATCATGTCAGGAGGACAGCAGGAAAGTATCAGGGTAGCACATCAAGGAAGAAAATTGGGCACCAGACTGATTATCAGAACAATGTTATTTAGTAAGTGCTACTGTCAGCTTTCTGTTCCAGAAATTATTTGTCTTGGTGAAGCCATGAGGTAAGAAAGATAAGACCGAGACATGAAAGATATGGAACAGTCCTTCTCCCAAAGGGAGAGAGCAAGGCAGAGGATGAACATTTTCATTTCACCAGAGGAAATCTGGTTATCAAAATGTAATCTGTTAATAAATGCTGTTCCATGTAATTAAAAGAAAACAACAACAACAACAAAAAAAGCACAAAATGATTGTGGACCGGCAGGAAATAAGAAACTCTCCATGGAGAGTGGCAATTCAGAGAACACCCACCATGTGGCCCACCTTCCCTATTCCCCCTCTAGAAACAGACCCATTTTATACATGGTGATTAAGGCACCAAAGCAAAAAGTATTAACATGATTCACATGTAGAAAACAAGGTTATTAGAAGTAGGGATCATTTCAGCATATTGTTCTCCCTAATAAGCATAGCAATGAGTAATTGAGTTTCAGGCAATCTCCAAGGTGGCACTTTGTAGAGAAAACGGAACTTGGCATGAAGTCTACTTTTCCTTTAATTACATTGCCCTAATGAGCAACTTAAGTTACTCTCAGCAAATTTATTTCTTGAGAAGAAGCAACAGTAACAAAAATGTAAAAAGCATCACCAGGTAGCACCTGAGAAGAAACATCACCAGCTTAAAATTGTAAGAGGTTTCTAAAAGTGGTGGAAAACCACCAGATTGTTCTCAGCATCATTATGCTTATCACTCTTAAAAGCAAAGCAAAGGATGTCAGTGGAGCACATTATCTAACCTGGGAAGTGTCCTTGTTCTACTGTTATTTCCCTTTTGCACATGTTCCCAAGAACAACCCAGAAACATGAAGTGCTGATACATCAAACCACAACTCCTCTGCTCATGCAGCAGCAGAAGGCAATTCTGCCTGATGCCCTTGTGCAAGATGAAAAGAGAGAACCACATGCCAATAACATCCTACTGAGTGTCAATATTGCCACTGCAACCTAACACAGAGGATAAAGGGCTGGCTTTTCCAAAGTCTTTAAGGCATTTAGACATCTGACTCTTGTTGAATGTCAATGGCTCTTTTGCTTATCTTTTTTTAGAAAACCACCTGAGAATCCACTTATGGCAAAGGACTCCCTGAATCTGCCTTTCTTGAGACAAAAAGCTGGGACATTTCATAGATGTGTTCATTCTTCTGATTTTTCCCCTCAGCATTTGCCAGGAGACACCATACCAGTGAAAACAGACCCCCTTTTCTACAGCTGGGTGAACATGTCACCTCTTGTTAAAATATCTGAGGTGTTCACCTTCAGAGAGCAGCAATTGCTGCTGCTCTCAGGCCTTGGTTGAATGAAGCCAGTGCTCTACCAGGTGACAATCTGACTTAGTAAATTCCAGTAGTATTATTCTTCAGGAAATAAAAAAAACAAAAATGGAAGCAAAGTTCCTGAGAGTCATTCCAGTTTTCAGTGTTGGTCAAAGCTGGGGAGCACATCCTGGAATATCTACCAGCTGCCTTAGGACCACACTTTCCTACAGGGAAGTATGGGCTTCAAATGTTGTATTACTCCATGTAGCTGTAGATGGGTGATCATCCAACTTTTGCTGGTTCAGGGATTCATGGGTGTATCTGCACCCAGCAGTTTTGCCCTGACTCACTCCAGAACTTCACAAGGTCCCTACACCTCTCTGGATCGGACCTGCAAGTACTGTTACTCAATGTACTCACAGAGGCAGGAGGAAACTTCATTTACATACATTAAAAAAATACTCTGAGTCTTCAAAAACACGCATTTCAGATGTAAAAGTGTGAAGTAAAATTATCTTCAAATAGAAAATCTTGAAGTGCCAGTGGCAGCAGACACTGAAGACCTTAAATGTTTATGCAGCTTTATGTATTGTTATTTCTTCAGTAAGCCTGCCACGGAAATGGCAGGGGTATGAGAAGAAAGTATGTTAGCACTTACAGTCTACTCATAAATGCATTAAATGCAACTATTTTACTGAGAAAAACCCAGGAGGAGAGCAGAGGCCCATCTCCTGGGGAGCTAATCTCAATTACTGCTCCCAATCATGCTTCAGCTGAAGAGAACCCTGCATAGAGCCCTTGCTGTACGTGACCTGGCACTTGTGTGCATTTGTCCCTTCAAAGACACTCATGTAATGAATGAGAATAGACTTTTTCCTTACAAAAAGAAAGAAAAAAGTGATTGTTCAAGGAAAAAGGAAATTCTAAAAAAGGCCTTTCATTAAAACTCTATTTATTGCAATATCTTCCCACTTCCACAGAGATTACAATCCCTAGAAGCAAGATACCAGTACACAGAAGTAATTTACGTAGGCAAAACGGAGACACAAATGTTTAGTTGGATTTGCTTATATGTTAACCACAAACTTATGATCAATTTTTGCAATTAAATGCAAGAAGGGATTCTTGGCAGCCTCGTACACAATGCTGCAGCTATCCAGGCAAAGTGGGACAAAGGCTGCCTTACTCCCCTGTTTCCCAGTTTTTCTGGAATACCTGCATTTGGATAACTATAATTAGGCTGTAAGTCAGCCAAGCGGGATTTTGAAGCTTTCTTTTCCTTGGAGCAGTAAATGCCACTGTGGGCACCAGTTGTCACTTTCTCCAATTTGCAGGATGCAAAAGCCGAAATGGGAAAAATGCTGCACTGCGCTACTTGAAACCCTTTCAGAGGCTCCCTGCAGCACGGGGAGGCACAGGCAGCCAAAAGAAGTCATAAGAACACTTTGCTAACTGCAACTCTTAGTTGTCAGAAAGATAAAAGTTTCCTGCACATGCAAAATAGCAGCGTGAGCTGTTTTTGAAAACAGAGAATACATTTCTGGTAATTAATTGAATTTTGGAGATGTTTCATTTTTGCCCCCCAAGGAAATGCTGTTAGCTCCTCTCTTCCGAGCATCCTGTGTGTTTTAAAACACACACTTAATTCCACAGAGAATATTCCATCAGGGATATCTGTATGTTAAAAACTCTCTGAGGAGACATCACCCAGTGTGCAGTCACAGCTCTTTACTCCCCCAGCCCCGACAGGTACCTGTGGTTCGAAGCTGGGCATTTGTTCCCTGTGGTCTGCTCATGGCACTGCTGGACCCCACATGCCCCTAAGGCACCAAAGAAAAACTGAGCAGTGCTACACATGCTATCTAATAAATTTGAGGGCTGGAGAACAGTAGGAGAGAGGGGAGCAGATTCTCACATCATCAGGAGGGAAATAGGCTTTTAAAAAGCCAGTTGTGTCTGTGCACAACAATGAAGCTTTATGTCTATATAAACTGACAAGTAAAATTGTCCTCCTGGGCCCAGTTCTCAACATCAGTGCCATTTGATGGCGATCGCTGCCTCCTGCCTCTGCAGCCAAATGCCTCTGTCTGCCAGCAAGGGCAGGCAAGATGATTAAAATAAGCATTAACAGAATGGTTTGGTGATTAGCTTTTCCCTCTCTCTTTTTTTTCTCTTGGCTTTCTCTTTTTTTTTACATATACTTTGGGTCCGCCAAAGATTGCTAAAGCCTTTTCTTCATTAGCAGTGTACTTAACAAGTGCAAATTTAAAGTATTCATTTTCTTAAGGCCAAGGATTAAAGCAATGAAGGAAAACTGCTGCAACCTAGCACCAAAGTCAATCCGTAACATGGAAAAGAAACAATGGTGCTTAACATATTTAAATAAAACCACATTGTGCACAATTATGCTAACACTCTGTTAAACTAAATTCTCACTCTGCTACAATGTTTTATTAAAATTTCCTTTCTGAAACTGAAATAACTCTTTTTTGCCCCCAGTATGGCAACGGGTCTGTGGTCACTTTGCATTGCTTTCCTGGAAAAACCATTGCAACAAAAGGTAACATCCACTCTCATTCTGTCCTCATTTTACCATCAGCTTCTCTTCTCGTATGGGCTTAATCCCTTGCTGGGTCTGCACTGGATTTCAGTGTGATTTAGTTTGTGCTTACCAACTACCTGCTCCAATATCCCGACCCTTAAAGAGAACACAGGGGAGCATTTCATTTGAAGTTAAAGTCAGCATTTTAATATGGCAAGGAAAAACCTCTCTTTAGAAAATGGCAACTCCCTGATAGGTTTGTTTGCTTTCCATATCATCAATTCCAAAAAGCTGAGTACCTAGGATACTAATGGGGCATGTTCTCCCCACCAGCATGAATTCAACTTACACTGCCTCAAAGGATAAGCAGAGTTCTGAAGACAGTTTAACCTCAGGACTGGGAATACACAGGAAGCATCTGAGCAAGTCCAAGCACTGACAGCGTGAACAGGCCTCAGAGACCATGTTCACTTTAATCCTCTTATCAGCAAGTTGTCCTTGGTTGGAGGCTTTGCCATGAAGTCACTTGCCAATGAAGTACCATCAAGGACACAAAAGAGCAAATACTCCATGAGCTAAACACAATAAACATCCTACACAAGGAGCCAAGAGATCCTTTGCAAAGGTCACAAAAATTTGCATCTACTATATTATAGAGGAAATGTAAGTGATTCCTGGAAGCCAATATCTTTTAACCTGGAAGGAAAACGATTGTAATAAACCTGAGGCAGGAAAGGGTAAGAAGCATCAAGAGCAGTGATGGAATGCAGAGACAGCTGGAGTAGAGGGCAATGAGGCTTCTCAATGGTATGTAAAATGTACATTGCCTTCCACACAAAGCCTAGGTGCAAAGGGCATGTGTGTGATCATGAGGGATGGCTGCCTTAATGAGAAACCTTCAACCACTTCTAATTCATCTCTGTAGCTGTTTCCATTTCTCTAGATCCTATGGAAGATACCACAATGAATGAAATGGCTCTTAATCAGATCCGATTGTGATATCCTGCTACCTTAAAGTAAGTGCAGCAACACAGCATAGAGGAAGGTCTCAGAGATTTCAGATGTCAAATTAAGAAATACCTCACAGGGTTGGAAAGGGCAGAAAATACCACAAACAGCGGGGTTTTCACTAGGGAGATAAACGTGGCCATAGGACATCTCCCAGTATTGCTATGGGCCTTACTGACAAATTTGTCAGTTTTGCCTTATGTAGGTTGAGGACATGGAATAAGCTTGCATGGCATACCAGCATTATCCAGGGGGTTTCCAATCCTAATCAGACAAAATATTATAGTCCAGAAAATAAATTATCCTGTTTAAAAAAAAAGGAAATTCATTTGATGGGAAAAAAACCTTTGTTTCAGGTTAACTAAAAATGGTATTTTGTCCATCCAGCTACAACATCAAAACCATAATTATTGGCACAGTTCTAGGTTCTACTGCAATACTCTCAGCTGAAAATATTCACACACAGTTCATCTGCCCTGCCCTGCTCGAGTCACTAAAATATCACAAAACCCAGGAAGCAACTAGGAAAGGCTCATACTTCCTTGGCTAGGAGAACCTCCTCTGATACTTGCAGTCAGAAAAAGCAACATTGGCAAGACCAGGGTAAAATCCAGAGCATACCAGGAAGAATTTATTTGCTGCTGCATCAGAAGATTGGGAAACTTGTACCTGGGAAAACCAGAGGTTTGAAAAACACCCCACAAAACTACTTAGATTCTGTGCTGCTTCTGTCCTTTTCTATGGGTTTAACCATGCAGGGTGCCACGAGAGCAGGGTCTGGCCCCAAGGGAGTTCAGATGCAGCAGACTGATCTCCCAGCAGGCTACAATATGTTCCCAGAAGGTACAATATCATTCTGAGGCCAAGGAACAGCCTATTAGCTCTGCATGCCATTAATTTTCATGAATGGTTCAATCTGATGCTCACAGGAGCTGTTGGGCATCTTTCCATTCTGTCTTGCAGGACCTGGATGAGGGTTTATTTATCTTTTTACTTCATACCTTACCTTTAAGCCTACGCAGTTCAGTGCAGCTGTGCAGGTTTCCAGCGCTCTGCCAGGCTCAGTGCCCAGCAGCAGGCAGGATGCTGTCTGCAGGTTGGAGTGATGGCATGTCACAGTCAAAGCCATTCAGGGAGAATTAAACTTCAGGCTTGTTTGACTAAACTTCTGAATTCACCACAGTTCCCCTGTTTTGCCAGCCTGAAGAAACAGCCCCGCAGGTTCTTGACTCATATGCCAAAATGCCTCCTTCATCCTCCCTGGAACTGGAAATGATTACTAATAGGTATTCTTGCTGAAATGATTTAACATAATGTGCTGAATGAGATCACTAAGTCAAAGTATCTTTTCCTAAGTGACTCTCTCGCTGCTTGCCTGAATGCCAGAGGGGAAGGAGGATAGCATGAAGCGAATTCTTTTGCTGGCTTTTTACAAAAATCTCATAAACTACTGAAGAACTCACACTAGGAAGTTTCACTCAGGTTCATTACTAGAGATCCATGATGCAGGTCTGGCAGGCAGAGGAGGATGGAGACACAGGGGTTTGGGCTAACCCCTCTCTTTCGCTCTTTCCCCTTTTCCAGTGCTCTCCAGTCTAGGCTGGAAACTGAAGACAGGCAGTGAAATGAGGTGGGCATGAGAGCAAGGCTGGTGAGGGGCTGGGCACTCTTTGCCCTGCGTGCACAGCCCTGGATGTGCATCACTGTGGCAGCTGCATCTGTTACAGGAGGCTTCAGGCACCAAGTGAAACCCAGAATTTGTGGAGGAACAGGGGTATGCACCACAAAACACACCTCAGCATGCCAGGGTTGCTCAGGGTTTCACTGAGAGGCCAGGCTGCCCTTACCCATCTGAGTCTGTCAGCCTCAAAATTAACTTATTGAGGTCAGCACTCATAACAGGAGTGTGGAGTTGTGATTGAGACTTCCTTTCTGAGAAAGCCCCATAGTCTCTGGCCCAGCACAGCTATTACCTGCCAACCTAAAGGATGATCAATGTTATTTATATTGCAGTAATGGCTAACCACTCAGTGGAGACCAGGGACAGGCTGTGCTATGGACTTTTCAAGCACCCACTGAATGAGGGCTGTCCACAGATGCCTGGAAGTGCTGAGACTTTTCAGGATAATGTTCTTGAATGTCTTGGACACCACGACCTCCAACAACTGCAGTACTTGTGCTGACTGCAACAACACAAAGATGTTCGTTCATACCAAGTTCTTATCAGTCACTGTGACATGCCCTTATAATAGCAAAGAACTCACCTACTTCAAAGCAAGCAACTACTTGATAAGAGTCTTTTAAGTTCCTTGATTAATAAATGTGAAATATAATCTCTTTCAAACCAAACAGAAAACACAGAGGTATAAAGTGTTATTCTAATGGAAAGTTTTCCTAATATTTAGCTGCTATTGTTCTGCTGTCCAAGAAATAAAGTGAATCAATGAATAAGAACTACTCAAGATGAAGATGAGAAGAGTAATCTAGCAACAGTAAAAGATGAAGGGCCTGATCCTATTAAAAACCCTCTAAGACCAATTTAACTGTGGCATGTGCACGCCTGCAGGATTGGGCTTCAAATAATTGCAGAGAAAGGTAAGAACTGATAAACTATAGCTTTAGCTTTCCACTACAGTGAGCCCAGAGAGTGGATAGCTAACACTTCCCAGGACATACCATTCCAAGAAATAGTCCTGCAAAGATGCAGAGGAAATACATCTAAAACATTAAATGCAGATGGTTTTTTTACTATTAATGATTCTCTTTGTATCTTGGAAAAATCACACAGTGGCTTCTTTCATATGCACTGAGGTATTGAAACCTAAAACCTAAGTGACACATTCTACCAAGAAATGCCTTAGAGAGGGTGCTGTGAAATAAGTGTCAGCCCCTCTTTTATCCCTTCTACAATTAATTTTCCACTACTACAGCTCTAAAAATATATCCAGAAATCAGCAGACATTTGTGTCCATCACATACCTGATTAAAATACAAAGAAATACCTTCCCTTTAATTACACATTTTTACACTTGAAAGTTGCTTTAGACAGGGCTATGTCAGAGCTTTATAGCCAAAAGCCTGAAGATCTGAGAGCCCAGTAAACAGACTAAGCAGGGAACAACCTGATAGGCTTTCTTCTGCCATTTCCATCAGATGAGTGGTCACTCCAAAACCGAATGGGAGAAATTAAGCACACAGTAAGAGACTGCAAGTACTTTCTGGCTGTCTCAACTCTAGAAGTCTCCTAAGAGGACGGATGTCTCAGCATCTGGGCATTCCTTTCACTGTCAGACACTAAGAGCAGTGGGATTTATCAGCAATCTGCTGAGCATATACAGATGACAACTGCAGAGCTTGGAGAGCTCAAAGGCATTTACAGATAGAAAGCGGTTTGTAAAAGACACATTGAGCCAGAGCTGAGACCCAGAGTCTATGAAAATTGCTTCCAATTGCTGTTAAACCTTTAGTTGCGGTAGTTAAACCAGGCACTGCAATATGCACAATTTATCCTGGGTGTGCTTTACAATTGCACAGCCTGTTTGAGGGAGGCTGATCAACCTCCATGTCACATTTTACAAGGAAAAGCCTGTTGGGATGATTTTGGAAGGTGGTCTTTGCTGCCTAAACTACAACTCCATCCATCACTCCAATACATGGAAATGAAGTGTCGTTTATGAAAAGGTTTTGGATTTTTAAAGTACAAATTTCATGAAAAATAGATTTAAAGCTCTCTCCAGCACCCACATCTCACCTAACGGTACTTTATCCCCCGTAGATTTCCAGCCTGTTGCCCCACCATGATCTACATATCTTCCTAAATCTTTTAAAGTATCTTCTTGTCAAAAGGATATGACTTGCTGACATCACACAGAGATGCATTTTTTTGCTATACTGACATAAGCTCCAAATTATTTCCAAAGTCAGCTGTATTTTCAATAATTTGTCCCTTTTTCATTTTTCAAAATAGCTTTATTCGCTTATGATAGCAAATTGCTTAAGTCCCTCCATCCTCAATCCAGACAGTGATAGAACTCTGCACCAAACTTTTTATAGCAGCAAATGTGTTTTTGTTTCCCTGGCATTCTAAAAAAGATTAAATCTTTCTTCAGCTACAGTCTGTACAAAAGCATGTTAGCTCTGGGGTGTTCAAGAATAGCTGGTTAGACTCTGAGGCTATACATTCTTCTGCTAAAAGATACATTATCACATCTATGTCTAAATATTTATGATTCCTGTTTGCTAAAAGCAACACCTACAATTGCTATAATTGAAAATGACAAAATAAAAAAGACGTTTTTCACCAATTTGCCACCCTTTTGCATTTAAAAACACTAAATATATAGTCTAGTTCATTACAGTTTTGCCTGTTTCTGTTTAGCTATAACAAGGGAGAAATAAATGTGCTAAAAACAAGCAAATGGAATTGTAAATATGACAGAAATGGAAAGAGATTTTATGGTTTGATGCAGCATCTGAAATCCCTTAACACGTGTGAAAAGGAAAAGAACATAGGACCATACAACCATTTAGGTGGAAAACACCTGTAAGATCACTGAATCCAATCACTAACTCAGCATTGCCAAGCCCATCACTAACCCATGTCCCTCAGAGCCCCATCTACACATCTTTTAAATACCTCCCAGGATGGGCACTCCACCACTTCCCTGAACAGCTCTTTCCAATGCCTGACAACCCTTTTGGTGTTAACTTTTGTCTCATTCAACTGCTTTTAACCACCACACCAGCAAAGATTGCCATCATTTATTTCCATTGAATCTCCTTGCTCAGCAGTCTCATAAAGGTTTTACCCATATTAGTGGGGTTTTCAGGCACTACACTTCATATAACTTGTCAGTAATACACTTTCTTCACCATTTTTGCATATTTAAGTAATTGTAACTTTAAAACACACTATCATTTTTTTTTTGTGAGCGGGGACTTGTCATCATGGAGATATCACAAAGGAAAAATACAAAAGCAGGAAATGTCATGATGTCTCTTTCAAGCAGATGGTATTGCAGTAGCACTGAACAAGTTTATATTAATTACTTTCAGAAAGAGAAGGAGATGTCATATTTCAGATAGAGGATCCTACCAAACACACTAAGAACAAGTCGTAAATTTAACAATAGTGAGATTTTTTCATAGAATCATTGTGACAGCTGTCAAACTGGGGAAAACTTTTTTGTTAACGCCAGTACAATTGTTCATTTAAACAAAAGCCAGTGATTCAGTCACACTGGAACAGCTCATGAGCCGAGCTCTGCCGCACAATCTGCACATATGCAGATATTGCATCTATATGCAGAGCCGCTCTTTAATTTCCATCTTTGGGACTACAATGTGATTTGTCCAGAGCTGAGCAGAGCCTGACAAAAATCAGGCCAGAAGGCAATTTGTGATTGAGTTGTAACAAGCTGCCTGTGTTTTCTCTGGTTGGAAGGGGGAGGTTTGGCACCCCAGGCAAGCAGCCGGCGTAGGACACCCTCCCTCCATGCCAGGCTGACCATGTAGTCACCCTTTTTCCCCGTGCCCTCAAAATAAGAGAACACAACTATTGGTACAGATGCACCCTGTGTGCAGTGACAGACCAAAGCACCTCCCTCAGAGAGGGAGCTGACAAGGAAATCCCAGTATAGATCTTGGTGCTATCACAGGATCTTCGCAAGCAGTAAAAATGCAGAGATCCCATTGACTACCTCCACCCATGGGAGGGCCTGGATCATTAAGGTGATTTACTAACAGCAAAGCCAACTCTGAAGAAAAAATGGAGTGTAGCTGTTACCTCCTCGTAGATATCATCATTCCTGCTGAAGTCTCCAGCCCTCCTTGGAAGCACATGGACATGAACATGCTGGAAACGTGAAACAAAATAACGGTGATTATCAAGTTCATGACTTTCTTTTCTGAGCTGTCAGCATTATTCTCAATGCACACAAGTAACCATGCACAGGCTCCCACAGCATTATTTTCAGAGGAAAATACATTAACCTGTTCCATAACTGTATCTCAACTCTTTGGAGAATATAAAAGATGAAAAACATGAGAGAGCAGCCCTGGTGTATTATATGAGCTTCAGAGTGAAACGCCTGGAAGTTTAGGGACTCTGTGGAATTATTCATAGTTGTCAGTCAGAGACAGATTTAGCCACAGCTTTGAAATAACAATGTCCCTTGGAGCCGAGTGTTGTGTCTTCGGAACAGGCGGGAATAAGAAGGTGCCGGAGATGGGATGCGATGGAGAGCTCGTGTGGGCAGCCTGGGCTCAGGGCTCACTGTCTGGGGACAGAGGAGCTGCTGCCACACCACGGACAGCACGTGGGTAGAAAGGCTGACAGGACAATGCTTCCCACAAGGTTAAAAAGACTTCAGTGTTTCCTTTCCTCCCTGGAGTCTGTAGCCCGAACACAACAAACTGAAGCCCCCAGGGGTACAAGACTCATGCTGGGGACACACCTGCAGGGACAGAGTGTCAGGTGGCCCAAAACCTTTGAGGCACAAGGATTATGAGCCCAGTTTGGCAGAGCCTGCAGTGTAAGTGTCCCTCTCCCAGCACAGGGCCATTGCCCACGGAGTAGCAGAGCTGAGGACTGAGCTGCACAGGCAGCTTTGGGTTACCCAGTTAGGGAAGGAGATGAATGGTGATGTATTTTTGTCAAAAGTGATGATGTGATCTGGGAAAAACAAACAAAACTATGGGCAAGAACACAAATACATGACTTGGCACCTTGATGTTGTGATAGTACTATTACCAGGTTTTTTTCTAACACTCTGTTCATACCATAAAGGGAGGGTAATTCAAGACCCTCAAGACCCAAACTCTACTGGGAAAAGTACTTTTCTGCAGTAAGTTCAGCTACTAACAACATTGCAAAGCATTCTTTTCTCTTTTTCCCTTTGTCTTTCACTCTTGAGTAAAGAAAAACAACAACTGAGAATAATTCTTCAGGGAAAAAAACCCCAACGCCTCTATGAGGAGAGGCAGGAAATAATCTCAGTGACAGATCACATTTATGCATCCTCAGATCTTTTTAGATGGTGACTAAATCCTTTAAAAAAAAAAAAAAAAAGACTGCATCAGAAACAAATGGTTTGCATAGAAATTAGACAGCTTGCACCTGATTCAATTTGATGAGGTGGAAATCAGCTGAAACTCCTGCACCTCACTGAAACATTCTCAAAACATGGCTTAAGTCTATAATGAAATATGAAATCAAAAAAGGTTTTCTTAGGGAATTTGTAACAAAATTCAAACACACTTATATTGCGTTAGCTTCTATCCATAAAAACATTTGCTCAGTGAATAAAATGAAAACACAAGGATGTTTCAGTTAATGAAATATTCTGAATACCACACTATTATTTTCTCTCAGCTTTACCCTAGAGAAACCGAATATGCGATTTCTTATTCTTATCATTATCCACAGCTTTCAGTGTATTCAGACTAGAGATGAGGGTGAATCTTGAGGGTCAAAAACTGTGTTTTTGAGTAATATATCAGTGATAGTGTTCTGATAGTGTATTATACTAATATATCATAAGAGCGAAAGTGCTCCTGTGATGTATTAGTGCAATGTATCATCTGAACATCACTGCTCATATGATGTATTGCTCAAAACCACAAAGCAACTTTAAAGATGGTCTTCAGTAGCCCTAGGCCTGAAATTTCACTTTTGGACAGACTTTCAAGAAAAAATAAAAGTGTAGATTAAAGTTTGCAGGGGTACTGTAAAATTTCACAACTGTCTCACCCCTGTGGTTCTCATTAGATTTTAAATTTATTCATCAGAATAGAGTCAATTCATCTGTCAGTCAGTTTCTTTCTCTTCTGCTACAAGGAATGATAGCTTTGCTACAAGTATCAATTTGCAGGAATATCTCTTGACGATATATATAAAATCTAATACCAGCTATCAACAACGATATTCCCCAGAAGTTTAGCCACCTTTAAGAGTAATTTTTATCTCTGGTGCACAGTGTTCCAGGACACACACAGGAGAAGATCTGTATACCCATGACAGACGATTTGGAATATCAGAAAGCACGCAGGGATGTAGTCCAAAGCTCAGTGCAGAGATGCTGCACTGCAGATGCACAGACCAGCACAGCAGGTAATGAATGAGCCTAATGTGATCTTCTACCCAAAATGAACTCTTATGATCAGTGTGAAAAAAAAAAAAAAAGAAGAAAAAGTGTTCATGACAGCATATGGGCCACTTGGCATCAGTGGGGACATTCTCAGGGGTTTAGTCACCTTTACTACACAAATGAATATTCCCAAGTTTTGAGGTAACAGCAATCAATTTAAAAGAGAGTAATTTTTTCCAGCCATCCTTTCTTTTTTTTTTTTT
>VZTI01004213.1:0-54016 GCA_013397865.1 Struthidea cinerea
CTCTGCATTCTAGATTCCAACATTACTAAATATAAATACATCCAGTAAAAGCAGTGAACATTTTTTCTGAGCTGTAAATGAAGAATTATGTTCTCTGTGAATAAATGCTATAAAAATATTAATTATGTTGTCAGGGGTTCCCATGCCCAGGGTCCCAGCAGTGGGAGCTGTGGGGGCTCCGTGAGGGGAGGCCGGGCTGCCCCAGCCGGACGCAGCCGGTTCCAGCCGGATCCAACCACCCAGCGCAGGGCGCGGCCGAGCCCACGGCCGGGGCGGCGCTGAGGAATGTGTTTAAGAAGAGACAGAAACATGACACCAACAATGTAAGGAAAGAGGAGAAAAGTGACAGCTCTGCAGACACCAAGAAGAGGGTGCTGGAGCAGAGATTCCCCTTAGCCTTTGGAGGGGGCCACGGTGGAGCTGTGGCAGCAAGGTGCAGCCCAAGGAGACTCCATGCAAGACTGGGTTTGCCCTGAAGGACTGCAGCCCATGGGAAGGACCTGCACTGGAGCAGGCAAGGAGTGTGAGGAGGAAGAGCAGGGAGAAGCTGTTAAAGACTGCCCAACTTTGCTCCCTATTTCCTATCCCATGAAGAAGGGAAGTTGAGCCTGGGAAAAGGCTGGGTGGAGGAGAAGGGGGTTTAGTTGTTTGGGTTATTTTTCCTCACTATCCAAACTTATTTTACTTGTCAATAAATTAAACTAATTTTCCCCAAGTAGCCACTGTTTTGCCTGTGACAGTAACTGGCAGGTGATCTCTCTTATCTGGACCCACAAGCTTTTCCATCTTATTTTCTCCCTCATACTACTGAGAAGGGAGATTGAGAGAAGTGCGTGGGGGTTTGCACCAGGCAGCCAGTCAAGGTCACCCCATCACAGATACCAACAGCATTTTGCTTCAATTAATGATTATAAAGTCACTTGCCTTTTTTCCATATATTCCTGGCACTCCTTGATCTCCTTTAGGACCTCTTTCTCCCTAGACAAAATGTATGTGAGCAAGTTAATTTTTAAAATAGAAGTAATTACATAAAGAGATACATATACATATATATATAAAGTATACATGTGTAGCAGACACAAAGAAGGCAAAGAGTTCCCTGTGATACAAAAGATATGCTCAAGACTTAAACGCAAATCCTGAATTTGTCCAGCTTTCCTAGAGGAGAAGGCCAGAATGTCCAACGCTGATGGTGAGACAATCCACAACTTGCAGGCTTAATGCTTCTACTTTCTATAGAAGGCACTTTGTGATTCTCATTGCTTCAGTATAGGCAGGAACTTAAGTGAAAATTCAGCTCCTTGAAAAGGGCTAAACCTTTCTGAAGACCTTATTTGAAGAGTTAAAAACACAAATTTGGAAAAACTAAGAGGTAAATTCAGTTGAGTACTAACACAGATGAGCAAAAAATATGGGGAAAATTGTTTTGGGGAATAAACACATGAACTAAACTCACTGTGATAGACCAGAATTGTCCTTCAAAGTGCTGTCACTCAAGTAGAATGACAAGAAAATCATATAATTGTTTTTATTTTTTAAAAACATTATTTGTGATGAAGAATCCGCTAAGTAGTAGTAAAATTGAATTAATATAAAATCCCATACAGCAAAACAGAAATTAAATAACAGGTGTTTCTACTGTTTGATATCTATGTAATGAAGTCCCATGGCATGTATCTTCCCTAAGTATCACCTTCATATCTATTCATTTTGAGTAATTCATCAAAGGCTCTGACATAGTATTGTATATAGACTTGTTTTCCCTTTAAATTAAACTACAGGGCAAGCTGAAACACAGGAATATTGTAACAAGAAATATTTAATTTCAACCTTTGGTGCTGGCATCCCATGTAATCCAGGAAAACCAGGTAGTCCACTGTCACCCTGAAATAGCAAACATATTTCAAGTCTTTGTATCAAAACAGTGGTAATATACTATAATAACATTCATATTCTTGTGATCAACAAATAGTGGAAAGATGTAATATATCACTGTATCACCTTCTTAACATTGGTATGATGACTGATAAAGAGATTTTTGATCTTTAAACAAAATTCATTACATAAAAGAAAAAGCTTAATCACTAAATTTTAGACTAAATTTACTGTAATCTTTTAATAAGTCTTATGGAGATTCAAAAGCAGCAATTTAGTTTTACAAGATTAAAAAAAACTCTGAAAATCTCTGTAGGAGCTATGATAATTCCACCATCCCTTCCTAAATCCCAAAGAATAAGGAAATTTGCTAGTTCTGGAATGGCTTTGCTTCTACCTCTTATTAAAAATATCAAAGACCTACTGACCTTATGAAATTTCTTACCAGCTTACTCTGGATGAGTGAAGTATTAAAAAATAAGATACTAAGTACCTTCTCTAAAAAAGAAACAAAATTAAACCAAAATACACTTATAAATGGCTATTTGACATACGAGATCTCATTTCAGTGGAAGAAAAACCTCTCTCTTTTACTTTGGTAAAAGCAATTGGCAGTTGAAAAGACAAGGCAAAATATCAGTTCTTTTTATTGTTCTCAGAGGTGTCAGATATCAGGAATTCCAAACTTTTGCTGTCGGTACTGAAGATATTTAACTGACAACGTGTCTGCAAGTTCCCTTGAGCAATAACAACACAATCCTAAATTACAACTTGCCACTACCTGACGTGAAACAATAAAAGCAATCCTAGTTGCTTGTTTCAGTAGACAAGATCTACTTCACGTGAGAAAACAGCTAATCACAAAATCATTTTTGGACAATCAGAATGTTTTCTTCCTTTTAATATCTACTTTTATATTGAACAATACATTTTAATTTGTTTAATATATTTCAAACATATAGGAGGAATAGTAAACTATGCTTAGAAAGTCATTTCATATAATATTTCACATTCTAAGACAAGGGTTAAACCAGGACATGTCTCAGTGATGTTTATCAAAGCCATTCATGCCTAAGCAGATTTGGAGAGGTCTGTCATATATTTGCAGTAGGCAGGAACATGACCACAGGAATGATAGCTTGAGGGTTAATGCTATCACAATCTCTCTCAACAAATAAATATTAAAAGCAGACAATGGAATGGAGTTCAAAAATCAGCAAAGCTTACAAAATTAACACTTCACGCATCCATTGCTTCTTAATGAAAAAGAATGGAGTCTCCCGGAAGTGAGACTTTCTGCCCAGAAGTGGTGGTTCAATTACTGGATAAACTAAAACATTTGGAAATTGAAACAGTTTTAAATCAGCTACTAGAGAAACTTTACAAGTAAGGGGGTGAAATAAAGAGATGAAAATTTGGGCTGAATTTCCAGGAAAAAAATTCTAATGGCAAGACCTATTTTACAATGGAAATGTTCTCTAAAACAGTGGTGGAAGCCCTACTTCTTGGCACGTTTTAAACAAGGCTAGACTGAGCAATAGGGAATATTCTATCTGTCACAACCCTGCACTGCCAGGCAATTAGAGTTTTTCACCAGCAGCATCTTAATTTCAACACATGGCCCAATACTGACCGATTAGATTAACTTCTAAAAGCGCTTGGATTGAGATGAATAAAGCACAGAACACGTTTTTCAGCTCTAACCATGAAGCTGAGAATTCTGCTGAACAGTGATGAATTTAAGGACCTGCTTATTGGGAACTTTAGAAAGAAATCTAAGATCTGTTGGGAAAACAAATGCTTGTTTTACAGAAAGGGCTTTGAAGTTTTAATAAACCAAAACCAAAATAATTGTCATCACAATCAGCTTAGAACTTTTCTAAATGTAGGGCAGAAAAGTGAGAGAAGGGTGGACACAGATATTTACGTATCAATGAGACCTGCCAATAGCCAATGGACAGTTTATTCACTGGGTATGCAGAAGATCCAGAGTTAAGTTTATCCTGACTACCAGAAGGGAGCTACATATAAGGATCCACATCTGTCTATAGCTCCAAGCTACTGGCTACACCTTGTAGGTGCTAAAAAGCTAGAAGCAGAGAAATTCTTCAGCCTTTTCTCAATATTCTGTGAGAAGACTGTCCTTCCTATGTAAACTATTTTAAACAAGGTCACAGTTTCATGAACGTCTTGCACCTGCAGGCTGTTTTGCAAGATTGTTATGGCTTTGACTTCGAAAATATTTTGGAATAGGTATCTTAGGACTTGGCCAATCCTCTCAAGGGGTGGATGGCCAAGGAACCAATTACCCATTGCCATTCAACACACTTTTGCGATCTATCCTATAAAGTAGTCAGAAAATTATTAAAGCTTAAGCTTCGGCTTCCACTTGTTCATAAGCCTGGACTCTATGTCGTTTTCTTTATGCGCCTCAGATGTAACAGCGACAACACCTCAGCTGGAATTTTCCACAAAAAGTTTTGGTTTCAATTAGTCAGTGTTTTCTGATAAAAAGTGCCATCCAGAAATTCCTACCTAGGTTATCAGGATACTCACTTAAAGAGAAAAAGGATAAAAAGAGTTAAAAAGAAACCATTCTGACAGATGTCTGTATTGTGCTTCCAGGTACTCATACTTAGATACACTTTCTAAATATATGTTATTCAGTGCAATAAAGTTGTTACTGGCAGTGCTAAAGCCTATATAAACTTTATTAAATAAAGCAGACCAGATTCAGAATTTAAATTTAGGATTCTTAGTCCTTCCTTATCACCCTTTTAGTAAACAATTCTCACAGAATGTAAAAATAATGATACTATTTCCTTTACAACCAAAAATTATAAAAGGTAAGAATAAAATTCTTTTATCTATTATTCTTGTTTGGGTTCTTTTACCTTTGCCCCATCTTTTCCTGGTTCTCCCTTGATACCTGGCAAGCCACGAGGTCCCTAGATTGAGAAAGAAATTAACACTAGCTCAAGTACAAATACAATCTGATACAGAATGAGACACAGAAATGTAACACAACATGGGCCAGAGACCAGTGTGTCAGCTGCCTGATTCCAGCTTTTTGGTAACTGGACACAAAAGCAGAACCAAGCGCAATGTGTATCCAGCATGGATGAACATGGCACACTGTCATAACCCATGACCGAGGAACTCCGAAACAATTTTTTGTTC
The DNA here is from genome assembly GCA_013397865.1 of Struthidea cinerea. Taxonomy (NCBI): domain Eukaryota; kingdom Metazoa; phylum Chordata; class Aves; order Passeriformes; family Corcoracidae; genus Struthidea; species Struthidea cinerea. The sequence continues at coordinate 5,056 of VZTI01004213.1, forward strand.
TAACCAAGGACCACACCAGGGAAAAAAAGAATGTCACACAGCCTGTACTAGCCCAGAGATGTCCCTTTCAATTGTCTGTCAGACAGCCTTTCACATATGCCATGTTGCAGGCTTGCTCTTGGCCCCATCATGCTCTCAGATATTTAATTCAACAAATGAGTAAATCCTTGACTGTCATTCAGACTGGATCATGCCACAAGTAAAATACAGCACAGGTTTCCAATAACTGTCTCACTAAGGACTACTAAATTAATACAACAACAAAAAATAATTCTCCTCCATCAGTCTGGGCTTTATGTGAAACCTTGTTTTGGATGTGGGAATTGTGGGCAAACCATCACCACGACAAGACTTCAGATCACTGCTAGTGATTCACAGAAAAATTGAAGGAACTACTGGTTTGGCTTCTGGATCAAGACAAAAATGTCTAAGCTGCAGCTGAGTCCATCTTCTAGAGGCCTTACCTAGCACTGCTTAGATTTGCAGTCTAATTGTCAGCCTACCTTCAAACCCAAAGCCATATGAATTTCAAAGCAATTCACCCAAGGACGGCCCCTGATGTCATTACACCCCTTGAGCCCTTTTCATTCCCCACACTTCAACTCTCAATCACAAACAAGAGATATTGAGAGAGACTTGGCAAGATTTGCCTCAGATATTCAAATTCTAGGAATGAAATAGAAACTTACTTGAATCCCTGGAGTTCCTGGGATACCTGGAGTTCCTGCTGATCCCTGGTACCCCTAAGGAAAAGAACCAAGACTTGTGACTTTTCAAAAGCAACATACACAAATTTCCAAACACCCATTTGAAGAAAAATCAATCCTCCTGCTGACTAGAGAACTTTTGTCACAACCCTATAATTTTAGGTCACAGATTTTAGCAACTGCTATCGCAATCATACATTTGGGATTTAGATTTCAGCTTTCAAAAGCTTTCATATCTGCAGCTAAAGTTTCAGCCTCCAGCCTTTAGCTAAAATCAGTTATTTTAGAATTGTTACACAAAAGCATAACAAACATATTGTTTTATTTTCCACTGAAAAAAAAAAGAAATTAATCCACATACGTAGACACATTTTTCTCTCTCTCTCTCTTAAGAAAAATAGCTGAAACATGCCAGGACTTTTGAAGGCTTATATCCAGTTACAGAAATAAGCTTTAACAAGCAAGGTATGTTCTAATGCATTATGCAGCTAGTTTTATAATATCTCTAAATAATAAAAATTCCATTCCTGATACTAAGCACTTCGCTATGAAGGTATATAACAGTCTATACAAATAAAAAAAAACTTGAATGACTGGGACTACAAAAAGAAATACTAAATAATTCATGAGTTGAAAAGAGAATTTCAGGAATGCTTTACTAGAAATCAACATTGGCAGAACAAGAGAACCTTTACAGAATCCAAAATATAAGTATGTTTTGACAGATTTGATTCAATTAGTACAGCGAAGATAGCCAGTTTTCATGCAAAATTAACAAGGACTTTAAAGAATCCTTTAAGAAAGGCAAGTTACTGAAGAATAAGCATTTTACTTAGCTCATTTAAAAACATGTCCTTGCAGTGGACAAAATGAGCTACCCAAGAGGATTTCTTTGAGAAAACATATAAAACAAGAAGAGAAATTGTTCTGTAACACTCCGAGGCTATTCGGTTTGGACACTTCAACAGGCAGACAAAACTAAATTTGATATATCCCATAAAATGGGCCATCCAGTTTCAAATACCCAGAATTTGATCTTGATTTTAACTGAGAGAAGTAATAATCCTATTTCCAAATGGGTTTCAATCTTAAAACCTTAGCACCAAATTTCCTGGGGTGACTTCCACACTGGTAAAAAGGAGCTAATAGAACCTTTTCAATACAAGGGAGACAATGTGTTTGTCTGATTTCTCCTTTAAATCAGTCAGAGCTTCCTAGGAATAATAAACAGAGCTAAAATTATTTGCTGGGTTAGATACAAGAGAGTCCTTGCTGTGCCCTCTTCCCAAAAGACATTTGAGCAGTTGCCCGATGAGCCAGCTGGTAATGTTTAATATAGAAGTAAACAGAATTCTAGGTCTCTGTCATACATGGATCCTTTATCAAGCATTTTACTTTTAGTGCTCAAGGCAGTTCTAGCAAAATCAGCTTTAACTGTCAATGGTATAGTATTCCCAGAGTGCTTATAGGCCTCCTGGGTAGCTGAAACAATTCACCAAATCAAAAAATGCCTCTGAAAGTTTATCCATTTTTTTTCTTCTAAAAAACAAAAAACAAACAAACAAACAAAAAGTATGACTTTCTGTAGGATATACTTCTATAAATAAAACTTAATTTCATAATTTAGATATCTGTAATGCAATTTCCCTTCTCCCTCTAACTGAGCAGGGGAAGAAGTAGAAGAGGACAATTTCCTGGATGAACTGAATTTCAAAATCTCAGGATGAATGGAGGACAGCAAAAGAGTTTTCAGCTACAAAACTGCACATTTAGCTCAGGGCTAAATATTGTAATGTGATTTCAATACAAATCAAACACACTGTCAATGTGTTCTTTTAATGGAAAGCTGGAAGAGAGAAGATTCAAAAGGAAATTCACAGAAAGTCACAAAAATTAAAATCACCATCTGGTACAAGTAACATGGCAATTGTCTGGGCAAGTTAAATAAAAATAAAACAAAATTTTTAAAAAACAGATTTCATAAAAACTGAGTATGTATTTGTATCACTACTCCTTTTGCAGTATGGATCATGAATCTACATGCTAGTGCCTACACATTTTTTGCACTAAAGTCAGCTTGAATCCTCTTTCCCTAGTCACAAAGCCCTCAGTAGGAGTACCTGTGTACCTGTGTGACATACATACCTAAGCTGCAAGAACAGCAATGCCATAGCTGCCATTTTATGTAAAAGGGACAGAAGTGAAAATTCCCTTTTCAGTTGATGAGTCCAGGACTGAAGGTTTTCTTTCAAACAAGGTGAGCACAATAAATTTGCCACCAAAAATAACAGTTTTTATCTAGGCTTGGTCTTCTCTCATGAACTTTTCAGAAGACACACAAATAGCGTGAGAAGTATTATAGTTAACTCTGAATTTGATATTCAGTTTAGAATCCAGTTGCCTACTTACAGGCAGCTTGCAGGAGTTCAGGACCTCTGTACACCGAATCAGTATGATTTCGCAGAAGCCATTTATTGTTTACATTACACCATACATACGCAGAGCTGTTCACGCGGCCACGCACTACCCCGTTGGTCCCTCTATCTTGTCCACGCGTTCCGCATGCACCTTTCAGAGAACTTGATTGGTCCTAGTCCAGGATGGTACAGTCCTGCTTTATCTACTTTCTTGCTGTCTTGTTATTCCATTTTCCAACGTCTTCTCTCCCAATTTAGCACTGCTTACATTTCAGTAGCCTTGACAAATTCCTGAGGGCTCTGATAAGGGTAACTGAAGATAACTTGGCTGGGGCACACTGTCAGAATTCGAGTGCATTACAACAGTAGCTCCCGCCATTTGAGATTCCTAAGACACCCATCCAGTGTTAGCAGACAGTGGCACAAAATATTTGGGAGGCATTAATTGTCTTGCAGTGTGGGCAAGACAAAATACCTTACAGCATAAAAATCCCATACCTTTTGTGGTATATGTTAAGTACCTGTTGACAATTATGAGAATTTAGATACCCTGTGTCTCTGTACCCATTTAAATACTAAATGTATGTGTCTTAACATGACTCCTTCCTGTAATGTTTCATCAATGTTGTCAGTCAGCACTACTCCACAGCAGAATGTTCATATTCTCATTCATTATTTTACATCAGTTCATCCGAAATCAGGACTACACAAAATTTCCCTCTCAGTTTACTGTTGTGAGAATAGTACTGATCATTTTCTAGTGCCTGAAAGTCCTTAAAAGGAAAGTGATAAATAGCAGGACATTGAGGTTAGTTTTGTCCCAGATTGCTGGGCATTTGAAAAAATCACAGATAAAATGAAACTTTGGAATTTTAAAAAAAAGGCAATAATTTACAAATAATTCAAAGGAAAAAAAATTGAACACACTTCTTAGGTCAAAGAACTTACATAAAGGCCACAAAAAATTAGCAATACTGTCGTCATCCTTACTGGAAAAAGAAACTTAGTTTGCCTGTAAGGAAAAAAATTGAGCAAGAAGGACATGTGACAAGTACTAATTCAAAGAACTCTGGGTGCAATAGCAGAGGAAACCTCAGAAGTATATCTGCAATGCATTTGCACACCTAAAGGACAAAAGTTCAGACAGCATTTGTAGGCATATCCTGTCTGATAAAGACAAAATAAAAATAAAAATAGAGACTGTATGGATAAGGCAATGACAACTGCACTCACTGTGCACTCCCTTAACGAAAAGCTTTTGGAGTCAATGAGCAATATAAACAACAAAGGTATGAACACAGGATTACTTGGGAAAGACAAAGGGAGAAGTAAGCAAGCTTACTTCTTGGGCTGGGAAGGAACCAAGGATCAACAGTAATGGTCTAAAGATATTCAAGAACTATAAACACTAAGTAAAAATAACTCTTTAGGGTGATGTAACTAAGCATAATGGAATTCAACTGCAAAAGGAAAATTTAACTTGGTGTTAGGAAAACACCCTGAAAAGTCTGCAGACCTCTCATGGAAGTTTCTTGCAGAAAATCTTTAAAGCACAATTATCTAAAGCATTATAAGACAAGTCTTCAAACTCTTTTCATAAAATACATTACATCTTAAAGAACAGAAATTGTTGTAACTATGCAGACGTGTATCCATGTTTCTTATTTCTGCATTTCATTGCACTTTCCTCCATTAGCTACTCCATCATCTGCCAAGGCCTTCATAACTCACAGCCCCTAACAGTGTATTTTCCCTAAACACGATGTTCTCAACTAGCACAGAGGAAAAAACGGTCCATCAAGATCATTACATAAAAGGTCATCAATCCAGCCTAAAAAGTTCCCAAGCTTCAGGCTGTTGGGAGATATGATGATGTACCAAGGGAGTCTAACTTCCTGCTCACTGCTCAGATGTTCATCTTTATCATATCCTCTGCCTTTGGCATCTGCTGCACGTAACAATGTGGTCTTTTGTCTGAACTCTATAGCTGTCACTATAGACAGCATCAGGCATCGCTCTGATTTCAGACTAGTAGGTCTCAGGGAAACTGTTACATGCCTGTATTAGAACAGAGCAAAAAGATTTCCTCTAACAATAACAAGGCCACAGTGTTACTGAGGAATATGTCGTTTCCTGGAATTGAGAGCAGCATTTCACAGCTGAATTATCAACTCTGTCTATGAAAGTGTTCTGCAAAAAGTAGCTGCGGAGTTTATAACAACTTACATCCCAGGCACACCACCCAATAGCACAGGAAATTCTACATATACATGAAGCTATTATCCATTTTTATTCCAAAAGTATTGTTGAAATAGTTCATCATTGCTATTATAGTATTATAGTATTATAATATATATTACGTATACATCATAAAAGATTTGGCATTTAGCTGGTCACTAAATATTAAACTCTAGTTAATACAGCTGTAATAATGTTCTATAATACTTTAAAAAATATATTGGAAAGATCAGAAATTACTTATTATGTAACACTTTTGATACCTTGTGAACTTCGTATCTGCATGTATCAGTAAAGTCAGTCTCACCACATTTTTTTTTTTAATTGCTTATTTTTTTCTAATTTCTTATTTTATTTTCTTGTACATACTGTAACAACAAGGCAGATGGAATAGATGGAATACTGGAAAATTGTCCAGCTTTGCCAGCTCCATGGTTATTAGTTCAAAATTGACAAATAAGTGGGTTTTTTAAATTTCTGTCAGCAGACTGACAACCTATCCCCCCCTATTAACCACAAGTGATCACTGCACAGATTCCAATAACTTATTTTTCCCCTTGAGTTTTTCCCCAGTACAAAAAAGGCATCCTTTGAAATAAAAAATGGCTTTGTGACCACACAGTCAGGCTGCTGAGTGCTTCTAGGGCCAGCAATAACTCCAGCTGCTTCTTTCTGGTTAATAATGCTCATTAAAATGAGTTCCATTTGAGATTCAAATACTGTTTTTATCCTTGCACTTATTTATCAGTGCTTTTCTCTTGACTAGACAATTTTAATTTCAGGTTCTGAATTATATTTTTGATTGAAGCACATTACTTGTGCTTCTCACTTTCAGTCTTTTTTACAGTTCCTTTCATTGATCTTTTCTGTATGTATCAGAAGATAAACAGAGGTGGCAATTAAAGGGAAAAAACAAAGACACTCTAAACAAAACTAATAAAAATAAGATTTAAGAAATGATTGAAAATAAGTTATGTTTATGTTCACTTCCCCAATTATTAGAGCAAACAATTTTACTGGATAAGACGAGGTAAACAACTATGTTCTGGTAAGACTGAAGATATTAATAGGGATTTTTTTCAACTTTTCTGGACTAAAATTAACTTTAAGTATTAAAATAATACAGCCAGCCCACAAACAACAAACTAAACTTTATTAGATGTTTTACTCTAAAGCTCAGCTTCAGATAGTAATATAAATGCATGCCTAAAACCTTTCTCAGAGGAAGAAACATTTTGTTGACCAGTTATACTGTTCCAAGAAAATTAATAACAGATAGGCAAACTGGAATGACTTTAGAGAAGAACACAGAAATGTGTTTGGGAACAGAAAAGACTGACTTTGCAGGAAAAGCTTTTCATGCAAAAGCCATTTGATTAAACAAGTCTGACTACACAACTACCTGTAAGCCTATCGTGGTGTCTGAATTAAAAGCTTGTTTCTCAGAGTTCCCCAGGACATAAAACTAAAAAGATTCATATGAGCAAAGTTCCCCCCAAAAAAAATCACTGACAGCACAGAAAATGTGCTAGTTGTATTAGCAAATACAAAAGTAAAATAGGGAGAAAGAGACAGAGGAATATGTTTTCCTGCACAGTGTATCTAAAGGGTCTCTCACCATTCATGGCTAGAAAGTCACCTGGAATGCACCCAAGAATCTAATGTAAGGAAAAATAATGCATTGGCCGGAGCTGCAGATGATCTAATTGGTTTGCAATTATGTCCTTACAAAGAACAAGTGCAAAAACTACAACTGATATTTCAGAAACATTAGTTAGTTAATAAAGCTATAAGATTTAACTGTGAGCACTTCAAATAATGTAAGTTCTTCAGCAAAGTGATACAATTTCTCCTTTAGTGGGGCTTTTTGATTCCCATTCTGAGATACTTTTGGTAATCTTTTCTATGTTCAGATAATGCCCATCTATGCACATTATGACTCACTCACAGGAAAAAATAAACCGTAACTGCCAGATTACAAAGTTACAGTAGGTCTACAGTATCAATTTATTTCTCCATCATTATTCATGCTGTTACAAATTTCAGTGCTGATGAGAAGATAAATAGCCTTGAAGTGGAAACCTGTTCATAAAAGTATGAAAGAGTCGTAACAAATTGTTTCTAAAACAATACTGTTGTAGCTCACTGGATGCTTGAGAAATGAAGTCTTAATCTATTTGTTAAAAGAGAGAAGAGAAACTGACATTTCCCGACCAATACCCAATCCATTCTGCCTTCATTAAAACTTACATGATACCACTTTATTTTTCAAAATATCAGACTTAGCTGGATTAAAGGCAGCTCTTCTATGCTTATCAATACTGCAAATCTATTTCCAGAAATCAGCAAGTGAGGGACACCTTCTCCCACGCAACTCTGGGTTCAGACAGTTTGTATAACTGTCTTTTATAGGAGATCAGAACTGCTCTTCATAAGTTTTAGCACCACCAATTATCAACTGAAAAGCTATTCTGATTAAATACACTGCCCCACCTTAGGATACTTTAAAACCTGTATTTTCAGGATTGTCTAAAATCGAAATACAGTATTTTAAAGCACTGATAGTCTCAATTCAGATTATCATCTCTAATTCTGGTTCAAAAAAAAATCTGACGATAATCGCTATCAAAAGCTGCTAAGAGCAAAAGTATAAAAACATTTTTTATCTGTCTTGGGGTGACTTTATAATGTGTATCCCCTATCGCTACCCTATGCCCACCAATCTTTTCTGTGTCTTTAAACTGAGCCTGAGAAGGACAGAAAACAAAAAACATTTCAAAGCAGTTGTTTCAAGGACACGGAGATACACTCCTCGGCTTCAGCGGTACCCTTGTTTTTTTTTCCCTCGGTCAACTTTTTTTTCAGCATTTCTTTTTTCCGGCGAGAGACAGAGAGTTGAACCTTGTTTTCCTAGGATTTTGGGGGTTTTTTTGTTCTCTTCTTCTCTTCTGGACTGTTTCAACAACATCTGAGCACATCAGGAGAATTTTCCTGGAGGCCTGGGGTGGGTGGGCCCTTGCCGACCCAGCTCCGAGGAGGAGAGAGACCACACCTACAGAAGAACTCTGAATTCTTCCCAGGTTTTCTCTCCACAGAGAGAGAGATCTCATTGTTCAGCATTATTATTCCCCTCCTGTGTGTTTGTTAAATAAATAGCTTTTATCTCTTTCACTTTCCTTCGAGGAAAACTTTTTTTCCCGAACCTGGGGGGAGGGGTGGTTGCAACCTGACTTCTATCAGAGGATATTTTCCTCCAATTTGTCCAAACTAGGACAATATCACAGAAAAAATGAGGATATTTGCTTGTGGGACTGATGAAAAATTCATGTATGCACCGCTCATCTGGGCCATCAGGGTTACCATGGTCAGGTTGCAATATAACAAGTACCATATTTTTAAACAGGGAAATTTTCAATTTTTAGAAACAATTACATTTCTTGTTTCAGCATCTATTTTCTTCCTGTTAAACTAACTCTGCTTACAAATGGAATCACCAGTTCCATTTGTTAAATGAACCAGTTTGGAACTACAAAACACCTACATTTTTAACATTTTACATGTATATCTACATATTTTGATTGACTACTTGAGGTAGCCTATAAAGAAATTACATGAACCAAGAAGCAAGACCTAAAAAAAACCAGATAGGATTTTAGGTGACCTAATGAAATTACCTTAGTGAAAAAATTCTTAAGGAGTAAAGACTGAAGGTGGTCACATAACCGCTGCAAAGTAATGCAAAGACCAACAGGAGCACTCACAGCCTGTTCTCTGCATTACAACAGGACCTAACTCATATTTACAGTATTTTACCTTGAAACAAAAATAATATTATTGGCATATTCATACAACTGTTACATGTAGTTAGTGCTTAAATGACCTTCACAGTTTCAAAGAATGGAGACAAAATCATCTAAATTTCAAAAATCTGTGTTCTATGTTTTTTCTCCTGTTAGTTTTACATTTACAATATATGACTAAGTTTTTAGTACTCACAGGCTTACCATCTGGACCAGGCAGACCAGGATAACCATGATTCCCAGGCTGCCCAGGGTCACCCTATGGAGAAGCAACATGTGAACACACAAAATATATAAGCATTTTAATATTGTAAGGGTATTTTAAAATTAGCACAATGAACCTTAACCCTACCACATTTCACAAAAGAGTCTCCACAAGCCCACAGACCTACTATTGAGGAGCAATTCCTACAGGGAAAAAGAACTGATCTTTTTGGGGAAAATTCTCCCCAACTTCTCCCCAACTTCTTGTGCAGTACTTGGAAAAGTGAGTCCACACGTGGTTACAGCACAAGTTTGACCCATCAACTCAAAATCTTTCAAGCCTTTTAACATTTTAACTGACAGAAATAGAAACACTTTTCATCAAATAGATGAAACAATTAAAACTTCATTAATGAAGTAGTTATTTTCTGAAGAAATCTCTCCCTTGCTTTAGCTGAGCCTAATTCTTAAGATAAAAAAATCTAAAAAGGCAAGAGACAGGATTAAAACCTGCAAAATAATAAACTCCTCTCCACCAATTGCTGTCTGAAAAGATATTTTTGGCATTTCCTCTTAAAAGCCCTTTGCAATTCTTTTGATAATCACTGTTATGACCAGATTAAAGTAAAAGAAAAGCTGCTTCCCAAGGCTTCATGTTTATGTGAGAAAGCAGAAACTTAACATCCTACTCACTATATCCTCCTAGAATATTGACTATTTTGCTGTATTTCACTAACAACTTTGATTTGAACTCAGCAAAATCCAGTAAGACTTGATCTATAAAACCATTTTATTTCTGCAGGAGTGTCAAGCAGATACCGATTTCTTCAGCCTCAACCATCAACAGACCTGTGGGTCAGTTACAATTTGTAATTGTAACTGCAGAAGCGTAGAACACCCTCCTGTAACAGGGAGGATATTAGAAGGGAAACAGGAAACTAGTTTTCAGTGTGACTGTGAAAAAACATCTTTTCACATATGAACCACAGAAGTGTAATGCTGAACTAAATGGGAGAGAATATAGAATAATGTCTCTTTTGAAAAGCATAACAGTTATCATTTGCTAAATTAGTAATAAGTTACCCAGAACTATTTTTGTCCAAATTAAGAAGTCCAAGTTTGGGATTTGAGAAAAATAAATTTGCTTTCAAATATACTTTTTAACTGTGAAATTTTGTGCTTTTAACTTGAAAAGCTTAAAATATCAGTTACTTCTATTTTTAAATTGCTTTGATTTAATTCAATTTATTGTACTCCCTTAATATCACAAACACAAAAATTAAGTTTAAATTCATATGGTTCTAGAGTCCAGTATTCAAAAGTTAATAAATACTGTAACTGAGATAACCTATTCAATCTTAAATTGGGTTCCTTTTCACTTTCTGCAGCCTTTTGTGTCAGGCACCATCTTGTCACCTGTATTATCCAATTATCCCCAAACAAATATTACAGTGCATTGTAGTTGAAAAATTGCATGTAAGGCAATAGGTATAGGTCATCCCAGTTCTGAAATTTCATATTCCTTCTTACTTTACAGGAAGTGGTTTTCAATCCTCTTAAAATTATAAATACTTCATTCTCTATCTCTCTTTGTTTTTCTCTAATATGGTAAAAAGAAAATAAAAAAGGTAAAAGACCACAGAAATTCTATTACATTAAACAATAATAATTATCTCTGTGCTGTGGATTTCAATTCCCTGATCAGAAACCTTTTCCACTGTATCAAGAAGCCCTTCGACTTGAGGTAGCTACAGCATACTGTAATCTCTTATGATGACAGACGAGAAGGTTTTTATTCATTTGCTTGATGAAAGACAAGTGATTTGGGGTTTTTTTTTTCTACACTTACAAATAATTCTGTAAGCACTGCTTAGCACAGTTATTAAGAAAGGTACTAAAGCAAAATACTGGGGATTTGAGTTTGCCGTGTTAGACTTCTGCAACTCTGGTCTAGTTCTCATTTTTGTTCTTCATCAACACTGAAAGGAGGTCATCAGCACAACTAATGTGGAACTCTCCCAGTAAGCATCTAGTTCATTCTTTTACATAGAAGGAAGAAACCCTCCTCTCCATTAAAAGACTTTTGTTAGAAAATAATTTCGTTCCCAAACAATTAGCAGTGCAACATCATTTGCTGAAGAGTAGCAAGGAAACACAGGTCACATATGCTCAACAAGACAGAACAGAGACTTACTTTGGGGCCTGGAGGTCCTTGCTTTCCTGGTGGGCATATGCAGGGGGCAGGTGTTGAGCCTACGTCACTGGGACCATTCATGCACTACCAAGAGTGAAAACGGCCATCAGCACATATGCCAAAGGCAGTCAACAAACACATCGTAACACTATATGAAGCTGACTTTCCTTAGGCTGCCTTTCATCTAGGTCCTGGCATTCACTCCCTTGTTCAGCTGGAACTTCTGCTTATCTGAATATTGCCCTCCAACTACTTTTCATGCATGCAATCATTTTTTCCAGAATAAAAATTTAAAAAGTAAGTACCAATATTGGGCTGCTACCTGTAACTTTGTTTTTTCACAAATATTTTGTCATATAGATTGATAATTTTAAATTTTGCAACATGAAAGACTCTTCTCCTAGCTAATTTATATTTTTAATTTGAAGTGTGATCAATTCTCAAATATAAAAATTTAATTTAAAAATGTGTAAAATGATGTAATAAATAATATGTATAGCATAATGATCCCAACCATTGGCATGCTATCATGCGTAGCCAGCCTGAAAAGAAGATAAACCCCAAGTCTCCTACCTCCTAGGCATGTGTTCCAACTATGAAGCTACTTGAGGAGAGGCGGGACACACCTGCTACCACCGACTCCTAGAGGTCACTAGTCCTGGTCCCAAGAGTGCCCATCCTACAAAGACCATTAGGTGACCTCCTCCAAACCATGCTCCCTGCAGTAGTGAATGCTAAACCTTGGCAGATCACACAACCCTCTAGAATTTTTTGTTTTGGTGATATTTACTTCTCACCATTAAACCCCACATAAAATCTCAGTGCTTTACTAAGGGAGGCAAGGGGAGAGCTACTAAATCAAATCTATTATAGGTACATCTGTACTAAGTCTGTATGTTGAAGTTAGATTCAGTGAATTCTTTTTCACCCATCAACCCTAATCCAGCAAGTTCTCAGAGCTACGGAAAGGCAAAAATTTAAGCATCCAAGCTGCAAAAAAAAGATTTGTATTTATTATGTAAAACTTTCCATAGCATTTTACTCATATTTTCTAGAATAATGATACCTTTTAATGGAATGGAATTCTTTCTCGGGGTCAAATGATTGATCGAAATGCAAATCCATGTTTCTTTTGCAATGGTACAAATTGGGAGTTACAGGGAAGGTTAGGGAAGCTGTCATATTAAGCCTTCAGATAAGCTCCTGTTCAGGGAGTTTCCATTAGCATAATGCAGGTAACAGCTACCTGACTGTGCGTATCCCTCATCCCTTTGCAAGTGTCCAGTCCTGCAAATAGCAGCAATTAAATCAAACTGAGGGAAAACATCAGACCATTTATTCTAATAAACATGTGTTTTTTCAGAAAAATTATTTTTAATTTGTCTATTGACTAGAGTTCAAGCAATGGAAGTCCAGCACTCTTAAGCTTAGCAAATCTCTGCCCCTTTTGAAAACTAAGTGTATATTACCTAGAATATTAAGAAGCTTATATAAAGTCAAATACTACCTTAAACTGAGTTTGAGTAGTTTAGGATCAAGCCTACCTCTCCATTCTGAAACAAGAAGAAACACAGTTTAAGAGTATAGAAATGTTTCCAAAAAGCAAAATCCATTTATTTGGAAACACTACCAAAACCAATCATAACTTATGGGCTGTAACTGTCAAGAAATTGTAATTCAAATTTTTAGACTTTCTGAGACTTATGTGCAGCTGCTATCAATGCATATGAAATTAATTTAGCTAACTGTGTTTAAGGGTCTGTCAATGGGAGTAATCAGTAGCGATTTTTAAAAGACAATGACAGAATTAATACTAAACCATGTCAACATTTACACACTAAATGTTTAGATTTGCGTCAAACCTTTTACGAGAAGTAACTTCTCATCAAAAATGTCCTCTGCTTATTCATTCATGTCAGAGAACGTACCAAAGCATTTCTGAAATCTCTGATCTCTGCCTGAATCCAGCATCTGGGAAAACACAGAGCAGCACAGAGGCAAGGCTGGCTTTTTCTTGCTTTCCTGTGACTGCATTAGACTCTGCTAACAATTGATTTCTGTTCCAGTATATATCACAGAACAATCCAACCCCCAATACTTCAGCAGAGCAACCATGAAATTGTCTGTCTTAATAGTTTAGTAGCCACCATTAGCTGCATTGTCCACAGGAGTATTCTAATGCACGCAATCACTGCAGATTTCATACACACAGAGACAGAGAGTGCTTCCTCTGTATTCAATTTTCAGCTTAAGCAAACCCTAGAGAAAGTTTTCATTTCCCGTGGATCATAGAAGGAGCTTAAAATTACTAGGCAGCTAGGTATCTCTGGGAAAGAGGATTAATTTGGGCTGTAATTAGTACATATAGCCTCTGCTTATTTCAGGAACTCTGACACAACCACACTCTGACAGAATACAACCACAATCTACATATTCCTCCTTGAAGATCATCCAACATTTTTACTTTCTGAAGGAGTCCAGAATTTCATGGGTAAAGTCCAAATTTAATTTACAACAACAGCCAGTGAAACGAAAATGGCAAAAAGCAATCTTTTGGCTTCAACTCCCTTGATAAATTGCAGAGAACATAAGATATGACAGACTTTTTAGTGTTTGCTTTCTTTATGCAAAATATTTTTCATTTGATTACTTTTCATATCCTACTTTTAATTCATAAAAAGCAAAAAGATGTGGTGCAGTTAAATAGCCAAATACTTTATTTTCTTCAAGATTCAAAGCTAATTTACAAAAGTGTCCCTGCACCCATTAGTTCTTGACACACAGAGTCAGAGTTCCGAACAGCTAATAATCCAGTCACCTACTTGCTGCTTGATTGAAAGTCGTGAATTTTGAAAAAGCCCTGATAAGGATGCAATAGACACACTGGCCCCAAAGAAAAAGAAGAAAAACAGACTAGTTGGCAATCCATGCCAGACGGACAAAAAATAAAATCTGGACGCTGGAGATTCAATGGTTCTATTGTCAAACCAGCAAAATGATACTAAATCAAATCACAACATGAGGATTGTGGGTCTATATAGAAAGACACTGGAGGCGGATGATCTTAAGCTCAGTTTGTTTTAGACACCAAACAAAGGAGAGTATTTTTAATCTGTATGTATAAATCAAACTCTTGTTTATGCTTTGAGATGGGAACTGAATGCTTAAATGTGGCTCTGTCAGTCATGACTGGGTGCTAAATCTGTTTGTGTATGTTTTACATTTCAGTGCATAACAGAGGACCAAGAGAGGGCCAAAGAGAGGGCCAAGAAAGGGCCAAAGGGTCCTCACAAACTACCTAATTGTGTACATGAATCATAAAATCCTGATTTTATTTCTGTCTTATCTTTAATATACTTCTTGAAATCTTGGCAACATTTTGGATAATGGGATATTTATCACAGACCTCAGCATAGATATTTCTAACAGGAGAAGGTGATATAGAAATTCAGGTTTGCTGATTATGTACCAAAATTTCACAGATTAAATGACCTGACAAGTAGCAAGGAGTATATCAGGAATGTTCAAAAGTCATATTTAAAGAATTTTACACTGAAAAAACCTAGAAGTTTTATTAATATATAATGCTTAAAAACTGAAATTTTAAGAGAGGATGCTGAGATTCTTCTATACTCATATATATATATCAAATTTATACCTTTAAATACCTAAACTAAAACAACTTGTAAAAACCTTTGTGAAAAAATAATGCTGAAAACAGACAAGGTCTGTGTACTTGATATTTCACAGGTAACAAGCATGTGTTTGCACCAGCTGAATCAATGTAGTATGACTTATTTTAAAACTTCATTAAGTCAGCTTTAAACAGGGATTTGTGAAAAAACACCAAGTAGTCCTCAAAAGTTCATCTATCATACTCACAAATCCTGGGATCTCACACACTGTTTCTCGATTATTTTGCTCTGGGTCACAGTAGATTCGCAACTTTTGTATATCAAACTGTAATTCAAAATATAAAAGACTCTTTAGAGGTCTGTGCGTTCACTAAAGTTAAAAATCAATTAAATATATAGAAATATTTTTAGGCTACTCACAATGACTCATATGTGCAACCAATTAAACATACTGTAACAGAATTATTTAAATAAAAATAATCAATCCAAGAATTTTTAAAGAAGAACAGAAATCACCATCCATATTCCTTGGCAATAAATCCAAACACATGCAGCACAAACTACACTGGCTGCCAGTATAATTAAGGAAACAAGTTAATAGCACAGGCAAACCCAACCTTCTTCTTTTTACCTTAACAGACCTGGGAAGATGCTTCTGCACAGACCTGCTTGTATTAGATGTAGGATTAGTAAATTCTGATGAAGCATCAGAAGGCATCCCTAATGTTTTGTGTTTAATACACAATATAAATCTTTAAAAAGCAACCAATAAAAACACTGGCATCAGGTAAACAAAAGTTAGTGCCATTCTGCTTTGTTGCTATATTCCTAAATAAAATGAAACCACTGTCAGTTTTTCTAGTATAAACTATCATGACTGCATAGCACGGAGAAAGAAACTTGACCAAAATTTTCGTCTTTTACCAGCATCACCCATACACTGATGGAAGGAAATCATATGCAAATGTCAAGCACAGAGGAAATTCCCTACTTTGAGACACTTTCCCAAATTCAGGCAACCACATTGCATCAATTTTGTCCCTGAAATCAGTGACACCAATTAAGCATCCATGTCACAGAACACATCACTTGTGCTAAGTCCTCCTGACCATTTTCATTCTCTCTTAAGTATTACAATTTTGTATACAAAATTTCAGTCTACTGTAAGTTAGAAGAGTAAGCTCAAGAAAACAGAAGACACCAATGCCATGTTAACGTACAGCAGGATCACTGAATTACTGTAGTTTTAGCATATGCCTACCTGCACCGTTTCTTCCTTTCCAGAATACTTTCCTATTTGGGTTAGGCCACTGATGTAAATACCCAAAACAGGATGTAATGGCTTTGTTTCAATTTCTTGGCCATCTATATACAAAGTTACAAAGTCTTCTGTTACTAAGAGACGAATTTGATGCCAGCCTTCATCAAACAATGTCTAAGAAAAATGAAGAAAACACCGTTGTTTAAAAATGCCTTCAATTTAAATAACAATAAAACTGCACTTCAACAATCAAACCGCTGTTAATGGTTGAGATGACCAAGGCTGCAGGTTTTCCATACAAATAATTCTAAACTGTATAGGCAAATAAAGTATTGCCAAGTAATATTGTAATTGAAAATTTGGCAACTGGTGATAATCAATCCCTATTTCAGAATTATTTTATAACTCACATAGATGTTTTTTTTTAGTCTATTACCTTGAACATGCTCAAACCTGTATTTGTTAAAAATATGCAGCCAGAAGCCTATTTTTCAGCAGGGGTATAATGTCTCAAACACTTCAGATCATCAATCATGTAGAACGGTACTTGAAAGTCTTAATCTCTTATGAAAAAAAAGATGGTGTGATATTGGCAGAAAGAATCCCAATACTGCAATGAGTAAACCAGACATTACTCTCACAAAACCCCAGGCTTCTACAGCTTTCAAAAATGATCTAGCTCTTCAACCGCGCCTAGCCTAGATGCTCAATTGCACAGAAATTATTCCCACACTAAATTGGTATTTCATAAGCTGAAACATACATCTTTCAGTATGTTATAAATCTGTCACCTTGTTTAGACCTAAACAGAAGTTAAGCGTACTTCATTTAATAATACACGCCCTTTGAAAGCACCTCTGTTTCTATTTTTTCTTTTGCAGCTTGTATTTTTATTTATTTGCAATGGCTCTCATTATAAGACAAACTAAACAACAGATCAGAATATATAACATTTCCATTTTCCAGTGAAAGTGATAAATTATCATACGGTTTATTAAAGAAAAATGATAATTAAGAGGACATTGATACTTATAGTGTGTTTAGAGACACATAGATCTAAAAAAGCCATGAAATTATTGTTCTTAATAGCAAGGCAAGCATGGAGAAACACAAAAGAAAAAAAAACAACAGAAGTTGTGTTTTCATGGTATTCATGAATACCTGAGACTGCTTGAGTAAGACTGATTTGCCATTGCAGCTCCCAGAAACAGATAAATACAAATTGATTATTGACTTGAAACTGAATTTTCTCACAGTTTCCAGTAAATCAAGTTTAACACAGCTTCCCAAAAAAATAAAAATTATTTTGACTACTAATAATTATAAAAAGGCAGAGGAAATTTGGAAACAAAAAGCAAAAATTCTCCATCCAGTAACAGAAGGATAAAATACCTCTCCCTAGAAAACGCTTAGTAGTTAAGACCTATTCCTTGGATAGGAGTCCTTCCTTCACTGAGGATTTATATTTAAAATTCCTTCAGCCTGACTTGGAGTAGGGATTTGAATGCAGGCCTCCGCTTCCCAGAAAAGTTGAACCCACTTGGCCATGAAGTGCTCCAGCAGCAAATCTTTCCCAGTCTTTGTCTGCTGAATTAGCCCTCTCTGTTCACCTAAATAATACCGGCTGTGGCAGGAAGGGCAATCCTGCTGCACATATTCCTGCTACAAATGCAAGAATAGTCATTCCATCACCATTCCTCTGTCTCACCTGCAGCTAAGACAATCTTTCTTACAAGATTGCAATACTTCACTGGAAACTACTGAAGAAAGACTGAAAGAGAACCTTCCTATTATACTAGAAAACAATAAAACTGGTTTGCACAAAGAGGGGAATAGTGGAATAATGTGTACTTAAAGAAGTATTCCATCATGATAGCGACATACTCCTTACCTTTACATGAGGTGCAGCAAAAGTAATAACTTGTGTGCCATTTATTAAACTTGTTGTAGTGAATGACAATGTTTTCTCTTCGCCATTAATAGTGACTGCTATCTGTGGTCTCTTATCTAGACTCAGGATTCTCCATAAATCCCATGTCTTTTTTACTTTAAATCTTTGAGTGGAAACAAACACATAGGATGGAGGGAGACCTTCTGGAAACACATTCCTAAAAAAGGGGGAAGGGTGGAAAAAAGAAGACAGTACTTGAACATTCATATAAATTTTAAATAAGTCCTTCTCACTCAAAGAAAAAAAAATCTTACTGAATATACAAGCATATTTATAAAATTCAATACCTTGTTAATTCTGAAAGGTCAACACGTGAGGTTACTTCATAAGCTTTTGCATTAGTGGTTGATATTTGAATTCTCTTTTTAACCTTTTTCTTCACACCTAATCCTACAAGAATGTCAAATCCTTTTTCATCCCGAGCTGCCACTGGAATTCTTGTCGGACAAACAGACTCTGAAAAATAATAAATGCAAGGACAGTTCAAAATATGACTTAAAACTTCCAAAAAGTAACCTCCCACCCAACTAGTTTTCTTTATCTGCCTTTCAAGAAGTAAAAAGAGAACTGAGAACTGTCAGTTAAGTACAACATGAGAGAAATGGTATGCACGATCCTCAGGGACTGGAAGCAAGAAAAGTAAGATGTCATATTTTACTGCCATTACATTCACATACTATTTTGAAATGTCACTAATTGTAGTTAAAGGGTATTAAAATAGCTGGCTAATAAATATAATTGAATTTAATTTCTAAAATTGTATGGTTTCAAAATTATATAAGATTATAGATGTTAATTTCCAAAATGCACTAACAATTTGGATTTAGCATCCCTCCCAACTATAAAATTAGTTTGAAAATGGACAAAGTTAGAATTATCTATGACTTTTTTTTTTTTTTAAATTAACTCAAAATGGACACTGAGCTGTTTTGTCTGTTACACTGAAATCTGCTTGAAGTTATTGTCAATGGAAAAATAGTGTGTGATATATTTTCAGTGGAAGCATAAGCTAGCTGCATGTTATCTTGGTTAATTATCTTTACACAAAAACAGTGGACCTAAGTTGTTTCAAACAAAAAAAAGAAAAAGAGATAGGACAGTGAAACTTAATACTGAAGCAAACATTGTATTAGGGTAACAAATCAATGAAAATAAGTTTTTTGTTTTATTAAAATGATGCTAAATTGTGTACAATAAATATCATTATTCATTTCCCACTGTTTCTTCACAAAAGCATCAGTTTATAGACAGGGAAGAGGTTAGGAATACATTCCAAAGAAGGGGTGGAGAGTTCTCTAATCTCCATCTGGACCAGCCATGGGCTAGAAAACTCCTGTCTCTGTGCCAGGGAATTATCAGCTCAAAGGTCTAGACTGGCTTCTTTTCATAATATGAGAAACACTGCATGACTTCCCTTCCTAACCAACCCCAGGGCAGTCAGAAGCTACCCCATTCTGGTGGGAGAGGCAGGATATATATGCTCTAAGAAAATTCTGCTGATATTCTGTGCAACCTGTCTGTCGTGAGAAAGGACAATGCATCCTAAGGGAACATGTCACAGGTACTTGGGGCAGCAGCAAGAAGCCACATAAACTCCTCTTAGTTTTCTTTTCCTCCCCACAGCAAAATGACACCTGACTTCCAAACAAAAATAAATTATCTGTCTGTTGCACAAGCAAGAACTGCAAGAACTCTGCCCACATTTTGGAAATTCAAATGTCTACCTCCTGAATGTTTCCAAAAAAAAAAAAAAAAAAAAAAAAAAAGCCCAACAAAACTTTCCTTCTTACTCTTCTCAAAACATAGATTTCAGTCAACATACTTATGACATTAAGTAAGGCTAATAGCACTTTTTTTTCAGGTTTTTTTCAAGTATGCATTGTTGACACAGACCTATTTTCTTAACTCATTTATTTCAAAGCTGGATAATGGTCATATCATGATTAACAGAGATTACAGATAATCACATACATATACACGGACAAGAAAATGAACACAAGGGTCTCTTATCAGTTACAGTATGACAAATTTGGTGCAAAATCAAAAACTAATGCTGAAATAGGAATACTTTATGTAAGAGGGCCATTATTATGGATCAAGGCCAAAGTAACTGTTCCAAACCAATACCAACCAAACAAATTAAGCATGTTTAAAATTACACATTAAGAAACTATTTTTTCTTTCCAGTGGCACATTGATGAATTACATAAAAAATTCCCAGTCAAGTAGATCTTTTTTGGGTCTTCTGGATAATCTTCTGGCAGAACTATTTTGATAACTGGCTGAGCCATTATATAGCATGCAGAAATCAGTGGCAAAAATAAAAGCTGTCTTTCATTGGAAATGGGGTTGTATTTCCAGTCCATAGTACCAGTCACTTCAACTCTCTAGCCTGTTCTGAAATCTTGTTACCTTCTAGTGTTTTTATAGTTTCCAGATGCTTTATTTTCCTTCCTAAAGTGTGAAACAACTTCATGATGTTAAATCCCAGTCTGTGGCACAAAGGAAGTTTTCTCTGCATCCTCCAGACAAACTTCTGAGGTCTGCATTGGGTTTTCTTTCCTGACATACAATTTTTTTTTTTTTTTGCTAAAAAATATTGATAGTACAGGAACATTTGACTTTCAGAATAAATATTAAATATTCCTTAAATATTTGGTTCCATTCTGGCTGACAGGTTCAGGAAGTCTTTTTCCCCCTGATGTACTCTAAAACAAACAAAAGGCACACTAGAGCCCTTCCCCCACAAACCTGTTCCTAAGAGCAATGCTTGCTCCAAGAACCACCAAACCTCAGCCTCCTTTGTCCAGAAAGGAGATACTGCCCCTGTGGCCTTATATCTATCTTCACTTAATAATGAATTTTAAAACTCCATAGAGTAAAAGCTAGCATATTTTTTAGACATTTACACGAAGACCATGAAGAAAGAATTGCAAAATTTTCAGGCAGTTTCATGTGATTGATCACAGCCAAACCATTGCTGCTCGGCCTTCATGGAACTTCCCCTCCCTCAGTCAAAGTGAATCTTAACAACAGGATAACCAGTAAATAAATAAACAAATAAATTAAATAATGCACAACTTAGCTATAAAAGTTTCCAGTTTACCAGGCTTGAAGTTCACCTCCTAAAGACAGTGTGGTTAGAAATGAAGCTGCCAAGTGGCTTTGATTGCTCTGCGAGAAAAGCATCTCACAAGGGAAGTGCACAACATAAGGGAGACGAAGCAAAGGGTCACTTCAAGTGAAAGAGTAAGTACACTTTTGTTGGAATCCAGAATGCAGAGAATATCTCTCTGCCTGTTTTGAAGGATTCTAGCCCCCTGGACAGCACTGTCTTTGACCTTCGCCCATGGAGAAAATTACCTACCCTTTGGGAAGAGTTGGAATCTACACTGGTGTGAACTAGATGATAGAATGTTATGTAAGATTATCACAAGGTGAAAATTTAGGGTCTTTGGGCTTGTTAATATAGTAAACAGATAAAAGTAAGAAACTTCAAAATGGAGGATTGTTGTTGTTCTCTAGGCTTCTTGTTCCTCCTTCTATTCCTCCATATTCTGCAGCAGAAGTAGTTTAAGGTGATTGGATAGAAAATTCCGCAATTCCGGTGTACGTGACAAAGTGATTTATTGAACATTGGTGGAAATGTGAAAATATCTTTCATTTTACGTTTTAATTGGATAATTTACCTTTAAAAAGACTGTCTAATCTTGATAGTGCGGACTTCTCCTGCATTCTCTGCCCTGTGCTGTCTGAGCCACACAAGTGACTCTCTTTCTCTGATAAGACTTAATAAACAACTATCTGAAAGCAGAGACTGAAGAAGTTCCCATTCGCCTCCTAAATTCCTGGCAAAGACGCTAAAACTCTCCCCCATCAAGGGAGACATTAATTAAGGCACGGAATGTGTCACACTTTGGTGTAAATAGTCAACATTCACAGATTACTGCTGTAAATCATGTGAAATACCACAGCTGAATTTTACGGGATACTAGTGAACTTGATGCTGAAAACTGAAAATCCATCTTGATGAAATATAATGGCACTTCTTCTAAAACTTTATTCAAAGAAACGATTGTGTTTATTTAGTGTTTATTTAGGGGAATTTCTCCCTTCATGAAGTTCTATTAAAGAATTTAGCTCCACTTAGCTGATTTACTTTTTGGACTGACCACCTCACTACATCAGCCACAAGGAATTATTATGATTTTCATTTAATGTAGCAAGAAATAAACACTAATATCCTCAACAGAAGTATCACCATATTTTTGCAATGAAGTTGATACTCAAAGTGAGAGCAAACAAAAACTATTTTTCACTCTTACTAAATGCAGAAATATGGTACAATTTAAATAGGACTTGCATCAATTCTTGATAATAAAACGTGTACAAAATACCAGTGACATAATAGACTCTGAGTGATACATTTTAGAAGCAATTTGCTATCTTTTTTATATATACAAGAAAGCCATTGTTTTACAAAATTATCAGAAAACTCAATGCAGTAATGCTGTTAGCATTCTAAAGTCCAAGAGTCACTTTACAATGTTGGTCTTGGCTAACTCTTCTATAAAATCCTTCAAAGAAACATCATAACAGCTTGCTACAACTCCAGACATCTCCACTCTTGCAAGCCCCTACCTGGAGTGCTGTGTACAGCTCTGGGGCCACAACATAAGGAGGATGTGGACCTGCTGGAGCAAGTCCAGAGGAAACCATGAAGTTAATTAGAAGGCTGGAGTATGTCTCCTGTAGGAAAAAGGCTGAGCTTGGGGTTTTTCAGCCGGGAGAAGAGAAGGCTGTGGTGAGACCTTAGGGCAGCCTTCCATTACCTAAAGGAGCCTTACAAGAGAGCTGGAGAGGGACTTCTCACAAGGGCATGTAGTGACAGGACAAAGGGGAATGGCTTTAAACTGAAGGAGGGTAGGTTTGGATTAGATAGTAGGAAGAAAGTCTTTACTGTCAGGGCAGTGATGCATTGGAACAGGTTGCCCAGAGAAGCTGTGGATGCCCCATCCCTGGAAGTGTTCAAGGCCAGGTTGGATGGGGCTCTGAGCAATTTGATCTAGTGAAAGGCGTCTCTGCCCATGGTAGCGTGGTTGGAACTAGATGACCTTTAAGGTCCCCTCCAATCCAAACCACTCTACAATTCTATGATTTTTGCCAGGAGTCTTTCTTCTGGATTTTTCAATACATACTAGAAGAAGTATGTATTCAGAAGAACTCCTGTTGTAATGGCAGTCTGTCCTCTCATCTGTCTAGAAGAAATGCTGGATTGTGCATGAATATCAGCTGCAACTAAGAAATCAATAAAATAAACCCTATACTCTCAGTACTATGAGAATTGCTGAAATATTTTAGTGTTTTTAAACTTTATCAATGAAAAAAGTTTGGGCTTAGGGCAAAAGGATAGTTATCGAAATTAAACACTGTGTTAAAACACTGTATCTTTCCCAAATATACCTCTTCGTTTGACAGAGAAAATAACATTTTGGAAGGAATTTCCACAAACAAGATCAAAACGAAAGATCATAGTGAAGAGTATCAGATCCCTTAGATTGCATGAATCACGTATTCTGCTTGTGAAATGAAAAAATACGTGTACAGAACTACATTTTGCACACTTAAAAATATTTCATAATCACTTACCTTCACAGAGTTTCTGTTTTATAACTTCTTTAATTCTTGATATTGCAATATAGTCTTCAACATAAAATACGTATGTTGATGAAGGTTTATTGGCAATGGCTTTAAGTTCATCCTCCTCAATTTCTGAGCCAACACCAATAGCAAACAAAGTGATCTTATTTTTCCTTGCTTCTGCTGCTACATCTTTGACTTCATCTTGGGACTTTCCGTCAGTGAGAACAACTGCTATTTTTGTTAAAAATCTTGAGGATTTTGCAAAAAGATGGTCAAAGGCAAATTGAATAGCTCTTCCTGTTCTTGTATTTCCTCCCAGATAGTGTATGGACTCCATTTCCCTGATGAGGTTCTCAGTGGATTCATGAGTTCCGAGGGGAATTTCAAGTACAGGGTAATCACTATACTGGACAACTCCAACTTGAATAAACTTTGGCCCTATGTCAAAATTTCTTGTAATATTGACAAGCCAACTTTTGATTATTTCAAAGTTTTCTGGGCCAACACTATAAGAGCCATCCAAGATAAAGACTAAATCTGCCGGAGCAGTTCTGCAACCTAAAAAAAAATAAAAATCAAACAAATATTTTACTGAACACTTTCACTTTCTTCTTCCACAGTAAATGTTTTTTTTTTTTTCCTATCAATTAGTGTTTGTATTAGGATCTTTATTGAGAAATACATTCCAGATGAAAAAAAATTAGCAGAGTTTTATCAGGGCAAACTTGTGCAAGATTGTTTGTGTAAGCCACACAGATCCAACTTGGTATCTGAAAGCCACACCTTCTTCTGATTTTTACATTAGCACCAGAAACAACCACGAAAAATTCTGGAATTCAGTTCCTTAGCTGGCAAGTGCATTCCATTCAATAAATAGACATGAATATATATTGGGTCTTTTCGTATCTTATCTGCAGAGATGATAAACATAAAAACTCCTTTTTGTTTGCAAACCAAGCACACTGTGGAGGAAGGCTATATTCTGAATATTACAGAATCCTTTTACAAATACATTTTAATTGACTTCGGACACTGCTACATGGCAATTACAGAACTAGTATTACAAAATCCTGAATCTCAATTGAATGTTGCTGGTAGCATATTCTGATTTTTACAGAAGAAAAGTATTCAGTGAATGAGCTCAACCTCCAGAATACAGAATCACGTAAGCATTTAATAACTGCGGTGTAACTGCATAATGACTTAGGCGTGGATTCAGCTCTCCTAGCTGTAGTCATAAACTGAGTTTTTAGACTAAATTGCCAACTACAGGCCATGGACAGACACAGGCATTCCCATAGGAAAGTCCCATCCATGCTACATGCCCATTCTCAGATGGAGGGAATAACTTCCTAAAGGAGGCAATCATCTTCCATTGACTGTGAAAGAAGTTTTGGTAACTGACACATGACATGCCAAGAACATGGCCAAAACCAGGAGGGATTATTTTGATCTCATGGCACATGAGGTCATGGGACTTACTGTCCTTTTGTTTTGTGAAAGTCTGCAGCTTCACCACAGGAAGAAGAGCTTTGCCTTATCCTGAAATCTGCCTACAGACACTTCTGGTCAAGACAAGATTTCACCTTCCTTGAAAGTGACCACAGTCTGCTGGAGACATGCTTTCCCAATGCAGGTGGTGATGAAAAGACACTGGGAGAAGGAGCAAACGGTGAGCAGAGTACATTGCTCAGTGGTCCAGGGATATGAATAACAGAGTAATTTCAGTTGGGAGGGACTCAATAGGATTAGATTCTGCTAAAAGCAGAGTATTCATTTTAATGGAGCCTTCTAGAGCAAGCAGACTGAAAAAAAAAAAAAAAAAAGAAGTCTTTCTAGAGACCAAAAGGAATTTTATGGAGTTTGTTGTAAAATACTGAAAAATATCTGCCCTGGAAGTATCACTGTGGCTAGAGGCAAGTCTTCCACACTCTTTTTATTCAGTCACATTATCATTAAGTAAGCTACCTTGCTTTAATGTTTTCTTTTCTATAAACCAGATTTAGAGTATAAAAATGGTTTGGTGGGGTTTGAGATGCTAATTTTGAAGAATATGCAAGAAGGTGTGTCCCAGAACTGGAGTTATCTCAGCTTCTTCTCACAGAACACTTATTCTTCCATATTTAGTTTCTCACATATTAAGCTATTCAGAACATGACTTCTGAAGAAATGAAAATGCAAATACTCAAGACTCAATTTTAAATCAAGACTGGAGCTTTACAGTTCCATCTGCCCCCTTAAGCATTTCCAAGACACAGAAAAAAAAAAAATCCCCTCCTAATGGAGAAATAAGATATGTAAGCTATTTTTTTCATATATAATGGGATTTTCACCGAGATTATATTAGAATAAAATCACCATCAACAGAAGTGTACAGGTGAACACCAAAATGGATATTAAAAATTCAAGGCATGCTTTGAAGTTGCACTTATCTAAAATGCAAAAATTAAGACCTACTTGCTCTTGTTTCCCCATCTTCAGCAGAGATGTAATCATGAAGTAGCAGAACTAACAGCATCTGAAAAAATGTTTGGATCTGTGCCATGTGTGTTTTATTCTCAAGGTCTTGATATAAAACTAGATGGGAAAAAATGAAAAGAAAATATAGTTTTATTACATTACAAAAAAAATCCAAGCTTCTGCAGTTTAAAAACTGTGTATGAGGAATTGAAACTCTGAATCGAATCTGCAAGCCCGGATGTGGCCACCCTGCAATGAACCATTGACTCCAAAAGTGTCAGTCAGGCATGTAAGCCCGAAACCAAGATTCTAAACTCAACAATGCTCACCAGCCTTTTTTTGGAAGGAAGTCCAAAGACTATCCCACTATCCCACTCGGTAGCCATTAGCAAAAGACATTACCAAAAGATCCAAAGTATGGCAAGTGTTTATATATCAATGTAGGTGCTAAAAAGCTAGAAGCAGAGAAATTCTTCAGCCTTTTCTCAATATTCTGTGAGAAGACTGTCTTTCCTATGTAAACTATTTTAAACAAGGTCACAGTTTCATAAACTTCTTGCACCTGCAGGCTGTTTTGCAAGATTGTTATGGCTTTGACTTTGAAAATATTTTGGAATAGGTATCTTAGGACTTGGCCAATCCTCTCAAGGGGTGGATGGCCGAGGAACCAATTACCCATTGCCATTCAACACACTTTTGCGATCTATCCTATATAGTAGTCAGAAAATTATTAAAGCTTAAGCTTCGGCTTCCACTTGTTCATAAGCCTGGACTCTGTGTCGTTTTCTTTATGCGCCTCGGACGTAACAGCGACATATCAAGTACTGGTGAGGAGGTGCTACTTCAGTCTCAACCCACACATCTGGCTACTTCAGGGAGTCTGGGACAATTTCCACTCCTCTACCCCAGGGCTGAGACTGACACCAGGAGTCAGAGTCTTAGCAAGCCCCAGCACTTCCCCAGCGGAGCCAAGCCCCGAAGACTGTGTATTGTAACATCCAAGACTGCATAAATGACACACATCTTCAACTTTTGATTTTTTTCCTCTGTTTATGTCTCCTTTGTTATCATGGTTTATGAACTATAAACCACTGTCAAGCAAACACGCAATTTTGGTCTCATATTGCTGTTAAAAATATTATTTGACAAATTTACTTTAATTAAGAAATATTTATTCATTATGTTTATAGAAAAAATAATATCATAATGATGAGTACTGTATTAGGTATCCATTAATTTCAAGACCCTGAAAGAAAGTATACTGAATCTCTTTTGTATACTCTCATCTCATCCTTCAATGTAAAATGCAATTCTCAGGGTGAATTCATTTCATTGCACAGGAGTCAACTTCCAGGAAACGTTACTCCTACCTAACATAATCCCCCAAAGTTAAGAAAGCAAAACCATAATAATTCTGTTACTAAATTTCTTCTTCAGATTATAGAAAATTGCAAGGTAGACCCTTATTTTGTTATTCACATTACCTTGTGTCAGAATGGGTAAGAAATCAGACACACCTTGGGGTCTATGGGATTGGACATAAGATGCATTGTTCCACTGCTGCTACACAAGTACTGGGGTACCACCTTCATTCAAACAGATCAAGTGGCAGTTTCTTGTTCCAGCTATTTGAAAAAGGATCTGTTTTAAACTATGAAATTGTGTATAAATATTAGGCTTGTAATACATGAAAAAATATTACCGTGGTAGAGGTAGACAATTTACACAGATTATTTCAGACTTGATGGTTTGTACGATTGATCATTCTAAAATCTCTTCCAGCGTTTTCCATGGCAAGTGTTTAGTGTAGGGTAAAACACGTCTCTCATGCGGCCAAATAGAGCAGTATCAAAGAATAACACATGAAATTAAACCTATGTGACAATTTGAATAGCAGTTGACTCAAGGACAACTGCATGCTTTTAGAATATCAGAAAAATGTCAGCCTATAACTGAAAAAAAACCAAGATAGACTACAGTACAGAGAGCTGATATACATATAAAAAGCACAGTGCTGACCCTAACAAACTATAAAATTCTTTTGATTCCTCCTATCAACAACCCAAAAGAAATAAACAAATTATAAGATATAGTTTTGAAAAAGAAGACTGAACAGTAGGCAGTATTTCCACTTGGCATTTATGATGCCTAAAAGCAGCATCTTCTATATCTCAAAAGGCAATTTACTGATGCAGTCTTTCCATAGCTATTTTTCCAGTGCCCAGACAAGTATATACTTTTATTCTTCCCATGAATACTCTGAGGAAACTTAGAGCAATTTGGAATCTTACAGAACTAAAAATATTTGCTCTTCAGTGCAATTTTGTCACTATTCAAATTCATAGAGAGAGATTTCTCGAAAACCCTGGCTTCTCTGCTGCATGAAGATTTCTTGCTGAAGAACTACACTGAAAGGAAGAGTTTCTTCCTTCACTTCTTCCCACTGCTAGTTCCTGCCTAAGAAGAAAGTCAGGAAGGGTATGGTTTTAACCTTTGCCAGCATTCTGAGAAAATAACCAGACTAAAGGTTATATATATTAGCTAGCTTTCCAAGTATAAGTTAACACTTCTCTCATATTGCATCACTGCATAAACATTTCTCAATTCAACTAGAGATCATTAAGTTTGGCCTACAAAGGGACAAGTATGAAGACATTACAACAATAATGAGTGAAAGGACATACAGCAGATTCTTTGCATTTTCAAAACTCATGCAATACTATAGGAACTGTGCAGCAAGAAAAAAGAACCCTGAAAATCCTGATTATATGCATTAAGTAATGTGGAAAAGTAACGCAATCTTGAATCACAACCTTTCATATTTGCTCCTTCCATTTTCAAAATTAATGCGATTTGCAAATAAAATGTTAGGGTAATTTACATTTAACTATTTATTCCTATCTCTACCTAATACTATCAGTCCTATGCATTAAAAAAGTCTATGAGGCTATTCTAAGTCAGCTTCTTTCATCAAGTAATTCATCTGAATCTCTATTTATTTCCACTTGGATTTCAGTCCCATTCTGCATTCATGTTTTCCACATATTGTTCCTATTCATTTATTTTTCTTGGTGGGCACAACTGATGAGGTTGTTACACTTACAAACATTTAAAAGAATAACAGCATTTCCTGGGAAGGGTGAGGCTGTAAAGATATAATTAATTTAGGCTTGGTTTACACATGCATATATGTACATAAATGCAAGATGTGCATATAAATAGATAAAATCTCCTACAGTGACAAGAACATTAGTATCCCTCGTCCCATTTCTTTCTATGTTGGAACAAACTATTTTGGAATAATCAGCAGTATAATTACATTAATGCCAGGAGTTTTCTACAACATTAAATATATGATTATGGATGGGGTTTTATTAAGAGGAGTCAAGAAAGAAAATTATGTATTTAAGTTACACATATTATGAGTTTTCTTTGGGTTTTTTAATAGTAAGTATTAGTGCAACAAGGATGAAAAGTAGTTATGGTTCCATTCTGGCTAAGCAATAGCTGTACTAAGTCTATATATAAATACATGGCAATGCAAAGTACACATAGTGCAGTTTCAGGTATTTTATTTCCTAACCCTGAAATCAAGAAGAAAGCAATGCCTGGACTACCTTAAAAAGAAAAGCCTAATGTGGGCATTGCTTGGGCCATCTGACCCATTTCCACCACCTTTGCTATCTTTTTACAACAGCAATCAAGGTTAAGAGGCATAGTTTTGTTTGCTTTCCCTCTATAAATCTAAAAGCTTACCTGGTAGACAGACTGAAAAACAGAGATCTACAAATGGAGCTAGAGAAACACATGAAAAATTGAGAAGGGATGCAGACAAAGACCTCTTGCTCAAGTCCACAGCTGCAGCGACGGGAGCTGTGCAGAGTTGATGGCAAAGCAACTGAGTCAGCTGAAGATGAATGTCCAAGCAAGTGAAGAACATGAATGAATATTGGAGACCTCAGAGAAACATTAACATCACATCTCATCTGCATTTTCAGAAATCAGTCTCACCTGCCTCTGCATATACATTTGCTGTCGGTCAAGTAAACATTAGCATGGTCTGTTTTGCTATTCAAATGTTATTTTGTATTTCTCCCTCAAAACTCAGTAAAGGCAGTAACTACTACTTCAAGATTATGTTTGATATTTCATTAATTTGTGCCACAGATACAATATAAATCTCTCATTAAAAATAGATGACTTAACAATCAAGAGAGCACTGCCCAAACTACCGATAAAGCAAACCACTTCAATCTTCACTCCAGAAGACATTTTAGGGACAGGTAAGAAAAAAACTCAATGGACCAGTAGTTTAAATGTAATCATTCTCCAACATGATTACAATTCCTATTATTAGAGGTATTCAATATAAACAAAATAAACTCACAAGAATTAGTACTACATGCTAAGATGACACTTCATATTTATAGCTTCGATATATATACATATGACGTATAAAGTATTATGCAGATTATATAAAGGTGCAGAGAGGATTAAAGAATTTATCATCTTTTCAGCAGATTTTGGAAAGAAGGCTTTATATCAACTGTATAAAGCCTCTACACCAACTTCCATGCTATACATGGAAGACTAAAGAAAGCAGTTGATACATATTATAACCCAAGTAAGAAGACTTATATTTTTGAAAGCAAATAATCCTCTTAAATGGGATGGGCTGTTTATTTTTCACATGATTCAGTAAAGCACACAAACCTGTGGATTCCTCCAGTCTACAGCAGAGACAGTTTGTATTCATGCTCCAACATCTGAAGTCACAGAAGACTTGTATTTTTAAATCCAATTTATTCTGGCACTTCGTACTTTGTTGGATTTATTCCCACTCCAAGAGGATTCTGTGCCAGGAGCCAGCAATTAGGTACTACGGGTTAAAGAAAAAGGAGGCTTAGCACAGCATTTGAGCTACTGGACTGATACACGCCTGACTGGGAAACGATATAGGATGGGCAACTTATGTAAGAAACCATACTTGGCAGCTCAGAGTTCTGGATGCAGCAAATGAATCTGAAGTCTCCCTGGAAACCATGATTTAATCTCGTCTGTGAAAAGCCTGTGCTGTTATTTCTTTCTTATCAAGCATCTTGAGATTCCACAGAACTTTCCCTCCTTGGATGGACCCAAGAAAAACAAAACAGCTAATCAATAGGATAAAATCTGACACTCAAATGGTACAGTTGAAATTAACCTTGCATACAGTAACAGGATTCTGCATAAGAAATGTTTCAACCTATTCCTACAGGAAATGCAAAAGTTCAAATATTGACTGTGCATATGTATAAGTATCTATGTTACCAAGCAGAAAAAGAAAACAATTTAATAGAATTACTACCTGGTGCCATAGTTTGGGAGACCATTTTGTCTGCACTAAGGAATTTAACATTCAACTGGGCCAGTGACAAGGGAAACGATCATTGGGGCACATAATGAAATAACTAGAAATTATGTAATAAAGTGATTATCTATAATTACATGTAATTATATATCATTTAGCAATGAAACCACTATAGAAATCAGTATAAGTCTAAGAGAAAGGTACAACAATCTCTAACAATGAATGTTGATAAAAAGAGTCATAAAGGCAACATAAAAATGGAACCAATCCAAGTAAGAACTCCTAATGCAATTAAAAGACTACTTTTGGTTCATGCCTAGCTGACAAGAGATACACACAGAATTGCTCATTAGTTACTGCTGTGGTCTCAAAGTCCTCAGAAAAGCAAGAAAGCTGAGGATTTAAACATTTTCAGTGCTACCAGATTCAACTAGGTCCTCATATGTCAGACACACGTTTCTGCTAATAGCTCCTCACCCACTTCTTTGTTTTCCCAGTGCATTTATTTTCTTTTCATCTTTTTATTTTAGTTCTCCACTTTTAAAAAAGGGAGGGTAGGCTTGGCTTAGCTGTTATTTCCAATGTGATGACTGCAACATTTGCCATGAAAACATGAGAGATGCAGTAAGAAATACATAAGAGGGGATTTAAAATAAGTTAACCGTGTAAAGGAAAGAATAAGTCTATGGGCTTTGCTTGCCTCCTGCAAGTAAGGACCAGCATCAGAAATAGAAATTATATTTTTCAGTCTTCTTAACTTTTTCTTCTATTCCTTTCTCCTTTTTATCCTCCAAACAGGTTTGGATTCCAGCATGCACCAAGACCACTAGTGTTATTCACTGTCTTTTTCCACAAATTATACTTAATGCCACTATTTGTTTTAGTATAAGTAATGTCAAAGGATGGAGAGGATAAGAATAATGCTGTGGACCCCTGCTTTAGCCAAAGGCATCAAAACTTCATTTGAAAGCCTAGTCCTTTGCAATTCTTATAACTCTCCTCTCTCTTTTTCCATCGCTTCTGGAAAAATTCAATTACAGGTAAATCAGACTAATCTTTAAAAAAAAAAAATCCATAGCCACAGGAAAAGCTGATTAAACTATCTGTTCAAGCTTCAAAACCTAATGTTATTGTTTTATACTACAGAATGAATGGATGTTTATTCAATTTAATGTAGTACTTTAGACTATATATTAAGGTATCATGAAGTAGACTGCCGTCTAAAACATTTTATTTCATGTTAGTATTTTAACAATATACAAACTCACTGAGATCAAATCAAGAAGAATCATGTAAGGTAAATAGATAAAAAGGATTTTTAGGTCTTCCAGTTCTACGTTTTTTAATGATAGGGTTCTTTTTACTTACTCTTGTTTTCATTCAAAATATTGACAATTCACTTGAAGGAGGCTGTGATGGCTGAAGGAATGGAAATGGTAGAAATTCTAGAGGAATTTAGGACCTGAACTAGTAAAACTTTGAAAGAATTACAGTTGTATTCAGTGGAGCTAAATCAAACCCTTAAGATTTTAAACAGTTTTTGAGGGAAGAAAAAAGAACTTCAGCACATGCATGCTCAAAGGGGAAAACAAACATATGCTGTTTCAAGTATATCCAAAATTTGGTACTTAGAGAAACATTCTCATTTCCAGATCAGTATGATCCCAAGCAAAAATTAAAACCATGCAGAACTTCCACACCCAGCTGCTTTACACCTGCAAAAAGACTAAAGATATTCCAGCAAGTAATCCAGCTCACTTTCTTTATACTGTGATGACTCTTAAAGCCCATTATATGTAGACAATTATTTTTATTACCTTTAGAAAGTATAAAATTCCTTCCTAGTCCTACCATATGGTTTCATTCAGTCCACCAAGCAACTAAAGACAAAGTAGCTGCAGAGTTGAGCAACTAATGAATGCAATCCACATCAAGAAGGCTTTGCAAAGATGCAGGATGGGCAGCAGTCCTGCACTATACAACCCCTGTCTCTGGGTATTCCCTCTGTAGAAGATTCCTGTGTATTTCTCTGCTTTCACCTTTGTTTCACAAAGGTAAATACATTAAGAAAAAATATGAAGTAAGCCTGCAGATACCATACAAAGCTCTCCCTGGATGTTGCAAATCACTTTCTCACGTAGAAAACCCAATACAATTTCACACATCCAAACATTCTGTTCTATTTTGTCCCAGTCTTGGAGCAACAGTGCATATTGAGGTGATTATCTATGGAAAAGTAACACCAAGAAAAACATTTCTGAAGTAATCTACATAGAATAAACGGATGAAAATTATTATTCTGGATGATCTAGGAAGTGCTGCTGTTTGTAGATATCCCTTAGTGTCTGCTAATAAACCTGTTCCTGATTATTTAAAGAATGGCCTTTAAGAAACTAATTTAGCTCCTTGTGGGGGTGTCAGCATTGCTACAGGTCACTGGGAGAGAACCTAGAGGAAGGTCAGATTTCTGAAGGACTCTGGAGGACTCTTGGGGTATGGGGAGTGAGGGTGAAGAAGCTGCATGCAGTCCTGGTCAGTACTGTCTTGGGGCTGTGGGAGTCTAAGTGGGAGTCAGGAATAAAACCAGTCAGTGTCTCTTCCTCTCTCGCCCACCCCCAACCTCTCTGCCTAAATGCAGAGAAAGCTGCAGGGAGATCTCACTGCAGTCTGCAACTACCTAGGGGAAAGGCCCAGAGGTGAGGGAGGCAGGCTCTTCCCACATCCATACAGTGGAAGGACAAGGGGAAATGAGCACGCTTGGGAACACAGGAAATGCCAACTCATTCATTTTCTATCAGGAAGATGGCCAGACACTAGAAGAAGCAGCAAAATCTTCGTCTTTGTTGTTATTCAGACCTGGACTGATCAAGACCCTAGCCTGCATACACTAACCGGGTCTGCTTTGAGCTGCAGCTAGAATGGATGATCCCAAGAAGGCCCTCCCAATCTCCTCTGTGTTTCTGAATGTCTGCAGTTCCTTTCCAGTAGACCTCCTCATCCTTCAGAGTACAGTTTCCGAGGCACTTTCCCTAGAGGGGCACAGCCCCATGCCTTAGGCACATCACCCTTCTCC
Organism: Struthidea cinerea; assembly: GCA_013397865.1. Lineage (NCBI taxonomy): Eukaryota > Metazoa > Chordata > Aves > Passeriformes > Corcoracidae > Struthidea > Struthidea cinerea. Next base: position 39,989 of record VZTI01004213.1, read on the forward strand.
AAGATGTTTGCTTTTCTGAGCTGTTCTGTTGCAGACAGGGCCTATGAAGGTAGAAGGAGAGTGTGATAAGAGCAGGCAGGAGAAAGAGGGGAGACAAACAGCCCTGCTGTCCTGCTAACCCAGAGGGCAGAATGGGGCTTCAGGGGGAGCCGTTGCCGTATCTTGACCTATCTTCTTGGCAACAAGAGCCATAGACAGCTGAGTAACCAGCAGACAAAGTTTAGGTATTCAGAGTACACCCCATCACATGCACAAAATACCCAGACATATTCCTACAAGTGAGATGTCTACCAAAGGTCTTCCAGTTTGAAGTCAGCCATGACAAAATAGTATCTTTTTCATTATGACACTTCAAAGGTGCTCAAAAAGGAATTAATCTTGTGCTCAGAGGCAACATGTGCCCCTGTAGAGGACATCCACCAGCTGAAGAGCTTTCAAAGTGACCTTTTATTGCCTGTGATTCTTTAACAAGTAGTGGTGGCTTTCCCCCTTTTATGAATAACTCCAGCTGTTCCCTTGCACTGTTTAGGGGTCAATCTTTCTCTTAACATGTTAAAAATATTCCCTACATGTCTTTGTGTGCCTGAATTTTCAGATGCAATACTTTGTAGATGGATACATCCCTCTATATCATAACCGCCTAGCTTATCACATTCCTGTTTTAGGATGCTGAAGAGTCATTGTCCCACTCCTATGCTAGCAGAACCATCTCATTTCTCACTAAGGAAAAGCCCCTGAACCTAATACTGCTTTAACCTTTTACCTCCTGTAGCTTTGCATTTTTTTTCTCTCACTCCAGTCTATCTGGGCTATTGGCCACCATTTTGATTCATCTTCAAAGTTCACTAAAAAGGTTTTAATAATACGATAGGAGTGCAATCCTACATCTCCAGGATACTGTGAGGAGAACTACCTGCAACACTCAGAGTTGTTTGATTTTACAACAATAACAACAGACAGGGCCATGCAAGTTTGTTCTGCACTTGGATGTTCTTAGAAATCTCAGTGTTTAAAACTGCAGGAAATTATTCCTCTGCCATTGCAGGCAATTCCCTACAAGCTGGCACTGCAAGGATGGCGTGGGGGTGGAAGGCTGCATCCTGCTCCATCTTGCCAGTTTACTCATGGGAAGAAGGCAAATCTTTCCTCCCACTCTATGTCTATGAAGAAATCTTCAACATAGGGGTTAGAGAATCATCTGGCCCCCAGGCATGAGACTTGCTACTATACTCAGCAGTGATCCCAAACAGTAATAAGCACTCATCACCCACACACCTCTTAGGTTCCCACCAGGGAAACAAAATAAATCAGGCACTTTTCTCCCTCTTTCGAGCAACAGTTAAATATTATTTAGCAGCAGACCTACCACAGACTATTCTGAGAGATAACATATTTTATTATATGGGTTATATATTATAACCCATCTGTAAACAGCCAAAGACTTTCCCTTGAGGACATGGTGTAATAGTGAACGTGGTGATGGTGCTGGGTTGACAGTTGGACTTGATGTTCTTAAAGGTCTTTTCCAGCCTTAAGAATCTTACGGTTCTATTCTGTCTCCTTCATACCATTCCACTTGCAACTTTTCCGTTCAAGAGACCAGTGCAAGCAGTTCTGCTCTTTTTGACATGAAGGGGCCTAGAATTCCTTAATGATTCAAGAGTGTCACATTTCTGATCAGCCAACTTGACTTAAATTAGCCACAGGTGAATTAAATGGCCAGTAGAGGTTAGAGCAGTATAGGGAACATTTTTTCTTTCAAAAGCACAGATTAATTTTTCCAAAGCAGTTCCCATATCTCAAAATATAGAAGACATGAGTAACTTATTTTCCACAGAGTCCATTAAGAAATGTCACCAATGTAGGTTGCAAAAGGCTGAAAAAAGCAACATGGCACATTTACCAGGACCTATGGCAAGTTGCTTACCCAGTATATTGATGGTAACAGACAGGCCTGAACAAAGTACAGGCCGTGCTTTCTTGCCTTACCAGGTGTACGACTTAGCTTTCAGAGGAATACCACAATTTTTTTAAAAACCCAGATTTTATATTGTTGTAAGTTTTAATACAAAGTTAAAAAAAAAAGTGAAAGGAATACATTATCATTTGTGCCAGAAATTTGACATTTTTAAAGATGCCAAATGCATTTTCAGACATATTCCAGAGCTATTCAACTTGAGATGAGCTTTTCTTTTTTAATATCAAACTCATGCTCTTAGAAAAGTGGTAGATTTCAGCTTTGTTTGTTTGTTTAAAAAGATGGATTTATACACAAGAGGGAAACCTAATACATTTTGTGTTCCCAAGAACACATCTTGAGCATCACTTACAGCATTTCAGAGCAAACACCTGCAGTGTTCCTAGGGTTTACTGTGGCACTGGAAGCTAAGGATTATACAGTAGGAGAAAAGCACTATGCATGCAGTCTTAGTGACCTCATAGAAAGAAGGGTTATGGAGATAAATGCATGTGTTAAATGTCAATTTTTATTTCCTACAGTAAATTAAAAGCCATGGTTTAACAGCATTACCAGCACAGATGCTTCAGACCATGGTGCTCTGCAGCTTCCCTTTTGGGAGTGATCCTTTTTAATTATATCCGATTCTTAACAGTCTGCCAACCCAACATTCCCAAGAGTCTGACCATTTTTCATCAGAACACTAAAGATGCTGGAGGTAATAATAGCAAGTTTTCACATTTTTTGCTCCAATTAATTTATAAATACTAGTTACAAAGCAATTAGTACAAAATGAGGTGCTGCTGGTTCTTGTTGTGGTACAACCCAAAATCTAGAGAGTCATCAGTGCCTGCATTTATGCTGTGGAGAACCAACATAAAGTGATTTGGTTTATATTTGTTCACAATGATGATGAGATTCATAATCATTTTTATAGTGTTATTAGAAAATATCTATTAGCTTTTAAACTGTGGGATTGACAAACTATTGAAAATATAGTGACTGCAGCATGAACAACCAGCTAATACACATGGAAAAAAATTAAGAGAAAATAGTTACATACCCAACTAAGCCAATATATAGCAATAAATAACTTATGTTAGATAACACACACAAAAAGAAATCAAAATGGATCCAGACGAAGTTTCTAAACATAGTTCCTTTTCTATGATGTTCCCAGCCTATGAAGTTTGCCTCACAGTAAAAATTTTAGTAGACTTAATTCACATTAAAGAAAGACAGGTTCAAATATGCAATAAAGGTTTATTTGTATATTTACGTCCTCTAGTAAGGTAAGAGGTAAGAATACAGTATGACTAAGAGCTGTTGAAACCTCTGTACCAGAGGGCAACCTCCTGGTGGTGAAGGTAGTCTGGAGCCAGGCACAGCCCCTGCCAGGCAAGTCCTGGCTCTCAGCGCTACAGAGCATCACTGAGTGAGTGCCAGAGAGACACTTCTCCAGTTCTTCTCAGAGACATCCTGAAGAGGAAAATCCTAAAGAAGCTGTTAAGTGTGCTATTGGCTACAAGCCATTAATAATGTTATCTTACCCGTGCCAAAGAATATAGAGAATTTAGTACAGAATTTAATACTAAGGGAGAGATGGACAAATTCCTTTTCATTAAAGTATGCTATTGTCTACATTCTGTGCTGAAGTATAAAAGATATGTAAAATTTAACACAGACATGTAAAATAAATACAGCATTTACCTGCAAGTTGTAAAACTAGCATCTGTGGGTTTAGACAAAACCAGTTATTGTACAGAGTGTGACTTCTTCAACTTAAAATGAAGTTTTAACTGCAGTGAATAGACTGCAGTTTCCACTCAAAAGAAAAAAAGAACAGTGATTTCAATGGATCATAAAATCTGCACCTGGACTGTAATTTGTTGCCTTGAGGCCTAAATAAACAAAGCATTGTCTGTGCCTGCAAACAAAACAGATCAGGAAGCCATCAAAATATATAAGCATACAGGTTACATCATATAACCTGAAACTTTAAACATCAGCTATTCTATTTCCAGTTACAGAATGATACGCAATGCTCAAACCTCCACCTAACATTGCTTTTCATGTAAAAGAAACAAAAAGAAGTATTCTTTGAAATTCTATTCCTCCAATTTTGATAATATGTTTACAAAATACAAAACTACTGAAATATTGAAACCTATGAAAATGCTAACTTAATCCATTCAGGGTAATTTCATAGAAGTTGTATTTGTTACTGCAAAAATTTTGGTATTTGCAGGTACTTTAAGACCTCAATAATTACGTAAGTGGTATGTGAATTCTAGATAATCCACACAATAGGCTAAATAATTTCATATGGTTATTTACAATCTCAGATTGATTTTGCGTAACAGTCATCTCCTTAAAAAAAAAAGCATTTTTGGAGGAATCTTTGGTATAGTATCAAGAGCCAAATATGGTGTATATAGTATCATATACTGTTCTCATACTTAAACTGTAAGAAATAGATCCACTCCAACTAAAATGGATTTTCTTGTCTCTAAGCCTTATTCCAAAATGTGTGATTACATTCTTGGTTCTTATTTAGGCTATATAATTCATCAGAATTCACACGATTTAGCTATAATTTAGCCATAACAACTAGCAACTATAATACATAAGCAGTGCTTTATATTTTAGCTCTTTAAAATCAAATACTGTCATGTATGTTTTGGAAGGGACTTGTTGAACATGAACTCTATGTACCTGACTATTGGTTCTCAGATAGTATGAAAGGAGAAAAAAGTGCATATACAAATACAGAAAGCCAGTTTCTTTTCAGTCATGTTGTAAAATAAGCTTCCATGAAAACAAAAATAGATTGAAAATATCAACTAATGAAAAAGGTATAAGCAAAATAAAAAAAAAACCTAGAAAATAACTACGTCAGGAAAAAAAGTATGAAAATGTCTGTGTCTCAAAAGGACATAGGATTAGTTCATAACAATTGTTGTAATAATTATTAATATTTTCCATGGTATCAAAATGTTCTCAACATCTTGACCTATTCATTTCCAGGAGAGAAAGGGTACTTCCTGTTTATTCAAAGAAAATAGGTTAATTATTTAAAGTAATTATATATTTGCTTCAGGTGTCAATCATCAGTGTCTGAGTTCTATTGTGGCATTAATGTAGCAGAGTTTTCAGAATGAAATCACCATACAGCAGAATTTTCATAGCTTTTTGATTTCTGAGCAAGATTTAATTGCCTGCAGTTGCCCAACTTTTCAAAGGCATCCAATAAGTAATTCTGCAGGAGCAGGAGACATGTATCACCCAAATCTATTTAAAAATCACATACAGTGACCATGAAACAAATCCAAAACTGCATGTGGTCAAGTGTTGAAGAACAGAGAAAATCAAGTCTTCTTCAAAGGAAATGCTCTGTACTGGACAGCTCCAGGATGGTTTTGTTGAATGCCTTTTTCTTACTACTGTCAGGTACCATCAAACCATGAACTATTGGTAACAACAGTGAGTACTTAGTAGGCATACTTATGCATACACAGAGAAGAAATTTTCCTGTGCTAGAAACACCTCTTCTGAGGGCAGATACCTTATTTAAATCCAGATCAGAAAAGAAAATAAGAGATAAAATAAATGGAAAGTCTTTACTCTTTAGGAAATAAAAATTAATCTTTATTCTTGGTACTGCTTAGCTTCCTTGAAGACAACTATGTGCTTCTGAAAATTAGGTGCAGCTGTCCTCTCTTTTGAGCTCCTTAATGAAATCCTCTGCGTTCCGGCTTCCCTCCCCTTTTTGGCAAAACTTGTCCACGTTCATTTCAGCCCAGTCATGAGCACGCCATGGCCATGTGGGCCCCTTTGCACAGCAAATGGACTTAATCACAGGGGCATACAATTACATTCCTTTCTCCTCATTGAAAATTCACCAGGGAATAACAAACATAAACCTCCATTGTCTAGGACCTTTAAAAAGAATTTGCTGTTATTCCTATTCAGTAAATCTTCCTCCCCTTCCCCATCCCTTATTCTTTTCCATGGTAGTAAAATGGCAAAAAACCTCCTTTATCATTTTATCTTCCATTGTACTGCAAGGGTATATTTTTCACAGTTTAATATATCGCCAGCATTTAGATATATTCTATCACCAGTGATTTCTCATGGCTTGTGTCATTCTACATAGGACCTGAAGAATTCTCAATTTTACTTTTCAGGGATAGGAAAAAATGCCTCCAGGTCTCCTAATTGCCATTATTTCCCCATTTTTCTTTTACTCTTAACTTCCAGACAGAACTATTCAAAAAGCCATTTAATTTATTTGGTTGGTTTCCTTAAGCTTGCCATTTGATGCTCACTTTCTCTGCAAGTGACAGTTTCTGAAAGAAAAAGAGGACTTCTTTTCAGTAGGTGAGAATTTCAATCTCTTTTCAGTAGGAAAGATAATTAGGGGGTTGTCTTTGAAAATTCCCCTTCACATATTAACACTTTGTATTATTATGTTTTCACACACAGTTTCACTTAAAATAAATTGCTATGAAGGGCTGCACTTTAACTCCAGTGTTCTTGGCTGTACTTTTCCACAGTGTTCTATCCCATGAGTTGACAGTGAATCTCATGGTATATCTCAAACATTCTCTCACCCACCCAGTTCTGCTCCCTCCTAATGAAAACTTTTTAAGCAAAATGTGATAACTAGGCAGATACCATTCCACTTGGGAAAGGAAGGTACACAGCTTTCTGAAACACTGACGTTCAGTTCAGCTTATATTCTGCCAGGAGTGATCTACTTTACCCCTTACAGTCCTGTGCTATCAAGTCCAAGATTTTAAGAGCTAGAGACTCCCATGTCCACTTTCCATGGGTAATCAAACCTCTGATAAAATGGAAGTCCAGCATCCTGTAACTTTCCCCTGGGTTTTTGTCTTGGGCATAAAGTCTAATCTCAGAGCCACTTCCCAAAGCATACTTTTTTTGAACATTTCCCACAGCTGAGAAAGGAGTGAATTCACAATACTGCATGGTCCATTTCCGCTTCTTCTGTCAAGTCATGTTCTGCATAATTCACCCACCCTTTAAGTCATTGCACACATGTGTCTGCCTCCTCTTCTCCACACGGGACCCTGCAGCTATGATTACACTGTTTATTCTCTCCTCTGCCTTTTTAATCAACTGGGAATATTATTCTATCTTTTCTATGTGCAATGAGGGAAGGGGAAACAGTAGAAAACCAGGGTCAGATCCCAAGTGCAAGTAAGGAGGAACATACTGATCTGGTCAAAGAAGGTTGCAACCGAAGAGATTTAAACAGCCTTGCTCAGATCTCTGTCTAATGGAGTCTCTGGGCCACAGCTCCAAGGGAGCCACCCAAGGTATCCTGGGTGGTTAAAAGACTAAGAAAAAAAAATAATATATTTGAGGGCACTGAGGGCAGTACTCTTCTAACTGCACCTATAATTTGAATGTTTACAGTGTCCAGTATCAGGAAAAGAACTAAAGTACAACTTCATGCACCTTCCCTCAAATGTATGCATTACACTGATAGTCTAGAAAGCTAATCATGCTTGCTGGCAACTCCTCTGCTACTCTGGCAAAAATTCACACAATTCTGCACACTAATGAAGCAAAGGTTATACCACAAATTTTAAACTGAGCTCAATAGTCTGATACTTTTAAAAATTGTACTCTTAATACAACTATGCAAATTTATCTCGACCTCTCTAGATATGATCCGGCAAGCTCTTGTGGAATTAGGGAGCTCATAAGGTGGTGAGAATTGGAATTACCTACTGAGACCAAAAGAAGCACAAGGTACTTTTGACAAGACTTCCCAAGTGTCTAGTAAAGGCTAAGCCTAGATGTATTCCTGCTGTTATACCAGCTGCAGCATTCTTCATTTATGTGTCTTCGAGTCACCTTAATTGGGATCATTTTTATATGCTGAAACAGTTTTGACTGAAAAGAAAACTTTTGGAAACCATTAACTTTACTTAATGAAGAAAGTACAGATTGTTATAACATATTTTGGAAAATACAAGCTGGCATGCTTTAAAAATTGTTGGCTTAATTTCAAACTAGAGTTCAGGGTTTGTTTTTTTCTTCCACTTTCTGTTGATGTAGGATAAAAATGAATTCAGGCATGTTAGGACATGTTTTATCATCACCATGGCTCTGAAGATTTACACAAAAGAGAAAAGAACTTTCAGTCTGGATAATGTAAATCAATATTGTATATTGGGTAAGTTGGACTAAATGCAAAAAAAATACAGAGCTTTGGGTAGAGTAAGAAGTCTTTAAAATATACAAAAAAGTTCTGAGCTAATCAAATGGCAATGTTAATGTTCACTCCAACCACAGAGGATGGGGCACTCTTCATTCTGACAACTCAGTTTCTCCCTTTCAAAGGCAGCTTGGGTAAAGATACTTTTCTAGAATATTCAACAGATAAAAATATTTTTTAAATATCCTACAGGTTATATCACAGCACGTATACAGCTGTGTATATGCCACATTTAAAGCCCTTAACTTCCCAATTAAAACATACAAAACACCAATGAACACTTCTTCATTCAACATCTTTTACACCCACAGACAAACCTGCACGCTTGTAAGCAAGCAGTCTACTTCTACAGCAGGTTTTACCTGTCGCTGTTGTACCGGGGACAGCGAGAAACGACATAAGCTCAATCCAGGAAGAAATGGAATGGAATCATTTATTAATTTACAAACTCATTTACATATCTTAGTTCGTTTGACTGACATAAGGTTATTGGTCCTTTGACCATCCACCTCCCAGGATGACTGGCTAAACCCTACAACACCCATTTCAAAATATTTCTTCAGTCAGTCTCACAACAATACTTGCACCTGCAAGATAAAGGATTGGTTTACAAAAACCGCTGTTTTTCAGCCAGCATCCATGTGAAAGCAAGGCAGAAAGCTGGAAAATCTCTCAGCGACCAAGCCTTCAGCATCCACATTTACCTGTGCTGAAGAAGATGGGAATGGCAGAGCTACGTCCTGAACTGCTGATTAGCACCTATTTACACAGTACTCTGCCACCATCTCCAAGGACAGACATGAGTGTATGTGAGGCAGACTTGCTGTGCCTCCCTGCCAGACATCTCTCATGTCATGCAGGACTCCAGAAGGAGTAAAGCTCTCTCTAAAAGGTTACTGAAGTGCTTTCTTCACCTCTTCACAGGCCCCTCACCTCTCTTCATACCTCCCTTTATCACCTACCCAACAGCCAGAACAAGTGACACTGAGAACCCAGCCCTTTTCCCAAAGCTTGGGAGGGATTGGCAGGGGGCAAAGAAGAGGAAAAGAAAAAATGTTAGCTTGAGTAAAAATGGATTACTGCAGAGGTGACAAAAGGCACCCCACAACGTGGGACAGTGAAAAAGACAATGAGAAGAACTGGTCTGGATGGAAAGTGTGAGGGAATAAAAGAGACCCTGCTGCAACAAATCTCTGCCAAACCTTCCCTGTCCTAAAAATGCCCTGAGCCCTGCTCATGCCTCTGTCCCCTTGTCAGCTTCCAGAAGACCCCCCCACCACTAGTCCAACAGCCAAAGGACCCTTGCGGCCACTTCTCAACCCTTCCTGCCCTAGAGGACCTGCAATTCATCCCAGTTCTTCCTTGTCTTCCCCTCTGTGATCTTCACTCATTTTGCCACATATGTATTTATTTCTGTCACTACTAAGAAGCCTCCAGCCTCTCTTTGTTATTAGTTCAAACTAGAGCTTCAGAGCAAGCTACCAGAACTAACCACATGAGAGAGAAAAATCTTGGAATACAAAAATCCGAATAATGAAGCGGCCTTAAAGTACAAATACACAAGGTGGAAATGTAGATTTCCTGTGTGCTAATACAGTACACTTAACAGGCTTGTTTTGAACAGACAGAAAATGCAAGGAAAAATGCAAATATCACTGGCATAATGATAGTGTTATTTTGCACTACATCAATTTCAAGCAAACTTCCCTGCAATTTTTGCATGTTCTTAGTTATAGAGACTGGGTCTCTATCCAGTGCCTGTGTGTTTTACTTAGAGCAGCTATTAACTTCTCACTATTTAAATCCTGGTTTACTACAGCACGAAACACACTGATAAAACGATCAATTACTCAATCCAACATTGAAATTATATAAATCACACAAAATTCCAAAAGGTTAATACTTATTTACTTTGTATTCTCCTTTCCACTCACAGTATTGTTCAGTATGATCAACACTGCTCATCTCCCTGGTCTCTATCTGCTGTTATTCATGAATAGTGTGCCTGACATCTACCCTCGAAGGCTAAATCAATCAGCACTGCTTTAAAACAATGCCTGTGCACATTGATGGTAACTTGGAAAAGTTTCTTTTGTAAGTCTCACAGTATCCCAGTACCACAGAAACCAGCGAGAAGAAAAAAGTCTCCCAAGCCATTTTTTCTATGCTCCCACAGGCCTAAGTTTTCTTCTACCATATACTGCGTTTTTCCACAGCCACACCAGTTCTAAATGAAGGAACACAGAAGCCTCGAAGGGCTCAGCCTATTTTCATGGGCAAAAGCAGGGAAGAAATGTCAAGCCTCGATTATTATGGGGTTTTACTCCAGACAAGTAGCACTGGCTGCTTACAAGCACACCTGGCTGGTGGAGCCACCTTCAATCCAAAGACGTGAGCTTGGCCGTCGCTGGTGCTCAAGGAGCTGCACTGGATTCTCCATGCAGGGTGTGCACAGAGAGCAGCAAACCCTACAGCCCAACACACTGCAGGACAGGCAGGCCAAGGAAGTGCTGCAGAGCGACGGGGTGCTCAAGCACACGCTTCTCCATCGCAAAGTACTGGTTCTAGAGGCCACGTCGGTTTGTGCAACTGGGGGAGCTAAACTCGCAGGCAGTCTCTTTGTGACTGTCACCCTGGGACAGATGAAAAAGTTGGCCTTTCAGTCTGGGTAGGCTCACTCTCCCTAAAGCCCACGTTTTCGGATACTTCAGATACCCACTACTGTGCTAACGGGTAGGTTTCACACGTTTTCAACACAAAATTTGGATCAGTGAAGCTCTGAAATGTGTCAAGGGCTCATGGCACCAACAGGCCTTCACCAGTCTCTTCCCACAACTTGAGGCCCCATGTCAGCCCCCCGGGGCCATCAGCCCCTGTCCCAGTGATGCCACAGCCCAGCCTAGCCTGGCCATAGGCCTCATCAATCCAGGTCCCAGCGCAGGCCCATGTCCCAGCCTGGCCTCAGCCCATTCCCAGGGAGGTACCATCCACCACATCCACCAGATGTGCAGGGCTGGGGCTGCCCTGGTGCCCTCCAGAGTCTCTGTGCTGGGGCAGTGGGACAGGCCAGGTTTGTCCCTGCTGCCCCTCCATGGGGAGTCCCCACTGCTGTGCCCTGACAAAATTCATCCTTTGACATGATTCAGAGAAATTCTGACAGAGTCCAGAGCAACAAACCAGAAAAAACAAATGAAAGACATTTTATAAGGCACACCTTGGTTACTTCAAGCACTCTAGCCTGCCACACCACTGCGGGTGTGATGGAAAGCAGCTGAGAAGCAAGGAGCAGAAGATGCCTTAGGAACAGCACGTCTTCAGCAGGGTTACTGGGCTCAGCTCTGGTCATGTCAGCTCAAAGAGAAAAAAGGCAGAAACAAAGACATCTTAATAAAACAGATTACTAAGAGCATCGAAGGGGTCTCTTTTTTCATAAAGAGACTGGAAAGATTGAATCAGCTTTATTCAAAGCCTCTCCAAATAGTAAGGGCAGAACACAGGGACACAAAATAATAACAAATAATCTAGAAAGACAGGTTAGACCTTCTCTGTTCCCACTCTTATGAAATAGGGATGTTAAAAAAACTTAAGTGATCCTTTTTTGGACTGGGAAGCTAATTTCTGGATGCAAAGAATGTGGTAGAATTTTTAATACCATTTAAATTCATAATCAATACAAAGAATAACACAATAAAAGAATAAATACTGAGCAAAGGAGCAAAAAACTCTAGGTAATGGAGGTAAGGGAAGAAAGGCTCATTTCAGTCAGCTATTTCTGTAATTAGTTTGGCTAATAACTGCACCAGGCAAAACTTTGTTAAATGTAGTAGGACAAACCACAAATTTCAAAGTACATTTAAGAACTGAATTATATTCTGAGTACTTCCCAAGTTGATATTCATAGCCAATACAGCCATTAATTAAACCAAAGTAGTTCTGCCTCATGGACTTCCTGAGCCACTCTGGTAGTTACTGAGGACCTGAAGGAAACAATGTGATATGCTTTGCAGAACTGTACTTCAAAACTAAGCTGAAATTTCCTAACATTTACCAATAAGCCAGTTTACTGGCTGTGATGGTGCCAAACCAAGACATGATGTTCATCAGCAGATCATCCACCACTGCTCTTAGACTTCAACGGCAAATGCAGTTTGAGCAGAAGGGAGAAGAATCACAAAATCTTGTATAGAAGTTGGGCATGGGAGTGAAATATTATGAATGGATCACTGAGCCATGTTTACCTCCCAAAGTTGGTTCTTTGATATGCATGATCATCATCAAGAGTGTATGAGTTCACAGCCTGGCCTCCTAGTTGCCTCTGCCACCCCTGGAACCTTTCAGGGATCTGAAGAGGTCATTTAGTGTCTCTGACAACAGGAGGGCAGGATCACATTTGTCCTAAGTATTCCTGGTAAGCAATTGTTTGGACGATCAATGCTCAATTACCTGTACAATTAGACAGGACTTTCCCTACCAATTTAACCTAATCTCTCCTGCAGCAGCTCAGCAAGCTGGCTCTTGTCATGCCTCCATGGGATGTAGAGAAGAGTTTGCTCCTCACCACTCTGCAGCAACCAATTACACAGTTAAAGATTGTTATCACATCTCTCATCAGTTTTTGCTTCCCTAGACCTCAACATTCCAGTTCTTTCATTGTTTTCCCATAGATTATGTTTTCTAGATCTCTGACCACCTTGGCTGCTCATCTCCTGCCAAACTGATAAGATGCTGCTGGAACTCTGGTGTCCAGAATCCCAGATAGTACTGATACCAGACACAAACCCCAAAGTCACAACTACCAAGAGATGCCATCACACATCTGCAACACTTCTGTTATGCATCCCCCAAATGAAATTTGTCTTGATTTTGCACATCTTTAACATGTTGTATCCTGTCAAAGTCTTCATGCTGAAAACTAAATTTTCTAAGGAAACTACTCAGCACAATTCTTCAAATAAATATTTTGTGCTCATCCTTTACTTCAGTATTATGTATTTGAATAAACATTTGAGTGATATATAATAACCGCCACAATCAATAAGGTTTGGGGAAAACTTCCAAGTAGGTTTACTAACTCTAACAGAGCCACAAGGCTTTCTCAGGCGCCTGAAAGCTGGAAGACTTTCAGAATCAACCAGTGGACTGGCTTCCCAGACTTTTAGATCCTGAAATTGAAGACCAGATCCTTTCAGCACAGTAAATACCATGCGTATCTAAGCATTACACAACTAAATAGCAATAATCAGAAATGGTCCATAGAGCAAATTTTTCTTTCCAGGTACAGAAACAAGTATGATTGCAGTTATTATGAACGCTTCTACTTTACTTATTCTTGTAAAGCCTGTATTTCCATGCCACAAACTATTAAAGAAGTTAACCAGTAACCCAGTGCTGGTTACAGTGCAAAAATAAAGCAGGTTTCTGTACGGCACAGAGGGACATAGCAGGACCTAAATTATTTCATCTCGTGCCAACAAACTAAGCGAGGATGTCAGGCTAGTCCAATCTGCTGCACGCACCGCAGTCACGTTGCAAAAAAGAAAAACACCCAACCCCGAATCAGTGACACAGTCCACCGTCAGCTCCCCGCTAAGAAGGAGGCACAAGTTTCCCTATCGCAGCCCCACGGCTCTCCAGCGCCCACGGTCCCCACGCCCGGCTCCCGCGGCGGCTGCCCGGCTGCGGAGCGGTGGCCGACGCCGCCCGGAGGGCTGCACCTGCCCGTGCCTGGCCCGTGTCTGTCCCCGTCCCCGGCTGCCCCTGCAGCGAGGGGAGCCCCCCAGGGATGCGGCCCCGCAGGGATGCACCCCCGGGCAGCCCGCCC
>VZTI01004213.1:54165-72470 GCA_013397865.1 Struthidea cinerea
GCCCTGCCTGGCCTGGGGCCAGCGCGGGACACGGGCCGGGCCGCCGCCCGCTGCTCCCTGCCGCGCCTCCCGGGCGCCCCTGCCCCGCGAGTGCCGCCCTCGCCGTCCCGCACCGTCCCGGGTCGGACAGGCTTTCCCCGGTCTGAAAGAGCATGCCGACGCCGGGCTGCATCGGGGATCAGCTAGCTATTGGATACCAGAGGGGCAGGGCAGTGGTTTGAAGTAGTTTTGTGATATACTCCTGCCCATCATTCAGCTTTTCTTTTCCAGGTGAAGGGACAGAATGACTTTTGAGTCCTGGCCTCAGTGATTGCTATATCCAGGAGACAAACTAGCAAGAACACTTTAGGAATTGGATGACAATACAATGAGTGCATGACTTCCACATGTAAGGAGGTGTTACTAAAACCAGGAGCTGGTGTCCCTCACCACTTGAAAGAGGTGTGCAAGCCAGCTTGGCACAGGCAAAGCAATATTTAAGACCTCTGGGGCCATTCCCTAATTATTTATTTGCAGGTTGTACCTAGGTGATTGATGTTCTTCTTGTCTGCCCCTACACATCCATGAAAACTCTGGAGGAACATCAGAGCTGTGTCACACGGTCCCTGCCCTTCTGTGAAAGAACACATATGGAAAAAAACATTAGTTAAATAATACAGAAGTGTTAGTTTTCATCAGACTGGATGCCTGGCTAACATGGCTACAAGGCTGATAGGTGCAAAGGGGAGTGCAGCTTCCCTAGTTCTCTGTGAATAAAAGACACCTACATTAGAAACCAGTATGGCTTATGGATGCCAGCAGCCACAAGCAGAGACTCCTTGCTCTCATACTCAAAGCTCTCACCCCCTCTGCCACTGCCATTTTCAGGATCTGGGGCCAGCTTGTCATCTTGATGCTTTTCCAAGACATCGTGGACTATTTGTACTGTGGGTACACCAGTACCTATGACCAATTAGTCTGTTTTGTGGTAAGAGACCTCATCCACACTCTTCTTTCAGATGTTTCCTACTTGCCTTATACCCGTGCCTGTGTACAAGCTTATGTTTGCTAAATTCATTCAGCCAGGAGGCAAGTCTGGGTTCAGATGTAGCCCCAATATGCTTTAACAGGTAGCCTCTTTTGAGGATCACTGAACAGTAGCAGATTTTTGTGAATGAACAAGACAGGAAGTATCTGTGTTGCCCACTCACACACAAAGTTTAGGCAATCATCTCCGCACTTGACAGAAAGGGCTTTCACCTTTCAGTTAAGTGCAAATAAGACAGAAATTTTAAAAAACAACCCTGCTGTTGTCTGTCTTCCTGAACTCAGCAACGGATCAAAAGATGCTTTTTCTTTCTAAATTGCATACCAGAAAGGCACTATTTGAGGACATCTGAAAGGAACATCTTTGATAGTTTCCCATCCTCCCTCTGACCATATGTTCTGGAAACTAAGCAGCTCAGCCATGAACCAATGTATATCTCACTTTATGATGATGCAGTTTGCTGTCAGTGAATTCATTCATATATATATGTATATATATGTTATATATATATTATGTCTGAAGACACACCCATATGTGTATTTTCCATATATTTTTTTTTTCCAATTTAAAAGAGGAGCCTCCAGAAGAGAGGTGTTTAAGAAATTCTGCGAATGAACTGCCATAGAGCAGACAATACTTATTTTAGCTAAAAAAGTTCATGAAGAATATTAATAACTATACTGTGGAGAGAGTACATAATAGCAAACGTCAACTTTAAGAGAGTTTAAATCTAACAGAATCAATATTTTTTAGTGTAGCACCTCTGAGACATTGTTTATATGACAATGACATTTCTGTTTATAGCATGAAAAATTTCCCACCATTAATGTGACTCCTTAAACATGAATCATTTACAAACTTTGATGATACTCTAACCAATCTATGTCCTATGAATGACTTTAGAAGCATTTTAACACTATATGTATAAACCTTGCCTTTAACTGAATCTACAGTTAAAGTCTGGAAAATTGCAGTAATAAAGCATGGTCTTGTGACTTAAATCTACCAGTGATCTCCCAGGCTTCACAAAAAGATTCTTTTGTTTAACTTACACCAAAAAATGGGATAGAAGTGTAAGTTTTGTTAACCCTTATGCTGGTCATGGTAGAAGAGATTATGCACAAAGTGGATGTGAACACAGTCCCCAGTAGATCATAGTGTTGCCATCATGTTTATTCACCCATTAAAATTTTCCTACTAGTAAATTATTAAAATGGTGATTTTTTAGCTGTTTATGTGTCAATAGTATTTGGTGTTATTTCCTAAATAATGAGTCTGAAGGGGGGGGAAAAATGTTCTTACATAAAGTATGAAACAGTATGGTGCCCAGTGGGGGCATGCAAAAATGAAATTAAATGAAATGGCAATCTAAAGTCTAAGCACAAATTGCATCCAAATTAGTCATTTTGAGGTCTCCACTACATTCCTATCTAGCTTCAGGCAATCAAAAATTGTGTCATCCTCCTCCCACACTGTGAAAGTTCTCGATGCCTTTCTTTGTCTCAGGATTCTGTGGTTTCAAATTAAGTTTCTGGTTATTTTACAAACAAGTTGCATTAGCCAAGGCTATGTAGGCAGAAAATTGTTTCCTTGTGAAAACTCTCAGGAGGTACACTGATATTACCTAAATAGATAATTTAGTCTGAACATTCAAGTTTTACTGACTGGGATGAAGAAAAGTACCTTTCAAAACGTGTATACCTATTCTTCTATTTCTATTTTCCTCTTGCTGAAGCAAGCATCACATTCTGTAGCCCTTGTTCTTCCTTGCTCAGGAAGAATTTTAATTTTTCCATTTTCTTCTCCTCAGTGAAGTTTTAAAGGACAGAATAGACAGGAACATAGCTGTGCTGTGTCAATGGAGAAGCTTGTGTAGTGGGTTGACCCTGAACTGACAGGCAACCTTTTACACCAATAATGCTTCTCTAAATTTCCATATTTAAACCACGTGGGAAGGCGGGGTTTAGCGTTCCTTTCCAGCTCGCCTGCCCAAAGGTGGGGGGGATGGCCTCGGAGCCTCCAGGCCCCGCCAGGCCGGGCTGGGCCGGGCCGGGGTCTCTGCCCCCCCCCTTCTCCCAGCGCCGCGGTACGGACCCTGGGTTGTTAGGGGGGAGCTATCCCTGAGCCGCAGATGTGGCTAAAAACGTCTGAGTGGCTTTTTGGGACCGGCAGGACCTTCTCTTCACCACGCTATCACACCACGCTGAGTCAGCGAGAGCCAAAAAAAGCCTCCTGCCTGCAGTTGGTGCATTTTTCTCCGAACTGAAGAGGGTGCCGTGCGGCCAGCAGCGCAGAGAGAGAGAGCAGAGGTCTCTCTCCACCGTGGAGCCAAGCGTAATCATGGCGGTTTCAGAGCCCGACAGAGAAAGTGAGTCACGGCACGTGGGACAGAGCTAAGATGGCTTCGGAGGAGAAGAGAGGGCGGTGCCGCGTTGTCNTGGCTTCGGAGGAGAAGAGAGGGCGGTGCCGTGTTGTCACGTGCGCTGTTTAAAAATAGGTCTATCATGCCGTGGTAAGGAACTGTAACATCGAACTGTACATTTCTTTAAACCATTTAGAGTACATGGGGGGATGGACATTCATGTGTGGCCTGTGAAGGCTGTAAAAGTGCCCATGCCGAGCTGCTTAAAAGCACAGAGAGAAAAAAGCTTTTAAGAGACTGGGGGCAAGAAGAAAAACCTTCGTGTTTAAGGCAACATAATTCATCCTTAATAACCCCATGTGATGATCTATGGCTTGCAGTGTAAAAGAACTGTGAGATTCATAGAAGAAATGTACTACACCACAGCAAGTTTTTTTCCTTCTTTTAAATCTGTTAATAAACTCATTAATAGTCTGTAAGTTGTGCCTGCTTTTGCTTTCTCCTAATTCTTATCTCACAAAAAAGTAAGTATGTATTAAAATCTAAAGTTAAACCACTACACTTAATTGGTGTTTCTGCCCGGTTACCAAATCCAACCCGCAACAGCTTGGAAAATATAAAATGTACATTAATAACCAGTTTGTTATTATGTAGGCCTGCTGCTGTAATGACTGGCACACTAGTAGCTTTACTCAGAGGAATTCCATGGTGTGCATATTGTGTGGATATGGTGTTTGCAGGGCATCATCCTGAGGATGTGAGTCATGGAGGGAGCATGACTCAGCAGTGGAGAAACCATGTGAAGGTCAATTCTCCCAAGCCCCAGTTAGCCAGCCACAAATTTCCCTTTTTTCTCACAGCTGCGACACAGGGCCCTCTCCCGTTTCCTTCAGTGTGGGACAAATGGAGCAAATGAAGTGGAGGGGCATAAAAGACGGGTCATGAACTGTGGTGGCTGATTAGCCAGTGGTACAGGAGACAGAGAGAGCTCTTGTAAGAGGGTCTTTGCTGCCAAAGACTTACCAGTTATGGTGAGGGAAAGAAGCCTCTCCCAGGATGCCTGTTCGATTATGGTAATGTACCCCAGTTCTGATTTCCCTGGTTGGCTCCTGGTGTTAACCACACCCCTGTATTTAAGGTAGATCTGTCATGTGTTCGGGGTCAATGCCTCTGGAACCCTTCACGAGCACAAGCAATAAACTGCTGTCTGTGGAACTCCATGCAAGGACCCTTCTCAGCTCCTTGCTGTCGGATTCATATTACTGAAGCCATCCCTGCGTCTGTGCGTTCATGCATGTGAGCCATAGGATCTGTAGGGACTCAGAAATAATGAACCAGCATCTTTTAAATTCATATACCGTTCTGCACAATGGTTAAGAAATACACATATTTAGATAATTTCCAATCAATAGAGTTCAGGTTGATTGAGTCACGTCAACTTCTGTATTTGTTACTAGTGATCACATGCAAAATAGTGACATTTCTATGTATTTCAGACAGCTGCACTGATACTTCTTATCTGTGGCCCTCAGCTTAGCTCACTTGATGAGAGAATGGTGCTAATAATGCCAAGGTTTCAGGTTCAGTCCCAGGATGGGATATTTTTTTGCTTAAGAGTGGGACTTGATAATACATGTGGATTCCTTCCAACTCAGAATATTCTCTGCTTCAAGATTAAAAATATTTTTTGCTAGCTTCAAACATCATTTCTAGTTCTCAGGTTTGTCTAGCCTGAAGTCTCAGTGAAATTCTGTGCCTATTATTACTTTTATCCACCCCTAAGACTGGCCACTAAATAGTAGGAAGTCATCCAGGAATCAATAAGCTCAGAGATAAATGTAGATGCTGAGCCAGCTCAATTTACACCTGTGTTATGATAGATAATTCTCATGGGATCAACCCCACTCTGGTAAATAGCAATACTTTTTATACCTCAGCAGATGTCCCATACGTAAAGTGTACTTATGGTTCTGATAATCATATGTTTGCCTGTGAATGGCAAAATTTAGTAAGAGATTAGGCTATGTTTAGGACACCGGGTGTCACTTCACACCCCAATGAAGTTGCATTGTAGACAATGTCGAGCTTTACAAAGGTGTCGCAAATGAGTGTTTTAAGGTCGCTTAAAGAATCACTGGCAAAGGAATCAGCAAAACCAGATTTAATACAAAAGCACCAGCACAAGAAGGGGGACGAATGCACCACCTCAGTAGGAAATGCTAATAAACACAGGTTCTGTAATAATCACACTACTTACAATTTATGCTTTAGAAAACTAGCAATGCAAGACATTTACTTAATTATGCTGTCAGCAACCACATCACATTCTTAAACCATCTCTGCAGGAGCAGGTTGTATTTTAAGGCACAGAAATTTAACAACCTTATGGCAAACCAATGTTTCTGTATTTTCCATCACTTCTCCAATAAATATACATTGATTTACCATAGAGGCCTAGTCAGTCAAGATTCTGAAATGAATTCTGCATTGTTATGGTGAGTAGGGACTGGGGCTGGTTAAAGAGAAACTAGAGCTAATGCATGAGAAGAAACAACTGGAAAATAGTAGCTGGAGCCCAGGATTTGCAAAACAGAAGTTTCCACAATCCCTGTCATTTAAGCCATTGCTTAAAAAAAGCATGATTGAAAAGCTGTATTTCCACAGTTTAAGTGACAGCTCTTTATAGTTTAATGATGCTAACGTAGGCACTCCAGGATAGTGATACAAACCCTTAAACTGGCTGTCCACTTTAGGAACCCTGCCTCTTTATGTAAACACTGAGCAGAGACTTCTCCATGAACATTTAAACTAGGTCTTTATAAATCATTAATAATACAAATCTGGAATGAAATTACGTAATGTCAATAGCTCTCATGGATGAAATAGGTCTTTACAAGAGGGGTAGTGCATTTGATTTTCAGTCACTAATCATTTACACAGAAGGCAAGAGTATTTAAAATGCACAGAAATTTCTAAACTTGGAAAATAGACATTTCTTGGACTTGTAAGATTTTACAGAAATATTACAGATTTCTATCCATTCAAAAAAAAGAAGAAGCTCCCCGTTTTTTCACTGCATAGTGCTATATTAGTTCAATAGGCACTTCTACACCTTCAGACCTTTTTTTAGACCTTGAACTGATAGAGGGCAGGCTAGATAGTAGATTAGATATGGGTTAGGTATTAGGAAGAAATACTTCAGTGTGAGGATAGTGAGGCACCGGAACAGGTTGCCTGGAGAAGTTGTGGATGCCCCATTCCTGGAAGGGTTCCAGGCCAGGTTGGATGGGCTTTGAGTGACCCAGTCTGATGGAAGGTGTCCCTGTCCATGGCAGGAGGGTTGGAACTAGATGATCCTTAATGTCCCTTCCAATTCAAACCATTCTGTGATTTGCAGAGTACCACACTGAGCATAACTCAAGATACAGAATCTGTTCCCACTGTATAATTTTCATTTAGTTGGATTGTACAGAAAATTCTCCTGGATAAAGTCACTCTCATTTGCCATGAGGAAAAAAAAGAAGTATGAAAGTAGGATTAATTGCAGATAAAAGGCTACATATAGCAGACTGTAGTACTCTTGTGCACTGTGTGGGAACTTGCTAATTCAACAGCTGTCCTGTAACTCAGGCATCTTGTAAACCACATCATGAGCTATTTTCTTCTCTTGTGAACTGATATAATCCATACTGATCAGATCAGAACTGAATCTAGAAGTGCTGTAAGCAAAAATTGTTTTAAATATATTTGCACTGGCTAACACTCAAGACTTTTTCTCTGATGAGATCATTATCTTACAACAGCTTGATAACATGCAGCTCCAAAAATCTGATTTTGACCTAGTAAGTTATGTAATAATCATTCTGGGGAGCACCTCTATGGAGAAGTACTTCATTTTAGCAGTGATTCCACTGTTGTTGCTTTGGATATAATAGGAACAAGATGAAAATCCACTTGTGCCCCAAAATGCTGCCCTGCCAACAGTTCCCAACAGTTGTGGCTGGTGACTTCTTACAAAAAAGAAACAGGACATCAGGTAAGCCCAGGGTTTCTGATCTAGCACATTCAAGAAGAACTGAAACAATAAACAGCCTTTAGATAGTAATGTTTATTAGAATTGTGTTTAAATACCTTTTTGCCTTCATTTATAGATGATGCTCAATAGGAAAGGCTGTTACTTTAATAATTGCCTGGCTTGCCATTGTTACTGCCAGCAGAAGACTGGATGCACAGGAAGGCAGCGGCTGATTGGGCAATTCCTGTAAGAGTCTGCTCAAGAGGTGAACTCTGAAGCCTGAGTGAAAAATCATTTTTTAAATGGTTCCTGATGAAGAAAGAGAACACAGTGCAAAAACAATGATCAAGAGCAGTAAGTAATGAGCAGAAACTGCATGGAAATTTCATGGAAGCAATTTTTTTTTCTGGACGCAAAACATGAGTGACTGTCAATGTAATCAGACAACACTGAAGTACTGCAGGGTGCAGAAGTTTCACAAAAATGTCACTGGCTAGCTAAGCGAGAAAATGTTTCTTAGCTGGCTCCAACCCAGCTAAGGTTGGAGGTGCAGTAGACTTCAGAGGCATCAGACAGTAGAACAGCCTATGCTGAGGATTGCCACCTTACAGGAAAAGAAATTCCAGGATTATTGGAGAGCTGGCAGCAGTTTTTAGAAGTAACTGGTTAACCCCAGAGCTCCTGGGTTTTCTGTAGCACTTCTCTCCAGACATCCATGGCTTGTAAGTGGCAGAGCTGTTGGACTGGTTACTGACCCACACAAAAGTGGGCAGGTGGTTGAGTTGAAGAAATTGTACCTAATACTAATCCTCTGCCACTGCAGACAAGAAGAGAAGTACAGCTTACTTTTTGTGCTTTATTTCAGCGTAAATTGTTTTGTGCTGTTATCGTATTAAGATTTCCAATTAAGGTGTTTTGGTAGTGGATTTGATCCAAGTCATGGGAATCCCCAGGACTCTAATAGAGTTAGGGGGTTTCAGGATAATACTCGAGTGTTCAATGTCAGTAGGAAGAAGTGTGACCTCCTGAAGCAATGGCCTTTCATGCAGGGTGACAGGAGAACATTTTGTCATTGCCCTCATTCTGAGCAAGGGCTTGTAATAGAGTTAGAAAGATAATAAATCAACATGCAAGTACATCTGTGCCGCTCTGCCTCACCCTGCGGGCTCGGCCTGCGGCTGGTGGGGTTCGGTGCCTGCACAGTACGGCACACCCTGTTTGGGGAACTGCGTGCCTCAGTTTCCCCGGCCGGCGGCCATCCGCCCCAAGCAGTTCACAAACCACAGCGAGGACAACGATGAAAGAGTGGAGCCTCCATGCTACTTTTCCAAGTTTATTTCTCTGCCCCTAAGGACAGGGAGATAGATCTTGAAGGGGAGCTGATGCCAAGGAAAACTCAAATGTCTTTGTCTCGGCTCTGGGTTTTATTGGGGTACAGCGAGAGGCAGGTACAGCAAGGCCAACCAATCAGGAGGCTGACGACACATGACAGGAGACCAGTAGAGACATCTCAGGGGAGAAACAGAGTTATACTAACTTATAAAAATATATCTAAAATAGATTTCAAACCACTCGAGCCAGCCACAGGGTCAGAGGCTCTGTGACGTGAAGGAAGACGTGGCACACCAGGTGTGGATGTTGCTATGGTCCACATCTCTCTTTTGATTCATCCTCGGGGATAGAGTCGGACGAGGGGAAGTTGACCCACTCGGGCCCCCTCGCCCCGAACATGGGCTGTACCACAGTAACACATCTGTAAGACTATGAGCCACTCTTTGAAACTGGTATGGCTCTTTTGCAGAATTTGGAGTCCAGCTAGATGAAGGATTGAGCTCCAGGGGAAAGGAATGACCAGAAGTAAGTGAAGCTAAAGAAAAAGGCATCATGGGGACAGTGTACAACAGGGTTGGTAGTTTAGAGTTTCTTAAAAAGACAGAGTCCAAAAGCAGCACAAGAATCAAAAAAAAAAATCCAAGAACCAACTCAACAGAAATGTCCAGAGAAAACAGAGAAAGGAAATTAATATTAATTTTAAAACTAAATTTAAATTTAAAAATTTTAAAATTAATATTAATTAATAAATAATGAATTGCATCTTGTCTCCTCCAAGTATAAAGAGGTGGGGACATATGATGAGGAGCAGCAGTAAAGTATAACTTATGGAGTATTGCTGGAACAAAGCAGCCCCTCTCTCATTGGATCTTCTAGCGTATCACATAATAATTAAGAAGAAATTCTATTTCATGTTAGAGGATGGCTTGAAGCGATCACCACCATCTTCCACACTTTTAAGTGTATCAAACCTCTAATAGAGACATGAAGCTACATGAAGACTTCTGCTTATAGAAGTCTTCATTCACAAAAAGATCACGATCATCCACCTTATTATACAACAGATACCGTGGAAAAAAAATATAAGGAACAGAATATATTCACAGTTTTAACTTATTGAATATATGGTTATCCTTCAAATTGAATTATCGTAGAGAGATGGAAGGGGAAATAAAAGCATCTGTTATGATAACCTGTGGATTGATTCAGTGTTACAGAATTCCATTTAGACTCTTGAATGCACCAGGGACATTTCAGATGTTTGTGAAGAGTATAACCCAAGTTCCAAGGACCAAAAAACATCCTCACATCCTTAAATGACTTCATCTGTTCCCATAAAACATGGGTGGAACATCGGGTAGAAGTGGAAAGTACTCCAAATCTTTTTAAGAGCCAGGGTTTAAATTTGTGAGAAATAATGCTCATTTACAAAGGATCACACAATTTTCCTCAGACAAAAAGTCAGTGATGGGGGCTGGAGCCTTGTGTCCCAGGATGTGGAGAGTAAAATAATGGACAGTTCCTATATATGTGGAGAGGGCACAGTGACTTCTAGAGCAGTTTCATACAATTTTTTTATAGAGCAGAAAATACAAGCTACTCTTCTAGACTGAGAAATAGTCAAAAGATTAATCCTGAAGAAGGGAATGACTTCTAAATTATGCCATGTCTGACTCATTCCAGCTACTTGCCATATACCTCTGATATGTCAAAGTTTTCTAGTAAGTTTGTTCTTTGAAAAAAAAATTGTCAACCTCAACAGACACAGAACAAAAACTGTTGAAAACCAAAACTTAGAGAACTTCAAATGTTAATTTATTTATTATGGAGATCCTCCATTTTCATCATAGATTTACTTACTGAATAGAGAACTACCAGATACGTGGATCACAGAATCCAGAGTGACTGCTGGGATGTTCATGAAT
This sequence comes from Struthidea cinerea, assembly GCA_013397865.1. Lineage (NCBI taxonomy): Eukaryota > Metazoa > Chordata > Aves > Passeriformes > Corcoracidae > Struthidea > Struthidea cinerea. The sequence continues at coordinate 64,827 of VZTI01004213.1, forward strand.
TCACAAGATGCCTAAATACGCGTCCAAATAACACCACAATGATGGAAAGAGAAAAGTGGTTAGTTTTTTAGATTAAGCTGCAGATCTAGTGAGAGTAACTTCATCCCAAATTTGGGATGACTTCTAAGAATGACACTTTGTAAAGTGGATTTTCAGGAACACTGGAGAAAGCTTTCAGCTGACCAAATCAGATGTGCTACCTGAGCAGCTGTACTCTGTCTCCTCTAAAGTGGAAACATTCAAACAGTTTTAAACTAGATCCCATCAGTCTGAGTACAACCATAGGCTAAGCCTATAATCACATGCTGAACCTGACTGGGCAGATGACCGTGGCTGCATGTGCCCAATGATACATGTCAGATGAACTCTCTAGAGAATCCCAAACGTAACATAAAAAAAAACCAGTTTGAAAAATAAATTTCTGCTGATTATTAAAACAGTTAGTGAAAGTCAATTAAGAAGTCAGCCATTACTGTTAATACCTAAAAGATGATGGCTTAAGGTATGATGAGGGCATGGAATTCAATGAATCATAAGCAGGGGGAAAAAATATCATGAAGTCATAGTCCCCATCCTAAATCATTTCTTCCAGGTGTTTCCGTAATTTACTCTCAAAGGTGTCCAGCAATAAAGAATTCCCATTTCACCCAGGCAATACCTTATCAACTTTATTTACCAATATTTTAAAAATGTTTTCTTCTTATGCTTATTTTTTTTGTATTTTGTGTTATTCCCACTGTTATGTTATTCACTTTCGACTTCAAAGAAGATCATCTTTAATATTTTTTCAGTTTCCCAGATTAAGACCCAATTTTTCAGTTTCCTAATTTTAAATGAAACCATTCCATTTTCTATGTTCCTTTGCAAATATCAAGCAAGTAATCCTTGTTTGCACTTCAAGAGCAACATTTTTCTCATGTTAATTAATAATTCATAACATTTCAGTTTTTATCATGACCTATGTACCTCTGACATTAAAGATACGGAAGCCAAAGTGAAGCAAAGTCAGACATCACAAAATATTGCACCTATGCTATAGCCTAGTCAATACTAGAAATTTATTATTGATGTAGAGATAGAATTTCCATGGATGAAAAGCAGTGACAGAACCGCAATAGGTTTCCTTAGGGCTACAATTTCAAAAAGGGGGATTTTTTTCCCGATCAATAATGTTTAAACAAAAGTTCATCTTCCACTTTTTTTCCTCCCTCTCTATCATTTGGGGTTTTTTTTGAGGAGATCCCTCCTCTTCTGTGCATACTGTTTTCCTGGTTTTGCCTTTGTTCAGTTATTTTTCAAAAACCTGTAAGCTGTGAGCAAATGAGAACACAATGCTAAGCAAGCAGCATTAAGTTGCTACTTAAGCACACTGCCTGGTTCATGTTCTAGCCTTCCATATAAAAGCTTTATAATTGCTAAACTATAATAGAAGTTTGTGAAAAGTACTCCCATAATATTCTACAATCTATCAAATTTACTTTCTACTGAATATTCATATACTCCTATAAATTTACAGCAAATAAAATACAATTCATGATCTTGAGTACAATAGATGAGAGTGCTGGGATTATTCAAGGCTTGCATTGTGTTACAGTAGAAGATTTTATACCAGAAACATAGGCTTTTTATTCATAGTCCACTATTCTAATACTACATATTTAAGCACACAGTTTTTATTAGACTCCTCTTGCTAACTCCAAGAAACAGGCACTGGAAGTTAATTTTATACTGAATATGTCTATTCTTAACAGTCTGTCAACCATTCACTTAATTTAATAAAGACAGCTGTCAAAGTACAAGAAACACAGGAAAAACAATATCACAAAAAACAGATAATGGAAATTTTTGTGAAAGGATGCTATGAATTTAAGTTAAACAGAAATGCTCAAGGCAAGCCTAAGATTCAATGGGTATTTTTAACACAGATACCTGGAAAAACTCCAGGATATCAGTCTTCTGGCACCTCCAGAAATAACAATCTTTCCCTTTCAGTCTGCCTAACATGTACAAATTCCCACTAAGTAAATGGATTATTCCCCCTTCCCTTTCAAGAGCTAAAATATAGCCATAGAGCCAGAAAAACAAGGAAAACATGAGGGGAAGATAGGGAAAAAAAATCAGAAAAGAGGACATGAAATGGAATTGCATTTGAGGAGCTATAGACTCCCAAAATGGCATGATGCCTCTGTGACGCAAGGCTTGCCTTGCTCCCCAATGGCTCACTGAAATGGCTCAATGATTTTCTGACTACTTTTCAAGTCTGCTGGATCCTGAGTGGTTCAGAAAACAGGCATGAATTTTCTTTCCAGTTCTGTCGTTTCAAGTGCTACTGCTCACAGTATAATCAAGTCCATCCTGTTATTACACAAGGTTCAGCAATAAACTGGTGCAATAAAATTGTGTCTCTAGCATAAAATCTGATCCCAGTGTCTTTGGGAACTTGATTTCTGGAAACCTAGGAAGTGAAGCAAGACTAATACTTTCTTCCAAGCTAAATAGATAATATTCTTGCAATCATCACTGTTCATTGCCCTTTGACATGTGAGAAAAAGATGGTAGATCGCGTGTTGTGTGATACTGAGCTGGTTTTCCTTGGTAATACATGTACCATATTAAACTGGCATCAAAAACCTGTAAGTTGTGAGCAAATAATTAAAGGGATGGCAGTTGAGAAGACAATACTCAGTTGAAGAAGCTTTGAAAAAAAGTTTTAGGGTAAACTTTACAGAAGAACAAAAGCAAAAATCAGCTTCTTTTTGAAAGGGTGCAATTTTACACCACATTACACTGAATTCTACCTTAACCCAAGGAAAAGAAAGGGATGTTATGCATAAGAGCTGAAAAAAACCCAAGCCCAAACACGAAATTTTTGTAATGAATGAGCCAAATGAAGGTGACTGCCATTGCAAGCTCTCAGCTGCTCCAAAGGGAGGGAGGGCAGACAAGGTGTGGAGGTGGGACTGCAGAGTGAGTCAGCCCACGGTTCATTTACGGAAAGGTCAGTGGGGAATGGAACAGGGACCAGCTGGCATTACTCAACTGCTCTGTGAGTTAACATTTCCCACACCCTGGCTTTTTTTCTTCAATTCCAGTACGTCCTTCCACTCAGCATCTTTTATTCGGAAAATCCGGACTGTTTCCTTGGAAAATGTATACACTCAAGTTACTAGAAGCAGTTTTGTAAGCCACTGCATGGTCGAAGCTCATGACAGCATCATACAATGTCCCTAAGACCATAATGTCTCCTGGGCTGATAGCAGTAGCCCAGGAGTACTTGGTTCAATTTTTGTATAAATTAATGACAATTTAAGTTTAGCTAAACTTTGCCTAAAGTTTCTGCTGTTTCTTTAAATAGTAACGGGAGAAAAAAAGAAAACTAGTACTAAGGATAATAAAGATTATCCTATGTGTTCCATGAATAAAAAATATTTCCATCCCAGTAGCTTAGTGTTGAGTGTCTTAGATTTAATTTTCCTTACTACAGAAAGCAAGCGTAAAAAAACCATATTTGACCATGTGTTATTTAAATACAGTAGGGAATTCTAAGTAACCTCTCAGCTATATGTTTAGAACTAAAAAAAAAAAAAAAAACAAAAACAAAAAAAAAAAAAACCCAAAAAAAAAAAAAAAAAAAAAAAAAAAAAAAAAAAAAAAAAAAAAAAAAAAAAAAAAAAAAAAAAAAAAAAAAAAAAAAAAAAAAAAAAAAACAACAACAACAAACCAACCAAACCACAATACCAGAGCTCTCTTCTTGTATATTTATTGTATTCAGGGGCTTTTTTTTTGTTTTTAAGACTGTGAAATTGGTAAATTGGTATGCTCCTTTTTCTCCAAGCAAATTTTATGCTGAGCATTTTACACGTCATCAAAATTAAATATTGAAAAGGCCTGATTAGGGTTAGTTTTATGAGAATTTTAATAATGATCCAATGTTCATTCAGATTTCAAAATTTGGCATTTCATTTTCTAAGTGATATCCAGGAAATATTTAGATGTTTTTTTTCTTTTTAATAGTACTGTCATGTCACCGTGCCACAACTCCCAGAACTGAGCCTAGCTGGAAGAATTTGTTCCTGACAGTAAATTTGGACCTGAATAACGTGCAATTCTTCAGTGAGTGTGCCCACAGAATAACTTTCTTACTTTTCGTCTGGAATAAAAATATACAGACTTTTGGAAAACTTCCTTCTTTCCCCCACCACTCTTGCTGCTGTGTGCCAGGATTGTTGCTATTCAGTGAAAAAACTGAACATAGCAAACACATTATTCATATGTATCACACCTGTTTACAGAATGCTAACTTTTATTTAGAAATGTCTACTGATTTTCAAATACAGATAAAACAAGTTGTGTATAAGATTTATATAGAACACAGAATTTTGTGTAGTTAACTATGCATTGTTCAATGGTTCTATATCTTCATATTTTTACTCAAAGATTAGACAAAATATAGCTATAAGCAGTTTTATCTAAAATCTTTACCATGTGGGTCAGAAAAAACATGTAAACTGTCATAGTGTTGTGTACGTATAACAGTAGAGTTCAAAGTGGAATCATACTGCCATAATTAGTTTAAGAAAAGAGAATAGGTCGTGCCAGAACAAGATGCAACAGTTTCTTTCATCCAATTCATTCCAGAGACTGCAAAGTGTGCTGTCAAGTGTACTTGGGCCTGATATAGCTGACCTCATTTTGGTTATTACAACTTGGCGTTCATGGTCCTCTAAAGAAAAAATGCTAGAAATACGCTATTGGGAACTACCCTTGTAAATTAAAAGCATTCCAGGTCAATGGCCCTACACGCAGTTAGACATAATCCTCCAGATGCTGAGCTCAACCCCATGGGCTCTGCCTACCTGCCAGGCAGCACGTCTTTCTAGGAGCCACAGTCCTCACAGCCTCACTATAATAAAACACATAATAAAGATGATCTTGAGCACTGAATTTAATAGGGCAAAAGTATTCACGGAGACTAACCATGCTGGTTCCTGCATCATTCTCCTGCCCAGGCAGGGCAAGAAAGCAGGAACTCCGCAAAGAGCAGAGATGGGGGAATGGAGTGAGTTTTGAAGCAGGAGAGTTTGGAGGGCAGTGAAACAGGCAAATGTAAAAGACAAATTCTGGTGATAAGGCCCAATTCTCTGTAAAAATATCCTAAACAGTGACAACACTAATTATATTTCTTTCTCATAGATGTTGTAGAGAACGCATTTAAAAAAAAAAAAAAACCAAAAAAAAAACCCAAAAACCCAAAAACAAAAAAAAAAACCCACAAACCACAAAACAACAAAACAAAACAGGAGGTGAGCCATAATGTTATATTCTAAAAAACACTTATATTATATTCTTATAAAATATTATATTCAGGATCTCTTATGTCACTGAGGATTTGGGGGCTTTACAGTGGACAGACAAAGGATGTTCAGTTATCGCAATGGGGCGCACACACACCCATGGGAAGCGTGCTGGATCACAATGTGAGCTTTGCTTCTAACAATTGCATATGACAGGAACATGTACACTGTGTTTTAAATTTATTTTTACTACCAAAATTTTCGAGGAGAAAGCTTACCTCTTGATTCATAGTTGCTTTCCAAGTCAACTTGTCCGTAACTCCTGCCCCTTTGCCTCCATTTTTACTGTGCTCACTTCAACCTTATCAGTTACTAACCATAGTGGAGTGGGGATTGTTAATCACTATTAAATTTATCAGCTTCCCTCTACATCTCTTAACAACTAGTTGCTCACTATTTTACAACAGGTTTAACCTGCCTCTTAAACTGGCAAATCTGGCTCGAGTTACAAACCCAGGCAAGAAAAAGGGACAGCTGCTGGTAAAAGTAATCAGCTCAAGGACCTGGATCACCTGGGGACACGTACCTTTGGAAGGATCTTCATTGTATCAATACTAACAATTGCTTTTAGCTATGGCAACACTGGAGTAGACAAAGTTTAAGACGCCTCCCGCTGTAATTTTTTCAAAACAGCCTGTTCTGCTCAGGGAGGGAGCAGAACAGCAGAGCCTCCAGCTGAAGCCTCAACATCTTCCATCAAAAGGCGTGGAAAGAAAAGGATGAGAAGGCAGGGTAGTCCAGGCCCTCTTCTGCTCTGAAAATGCTTTCCCTGTAGTTGGTGAGGAAAAAAGAAAGAAGGGATGAGAATGTGCACATCCAGAAGTTTACTTCTTCTTAAATACAGAAAGGGGAAGAGAGTAAAAAAACCGTCTATCTAATATATTATCTCATGTTATTCTGAAACACATCCAGCTCAGGTGTCAGATTGATATAGTGCTGCTACAAAATAGTTTAGTGGCTAGACTTGTATGTCCCTCCTGTTTGAGTACGGTTTTTTTCTGATCTACTTCTGCCACCCAGTGGATAGCTCATACAAAAACTCTCCTTTGTGTTTGTTTCAAAAGATGTCCCAGAAAACATGTCCTTCTCTGTGTGATTATGAGCAGATAGCTAATACCAGTGTCTTAGTGAGCAGCTAAATATGCTGGAACATACATTTTCAGGGGCTTTGACCTGTTTTTTAATATCATAGTAGTGTCTCCTCTCCTCACTCCAAACTTGGTTCTTTTTTCCTCAGTTTCACAGCATTGAAGGAGAGATAAAAATACTCCTTTGGCATACAAGGTATTATCAAATAAAACTAACTCATCAGAAAATAGAGAAGACACTCCAGTAATAGCTGCCTGATAAAAGCCCTTAGGAAAACAAAGGATTTTTTTTCTAACAGCAGCTCAAATATCATGAAATAACACCTAGGGCCACACAGTGAAATCAACAACGGACAAAAGCTGTGCCTAAGAGAGCATTATCTATTGTGTGCTTTGTATGATTTACTGAAGCAAAGCTGTGGTATAATAAATACAATCAGTCTTGAATTGGGCATTTCCTGGTATTAGAAAATTTTACTTTCCAACATGGAAAATATTCTCATGAAGAACATTTTGCACTAAGATCAATATCAAATTCATCTTCCATCTAAAAGGCTTTTTGAAACTCACTAAAACTCATATAAATCAATGGAAAAGTCCTAGCTGTTACTTTATCTGCCATCACAAAGAACAGATTTAAAAAGAGAAGGCACTACAAAATACTCTGAACAAGGTCAGGCTCTGAAATCATCAGCTCAGCAAATCTCTATGTGTGACTAGCCATAACAGCTGTGGTATGAACAATTTAGTGTTTGCAGGACTAAGACTCAGGAGCAAGCTCACAGTCTCTCTTTTATCCACCCATTGCACATTCAGACAGAGGCCAGTCCATGGGCTGAACTTTTCTTCACTAACATGGGGAAAATGGAGTTGTTAAGACAACTATTAAAGTGTAAATGCATATTGCTCTCATCTTATTTTCTTCAGCCAACCATCACATCAGTCAGTTTGAATCATTTGTAACTTTTGCCTCCAGAGTGGAAGGAATTACAGGATTGCTGAACTGAGGTGAAGATAGTGAAATAAATGTCATTCAGTGCTGGGCGGCGCTAGCACACACTCAGTGGCTCAGGGCAGACTACACTTCTCTTAGTTTCTTCCCTGACTTCTGCGTGATCCAGAAACACAAAGCTCTAGATTAGTGAGATATCTTAAAAAAAAAAAAAAAAAAAAAAAAAAAAAAAAAAAAAAAAAAAAAAAGA
>VZTI01004213.1:72530-126612 GCA_013397865.1 Struthidea cinerea
AAAGAGTCACAGAAAAAAAAAAAAAAAAAAAAAAAAAAAAAAAAAAAAAAAAAAGGTACAGATAAGATACCTTGAAAAAAAAATCCTCTGAAAAATCCCCACCTGCCTTGTTAAAGCAGCTTTAAAAGCTCTGCACTCATCAAAGCCCATGCCTCCTGTACCTTCCTGGACTGGCTGATCCTTCCTGCTCATGGCTCCTGATCCTCATAACTCAGTCTCATGTCACTTACAGACAAGTGTCTTGGTTTGCCTTGCATCCCCAAGGAGAAAGTTTGGGAATGGTTGTTGTTTCTATCTTCCACATTCCCTTGATAGTCTTACGGAGGAGAGAGATGCTAAGAAGACCAGAACAGAGAGATGTGTTCTAGCAGTTAAAAGGATTAAACCCCCATTTCCCTTTGTCCAGTAGCTTCAAGTTTATATGGTTCATGAGGGAAACACCTTAACCCAGGCTGGAGGATAGATCTAGAATACACAGTATCTCAGCTATCATTTCCCCGGCAACAGGTCTGGCAGCCAAAGCAGTGAACGAAATAGCCTCTTGAACTTAACCCTTTCTGAACTTATGAGTTTAACCCTTCCTGAACCCCATGGTCTCATCTCCCTAGATCTCAGAATTTTCTTCACCATGGGCTGGAGGGGAATCTCTGCTCCAGTGCTTGCTGCATCTCCTCCCCCTTCTTCTCCAGTGACCTTGGTGCCCGAAGAGTTCTTGCTCTCACATATTTTCACTCCTCTCTTCTCTGGCTGCAGTTGCCCAATTGATGTTTTTTCCCCCTCAACTGTGTTATTATCCCAGAGGTGCTACTGCTGCCATTACTGGGCTCTGCCTTGGAGCCAGCTGGCATTGCCTCTATCGTACGAGCTTCTGGCAGCTTTTCACAGAAGTGACCCCTGTAGCCTGCCAATACCAAATCCTGGACATTCAAACCCAATAAATCTGTATTTTTTTTCCCTGCAGGTAAAAAAAACTCCCTTGGTTCCTGTTGAAGGAAATGGAAAACTCACTTCAGCTTTAGTTCAATGCGAACAAAATCAAGCATACTATTACACCAATAAAAGTCCTTCGTGTTTCATGTCAGTGCTTCAGCTACATTTAGATTTGTGAAATGGGCCTATTTTTCTCTTCCAGTGCACTTACCTCGTGCCCAGGATATACAAGAATATCCTGATATCCTGGATAAACCATCAGCAAGTTTCTGCAGAGGGGGCAGCTCCTGGCACATTACTTCCTTGTGCTGTCTGCAGAAGCAGGTTTGCACTAAGAGCATTCTTTCACACACTTCTAATTGTACGAATTTCTAGAAAAGGTAGTCTCTGTAGTTAAGGAGCTTTAAAAACATTAGGAAAATAAAATAGAAACAGTTCCATCAAAAAATCTCATAAAAATGCTACCTAAATTTCCTGTAATTGTCTAGTTAACAATGTTTGGCTGTACTGCCTTCTTCTAGTATCCAGCTAAGGCTAAAATTATGTTTATAGTCAAATATTCAAATGTGGTTGTTTTTAAATATGGATTTTACAAAAGTAAAAGAAAAATTACGAGAAAATATCTGTGACCTTATCAGATAGGTTTAATTTCCTTGTAAGGTTAAATCCAGATTCAGTGAGACAGAAATCTTCCCTAGAAACACCCTTCTACATCTAAAGACAGGGAAAGTTTTAGTCTCTATTTCTGTGACAGAAAAAGGAAGATAATTCAGATAAACCAGAAACAGATTTCTGAAAGTCATCAGAAAAAGTTCAGGGTCAGAAAGGTGTCATTCTACAGAAATCCTGCAACACCAATTCAGTGTTCACTCAGCAAGGAGAGAGCCATTGGTATCACCACTTGCACACCAAGGCTTTCACTACCATAGGACTTTCAAATTTGTTTCTCAGTTTTGAAACCATAATTAGCAATGGCTGCAGTAGTAGGGAGACTCCCTGCAAAACAAATGAAGGTTGCTTCACTCTGCTTTGTCACCACTGATCCTTACACATCCGCCCTACAGACTCTATTCAGCCTTTGTTTTCTTTCCATATCTTCTGCCAACCTTTTCACAGTTTGGCACATGGGGAAAACTGGCACAAGCTGCAGCTGGTCCAGACCTCTGACAGGGCAGAGATGGCATTTGCTGCCTGACCAGCCTCTGCTGCCAGGAAGAGAGGCTGAGTTCTGTTTGTCTTGCTCAAAACAGAGTGCTAACCCCAGCCACTCTTGGTGTTTAGGTTTGCATATGTTAGAGTTCATTATTTTGTATTTCCCAAAGCTTGTGGGACTTTGACTACTTACTCCAAGATGACTCACATTTGGTTGAAATTAGACAATGGAACGTGGAAAGATGACAGTAAGAGCAATATAAAACCTTCATGTAGGAGACAAGTCATAAAATCAACCTTTTGCTGTGGGCTGTCCTCTGTTTCAAGTCTTTCAGATACTCCCCAGAGGGAAAAAAGTCATTTGTACTACCAGCTGTCTTCACTAATAACAATTTTATAGCTCTGTTGAAGATAATAACATTATGCTATGTGTATTTCAACTTTAGACTCTAATAATACACTTAGAACTGCAGGAGACACACGTAGGTATTGCAGGGAGAATTTACAACAGGCAAAGAGCTGTCCCCATTTCAAAGAGAAATGCATCCATAACACAGAAAATGCTACGGCACTAAAAAGCCTGTCAACAAAATTAGCAATTTTATATTACTTATCTCATCTACTTTTTCAAGCAATTATGTAACTTTATGCGATTTCCATATCTTCATACAGAACAAGTTTCTTAGCCTAAGGTTCTGTGGTTATAAAGGAGTTACACAAAGGAAGCATCTAATATCATTTGTTAAAGAAGTTCATGCTCCTCCCTCATGCTTTTATATTTACCATTTACTGATAAAAACATTAAGATAAAAAGTTTGATGAAAAATTGACATAGCTCCTTGTCAAAGTACTAATTTTCTCCTTAAAATTTAATCTTAGTTTGCTTGGTAGTGACAAATGCCAGACTTTTTAAAGCACACAGAATAGAAAGCACATGCTACTCCATCCAGCATGTACCCTTTTCAGACCTTTCTCACCTTAAACAACTACTATTGCCTGAAGAAGAAAAGTGTTGTCTTTATTAAGGAAATAAAAAGAAAATTTAATCAGAGACCTATGAAAAAAGAAATCCACTAAAATTGTGCATTTATGCCACAACTCTGACAATTCCATACTCTATTGGATCACCTAGAACTCTGCTAACAATAGATAAATGCATTTTGTCATCTTAAGTGAATTTATTACTATTGAGCATTTTAAAATGACCATGCTGAAGCAGAGCACTTTCTGTTCACCTTCTAGCGAGGTGAACCTGGAGGCAGAAGATATTGTAGTTTTACCCTGTTGCTCAGTACGGTCCTGGAGGTGCAAGGAGAAGATGCTGCCATTAGTAAGCCTAGCAGTGATTCCCACAGCAGCCTATATTCTGAGTAACAGTCACGGCTGAGAAACCAGCATTTCTAGCGCAGCCTACAGCATTTGGCAAACGTGGCAGCTGAGCTTCACCAATCTTCACATCACACATGTACAGCATGTAACAGCACAGCGCAGATGAGATCAGGTACCAGAGCAGAGCCTACCGTGACAGCAATGATTAACACCTCTCAGCTTCCTCCATGGACTTTTAGATCTGGCTGTTAGGATGACAGCTTGCTCAGAGTGACACCAGAATGCTTCAGTTTGAGAATTTTTTTTTTTCCCCACAGAGAATCGTAAGTGTATGTCGACTTCTTATGAGTGATTAAAATCCCAAATCCCACAGCAGCCATCCTCAACACACCGCAGCCCCTGCTTCCTCTCTGCTGAGAGGAGCCAAGCAAGTCCTACACAAGGCCAAATTTCTGGAGCCAAGGTGCTTTTTTACAGGCAGAGGGGAGAGGTGTGGAAAAACATTTGTAGATTTTCATGGGATCACATTGTGCAGGCAATCAAAAAAATTGTGCTGACCACCTGCACCCTGGTTTTGCTGCTCTGCTTCTCACCCTACTTGCTTCAAAGCTGACTTGGTAAGAGAAAGGTGGTACCTTGTTTTGACATCGAAACTGAAGCATGTGGCTGCTGTATTTATAATTCTGTCAGACTGTCCTTTTTGCCCTTGGTAGTTGTATTAAAAGAAAAATGGGCTATGAAAGGAAATCAGCATCACTTCCATGTGGACATGGAAAGCTCCTCAGGAACAGCTGATTGTGTTTAAAGGTTATCTGGTGGCCTGGGGCTCCATGCCTTTGCTGAATGCTGCTGACACACTGGCTTGATGGGATTCCAGTGACACCAAGTTCAGCACTCTCCATGCTGGCAATGAAGAGGCATTATTTATTTTCTGAGTTCTGATTTCCATCCAAAGGCAAATTTGCTGGCAAATGAGTTTCAGTGACTCTGCAAGCTGGGGAGGAACAAGCACTAGAGAGCTGGCAGGCCTTTTCTTCCCCTGCATCTGGGAAGAAGATTTCGAAGACAAAGCCTGTGCGGACAGGGAGGAGGCAGAGGGAGGTGGAGAGAGACAGCCCCTGTCTGTGCCAAGTGCAGGCAACCAGCTGGGATTGCAGCAAGCAGCTCTTGGGAACAGCACTTGGTTCTGGCTTTGGTTTTGTTTTTGCTGTGTGAGGAACTGCAAAGCTGCTTCTTCTCAGAGTACATTAGAAAGGCTGTAAATTCTCGTAGCAGAGCTGTCCCTTGGCAGGCACTGCAAGCGCAGTCACATAAATGTTTTGGGCTCCTGCAATTTCCACTTCAAGCAGGGCACCCATGCACCCCTCAGGAGGTGACCTATGCAGCATCAGGCTGGCTCACAGGCACAGCAACTCTGATCCATTCCTAAACCTCAATCCCCTTCTAAGCCCCCTCCACTGGCAGAACTCACTATGAGCATCAGTCTCTTCATTTTGACAAAAAAAATCAGAGTTTCCAAATGTTCTTTCTTTGTATACCAAGTGAGTGGAGACTAAAACTTGTCCTTTCTGTCTATAAATTCATTTCAGCTGTGCAGTCAATTAAAAAAAGCTGCATGTTCTTAGACAATCACAGAGAATTAGGGAGAACTGGCAAGCTAATATTAAATAATCACCAGCAAAAGCAATCATGAGAGGAAGCCTGCACTGCCAGGAAGAGAGCACAGCCTGGCTGTATCGGGAAGCTTCCGGCAGCCTTCCAAGCAGGCTTTATATGCGTTACAGTGAATTTCAAGTTGCTTTAAGACAATCTCAGAGACATATAAAATAATTGTCTTTAACTACACACACAATGACGCTAATTAGTAAACAGATACGTGAGTAAAACAAACCCACCCACCAAAGCCCCAGCCCTGTTCTGCTGCTGGGCACAGCCTGTGACCACGCAAGCACTGCAGCCACCGTGCCCATCAGCCTCTGCTTCCACACAGGCCCAGACACTGCTCTGCTGGTTAAACTCATCTCTGCATTGTAGCCAGTAGGTTCCCCCCTCAAACAAGATTTCAGGTCCTGTGGAGAAACTGCAGAGTCTTCTAATCAAATATTGACTAGGAGGCAATTACATCTCTACTGATTTCAACAATAAAATAATTTTCTTTTTCAATTGAAATTTTTAGGTCAAACACTCACTCTCTGCAGCTTTATGAGGAACAGCACACTTTTAGTTCAAAGTACAGTACCTAATTTTCTTCCAACTGCTTTCTTTCCCTCTTAATTTCTTCCATTCAGAATCCACAAAAAATGTTAAAATTAATACAGTAAACTCTTTCACAAATAGCAGGCTTAGTTAGTAACCACAGCATCACATTTACAGACAGAAAGGTTGCCACCAGTACACAGGATTGTGTGACCTGTCGATGGTAAAGCACACAAGCATGAAATCTTACCTCGCTTTTGAGCCCTATGGTCACCACTAGAGGGAGGAGCTGGGTAAATAATACTTAATTCCATTTGCGAGAAAAGCACTGACTAGTTGTAAAGAGCTCCTAAGAGGGGTAACTCTGTTATAAAAAAGAAAAAAAAATTTCCACAATTAAAAGCTCAACTATTCTAGTAAAAATCAGGAATCTGTTTCCCGATTTCTATAAGATCAATAAATGGTGGAGGGACCAGGGATGCCGTGTGCAGGCAGGGAGGTGGAGAATCTGCCTGAAAATTATTAAAAATTCTCAGTAAAAGTGACTGCTGCTGGCAGACTTGAAAAACAAAACAAACAAAAAACCAAAACAAAAGTCCCACCAAAAGAAAAATAAAAGGATACTGACTGTAATGAAAAGAAGACATTCTTTAAGAGATTACACAAGGATGGAAAAGGATGCACTAGTAAAAAATGGTTAAACCCTCAGAAAAATAACCCACTTGTGAGTGCCATCAGGGAGCCACTCAGCATCACACACCATTGGGTACCAGGAGGAAGAAAACAATGACCCACCTGCCTGGCCCACCAACCAAAAGAGGACTTGTCAGCTGATGGATTCATGGCAAAATATATTAATTTCTTCAAGTGTTGCTCTCACTTTAAGGGATAGAATGGACCTTCTATCAATCAAGAAATAATTTTGAATTATTTTCTTTCTTGCTCAGTGCTACCTTTTGCCAAGGACCATCAAAATCTTTCCTTGCATTCTTTACAGTCCTAGGCATAAGTGTTTGATCTGGTGTGGTATAAAAGAAACCCAGAGATTGCCCTTCTGTCAGGACATGAATGACAACATGGTCTTTGCTGCCAGAATTGCTGACTTGCTGTAAGTTCCACCAAAGCCACAGACTGCCTTTCACAAACTCAAAGTTGCAATGATGGACTACTCAGATGGGAAGCCTTTTGGGTAAGTCACACTGTCAGAAAAATACACGTGAGGACTGTTAGAATGTGCCTACTGACAAATACAGAAAAGATCTATTCAATAAATCACATTTCCAAGGTTTCTCACATGGCTATTTCCATGGCCCTCCAATGCAGCAGAGATATCCACATCAAGAGACATTGAGGAACACATTTTAAGAGAAGTAGTTAAAGGATTTGGCTGCATGAGGCTTCCTGAGGCTAATTACCCATGTGTCTGGGAAGTTCAAAGAAGAAAAGGTCACTATTTACACTTTTATTCTCCAGCAAACCTCTGCTGAAGACACCAGGGCCACTATCCCTGTGGGTCTGTGCAACACTCAGCAGTGCTCTGACAGCTGCGCGGCAGAGCAGAATGAGACTACCAAGAGCAGGTTGCCCACTTAACTGATCCTTTGGGGTGGGTTGCCTTCCAGCACATCCAAAGTCAGTCATCTCAAGGTGCTTTTATGTGTATTGGTTGCAATTAAAACAATGATTTGTCTGTTTAGTAGTGTCTTGTCTCCTAAAAATAATCACAGAGAGCTTGATTTATAACTTACATAGAGTTTTTCCTGTGATTCATTGTAGGATTTCTGTAGTGGGCTACATTTCATGAGCTGAATTTTTCACCTGTGCCTATCTCACTTGCCCCAGACAATCTGGATCCCTGAAGAAGTTTGAGTATCAGAGTCTGGAAATACTTTTATTTCTTTCGTTTATTTGGGGTGGAGCCTTACAAGCTTGCCCTTGGTAGAGTTTTCTGCCCATCTGTTTGACTTTGGTGGTGGAATTGTGATTTAGAGGTAGATACTTACCAAGAAACACCTTGTGAGTGCTGCCAATAGAAAATATATCCGGTTTGGTTATTTCCTGGACTATATTTAAAAATTGTCAGGTTTTGCAACTCAAAGGAACGAAGATGCTCCTCTTCTTTCCAGGAAAGTCTGAAGGCCAAGGGCATGCACAGCTCTGGTGCTGATGATTCCCAAGGGGTTGTTGGCTGCCTCAGAGGAAGTCAAACAAAAACAAAATTATGGACCTGCTTCCTCATTGCCTACTAAAACTGGTTTGGACTGGAGAACACACAGTCCCAGCTCCCCACACCTTCTGAATCTGCACCTAAATTGATTACTTGATTTCTCCCTTAAGAAAGCTCAATGTAATTTTTAATAATCTCCTTCTTTTGGCTACCTGGTGCATTCTACAGTAAATGCACTTTCAAACCAATAGACTAATCAGAAGGTATGAGACATTTCCTTCCCCAGCTCTAACAATGACTTCTTGCCCTGGGAAAAAAATTTCTGCTCTTCAGAGTTGCTTATTCCACAAGCAATTAGACACAAAAAGGGAGTGTTTTGTCAGGAAATGTGTTTCTTATCCAGCTGCATGAAACACAATTGCATCCACTTACTTCATTTATGTGTGGGCTTCATTTCTGTAAACTTAGCTGCAGTGTCTCTCTGCTGGTGCCTTGCAGACCATGGATTGTGACAGCACTGGATTGGCTGTGGAAATCTTGCAGCCATGCACTGAGCTCAGCACCAGTGTTTCCATACTGATTTACAGCACGTTATACCAAGTAAAGGAGATTTACAATTTCAGAACACATTGAAAGACCCACTCACAGATTTAGAAACAAATTTGGTGAGTTATTTTATAAAATAGCATAATTTTTGGATGTTTTCTGTTCATTTTCATGACAAATTTTAAGCTTAATGTTAAATTGTATCCTAAATAAAGGTGTCGTTGAGGAGGTCTTCTAATTCTGTGTGTAGACAATGGACATAAACACATATAAATACATAATACACATAAATATATGTGCATCTTGAAAAAAAGGGGGTTATGTTATAACAAACAATGTTATTACAAACATTATGTTATAACAAACAAACAAAAAAAAGAGGTCATTGTTAATTCCATGACATTTGAGGTAATTTCTCTCAGGGGAAAAAAAAAAAGAAAACAAAACCACAAACATGTTGTATTTTAGTATTATTAACAGACTTTGCTGGACGATTTCAATTTTAAAATAACATGGATAAAATTATGAAGAAAAAGCATGGTTACTTCTTTTTTCTTCATCATAGCATGTTTATTGTAACAAAAATAGTATTTTCAACTGATTCCAAATGAGAATTTTCAGATATGAGGAGGAAAAAAAATACAAAAGACCTTTTTTATGTTTATACACTTGCAGCATAGATTAAATACAGACATAATGAAGAACTGAAGAGTATCACCAGTAGAACCAAAACAAGCTGAAATTGCACTGTATTAATTGTATGATACATTAGATATGTATCTCTCGATCAGACATTTACTGTCAAATTCTGATCACTATTAGTGATAGTCCAGTACGAACAATCTCTTAAGCATTAGAATTGAAGTGATTTTTATACAAAAACCCCCTATGTCTGAACAGTAAAAAAAAAAAGTGTTGATAACCTTATAAGTATTCTTATTTAATGTGGTCTGAATCTCTGTCTAAACATACTCTACACCTCTACACAGAGCAGAAGATTTGTAAGTGCTACACATGTAAATATATAAAATCACGGTCTAGAAATATACATTATAATTCTTCTGAAAATTAGATTGAAGAATCATCTACAATAAGAAAGCAGCAAGTAGCATCTTCCATAGCTAGAACATTAATATAGCACCTCCTCCCATTTGTTGGAAAAAAAATAGAATTTCAACCAACATGTATTAAAAACCTTTGAGAATTTAACCCTATTTTGCTGAGAAGTGAATTTAGATGTTGAATGTAACACCTAGAGTTTACTGTGACAGTCTGCTCTAAGAAGTCATCTTTTTGCTCTTCTGCAGACTTTCACTAGATTATGTAGCTGCCTTATTTTTTTCACATGGTTTTGATGATTTTCTCTTTCCTGTTTCCTGAATTTAATTATCCAGACATGGATAATTCCTTTTTCTACATAGGAAGGTAAGATATTAAACAGATTTATTTCTTATCATTCTCACCATAAGAACCAGCCAGGAGGAGTTTTGCTCTATATTTTTAAAAGGTTTAAAAATTTAAAAGGTCAAAATTATTCATGTCAAAACAAATCTCAGTTTGTTCAATTTTAACCTGGAAAGCAAAAAATCTGCTGCATCTAGGACTGCAGGGAGGTAGGGAGAAGACCTCTGGTGAGAACAGGCAAAAGTTGACAAACTTCCCACTGATCAAACCATTCCTGTTCGTTCCAGTTCTGATCCCTGTAAAAAGAGGCGTCTGCAGCTGCCTGCCTGTGTGTTTGCAGTGGCAAGATCTGCCCCACAGAGGGCTGGGGTGTGCATGTACGTGCATAACCACTGCATGCATGTATATCTCTTGGAGAGAAGAAGAATGACTGGTCACTGAGTCCCAGGAATACTCTCCAAAGCCTCCCTGGACACCACAGGGAGGGACAGGAGGGACAGCTGAGCACTTTAAAGTACTTCCAGCTGAGTAACTCAAAACTGTGCACTTGAGCCCAGCTCTGATCCTCTCAGAATCAAGCCTGCAGTTGCTGGGTTTTGCAACAGCCAATCCACACGATTGTTTTCCCCATCAGCCTGTGTCTGTTCATGAACAGAAAAAAGGCAGGGGAGTAAAGAGATGTGTGTATTGACTTATACAGATCTTATCAAAACATAGATAGCAGCATAAGTACAATATTAGGAAGTTGCAGCAACAACAACAATATGCATTTGGAGCAGAGAGCTTTAAATACTGGTAATTCAAATAAATAACAACACATAGAAATCACTTCCTAAAATAAAGATCAAAGGACTTCTCAAATGCCACATTTCAAAATCTTGCTTAAAATGTTCTATTAGCACACCCAGTTACTTTTATTTCTCTCTAAATTTAATATAGGGAAATGTTTATTATATCACTTCATAATTATTAAAAAGCCGTTTTTGCTGAAGTATGTGTATGCTTACCTTAAAATACAGCCTGCACGTTTTGTACTTGATACCCTGGAGAAAAAAATTGCTTTTAATATTCCTATAGTACAACATAAAAAAAAAATCATATATGAGCTGGAGCTCAAACAGTTCTTCCTTTTTGTTGAAAAAAATTCTTTATGGTGAATAAAAACACATGTTGTTATGAAGAAAAGGGAGAGAAATCAAATGCAAAAATTCCTCTAACACAGCTAACCAAATGCTGTGTGTTAGTGGCAGCCAGAAGAACAGCCATCTGATATGGATACACTGTGATGGGTAAAACTTTTGCCGAGCAGGAAAACAACATTACAGGTATAAACAAGAAAGAATCAGATGTTTGACATTTAGAGATATAGTAGGGTACAACTTGAATCAGGAGAGTAGCAGCATGATTATCAACTAGGATAAAGTAAATCTAGCATAGTAGCTATTAAGTAGATTTCAGACTAAGACTGGAGCTGAAATCTGTTCTGTTCTAATCCTCCCAATTATAATATTCAGCAACTGCAAATTACACGAACATTTAAAAAAAAAGCCATGGCTATCCACAAACAGCTACCACCAAGTTTCAGGCTCTTCAGGGTTTGATTATCATGTTTGATTATCATTTTTATTGTCTGATATGAATCACGCCTAGTTTCTTGGACTGAAAACAAACAGATTAATGTCTCTTGTTCTTGTTTCCACTTCCTCTGCTTCGTACAAAAATGTTTGAACAAAATCAGTGGTGAAAATATTCATAGCCAAACCCAGCAACTGTCCCTTGCTGGAGTGGGTCAGCTCGATATATGCTCTGTAATATGAAGATGGAAATGTAATGAGTTCCAAAGGAAGTATTCTGCCACATCGTGTATCAAGCCTACGGTCATTAAAAGTGTCCCTTACATAGGAAATTTCCCAGCCATAGGTACATAGTGAATATTTCTTCCAGCCTTCTAAGCAACCAATTCTGACCCCTGTCCATGTAGGTCTGCTACTTCTCTGGCTTTTTGCAAATCCCCTTCCCTTCTAAACTGTCCTTTCTCTACTTTCACAAGAATGTTTTGCCCTTCAGCCCCAGTGACTGCCTCCTGGTTTGATAAAGTGATTCTTTCAGGCTATCAACTCAAACATTATTCAAACTAGAAAACATTTTAGTAGTAAATGTTTCTAGAGGCAATACTGATATTAGTCCTCTGCCAAGGACTACAGCAAGTACAAAGTTGCTAATGAATTAATGGCAAGGTCAACATGACCTCATTGCTATAAACCACAGAAGTTGTGTACAATGACTAAGCACAAAATCCACCCACAGGCATAGATGCTTGCAGATATATTCATAGATCAAAATATTTCAGGAGTGCAGAAAGGAGTAAATCATTCCTATTTCCAGGTATCAATTCACAACCCCCAACTTCTGTATTGCTCTTCTGGGGAAAAGAGTAAATCTCTCTGTAGCCTGAATGTGCAACAAATGCTGGTCCACACCTTCACAGGTAGCAGATGGGTCACTGCTCTACCAGACAGATCTTCAATATATTTACGTTTAAAATCAAAAGCATCCAATTTTAGCTTCAAAAATCAAACCCGTGTAATGTTCGCTCGAGGTAGAACACACGGCCTCAATTACATCTGAAGTAAAAGCGTCCCGTGGCAGCTTGCTTGCTGGGGATATGCTGTTGCTTGTCCAGTGGAGGGCAGCAAAATATTTACTTAAGATTCCTCTTTTAGCGTCCTCATCACTGAGTTGTTTCAATAAATGACTTCATAAAAACACTGGAAGGGTTCCATACTTCTTCGTTTGGTTTACAAGACCTTACTTATTTGTTTATTTTAGTCAGAAATAAGTTTTTAGAATCTTTGAGACTATTTTCACATCAGAGATGATGCCTTAAAACAAACAGTGCTTGCTGTATAAATAACTGTATGGTGCTCCCATTCTTCCCAGAACTAATGACATCTGTATCAAGAGGAGGAGGGTACTGTGCTCTGCCTCGAAGCCAGTTAGTCCGCTCTCTGAAATGCTTGTGTAAATTTACCAATGGTTTAAATGCAACTGCAAATCTCCAGCACAGCTGTATCGGCATACTGATCATCTTGCATCATTCATTTGCTCTGAGCACGTTATCTCGGCTTTTAGCTTAACAGAAAGGGGAGTCAGCAGCACTAATGGAAAAGTTTGAAGGCTGTTCAAAGCTGGAAGCCAAATTAAAAAAGGAAAATATTTTAATGAACCTGTTAATGGATTTTGTGCAATTCTCTTTAGTATAATCTGAATATCAGATACATCTAGTTTACATTGATTTTTCATGGAAAGCTACTGATAATAACCTTTCTTGTAGGGACAGACCGACTGCAGAAAGACTGCTGAGAATAAAATACATCTTGTCTAAGAGTCTTTAGTCTAAATCACAAGAGCTGTAAAAGATCTTTAATGAGTGCACGTGTGTTTTATAGCTTGCAAAAAACTCTTCATTGTGTGGTTGGGGTATCCTCCTGGAAATCAGCTCTCCTACTGATTTTTATAATGACAACAAGGCAGAAGGTAGAACAAAGAGTCACCACGAAATGGATTGGAGTCAGGAAGGGTACAGGCAGCTGTATTTGCCCCCAGCATCTGCTCACGCTTTACACTGAGCTGGCAATACCTGTGCCACAGAGCAGCTCCAGCACTGGAGTTCACCCTGGCAGGAGAGGGGAACGGACGCCCACATCCCAAGGATGACAACTGTTGTGCTTCCGGTGCTGGTTTTAAGCAGTCAGTTCACAAGCTCAGGCTGAAATATTGAGGAGCACACGCTGGGAACAATGCACACATTACGGACAGAAATTTGAACCATGCAGGGGATTTTCCAGGCAAATACTGGCAAAATTCTGTGGTTTAAATCATAAATTAAGAAAAAAGCTATCAACTGGATGAAGGTATGTATCAATGAGTACTTAGTAACATGGCGAGTGCACTGGAGAACCCTTCTGACACCATAAAACACAAAGTGTGTGAGGAAAACGGAATTAAATTATTCCTGATTATATCCCTGGGAATTCAGGACAGAGTAGCCTGTGCAAGTAGAAATTCTCAGAAACAGAAAAGGTTTTGCTGTGTTTTTCCCTAAGATATTGGCAGCTGATTGTACTGTAAATACTCAACTGCAGACAGTGAAAGTGAAGAAAATAATCACGCAACAGAACTGCTGAACAGCAAAGAACCAGGACTGCAGCTAGGGGATGCAGCAAGATACCAGGGCTCTCCTGCAGGACTGTCACGCAACCAGCAAAAGCATATTTGCAGCTGATGCTTTAGACAATGTAAAATTCTTGGTAGCTGAGTGAAAATGCAAAAGAGACAGGAGATCTTTTAGTGAGAGGTGAGATTTCAATCAGGAAAGGGGAATGCACTGACAGGACACATACACACAGAATTTTGTGGAGCATTATTCCTAAATTTAAAAACTTCTAAAGTAGAATGAAATCCTACTTCCTCTTGGAGCTGAATGAACTATCCATAAGAAATACTTACCCAAGTGAGACATCAGTATATATAATACATCTTGAGTAGCTACAATGCACAAAGTACCTGTACGTACACCTAAATTACACATCGTACTTGCACCTGACTCTGGCAAATTATTTTACTGGCACACACTGTAGTAAATGTAATTACAGAAAACACAATGCTCTTAGAGCGAGTGCTGGCACCAGAGTGGAAATCTTGCAAAAGAAAGGTGCTCTGCTCTACAGAATGCAGGGATTGATTCAATAACTGTCCCAGTGCCATGTTTGTAAGGTCACCAGGGCCTGCTGAAGAGCCTGGGCAGGTTTCATTCAGTGCTGTTGTTTCTCAACTGGAAAACATGGGTATTATTTCTAAAGCATATGGAGCTGTCTTAAGTGGTTGTTTACAGTAGCATTATTTGCAATGGAGCCTGATCAGATGGAAAAGTTAAAAGGAACAAAGCCGGAAAAGTGAAACAATAGCAAAGAGCAGGAGTGGCCCAGTGCACACAATAACCAGGTTCACAGCTGCTAAAAAACATCTCACCCACCCAGCTCTCTGGGACTGAACTGTCCTGCCAAGGTTGTCAGAGAGACACCCGTGCAAACACTGGAGCTAGAGTCTTTCCAGATTTTGCTGGCTTCCCATCGGGCCTGGGGGTGTCACCCTGTCCTGCTCACAGTGTATTCCCTACTGGTTTTGCTGTGAGGTTCCGCTTAGCTTCCACTGGTCTTTGCCTGCTTAACACTGGTCCTTTTACAGCACTAAGAGCCAGCAAAGGGTCAGGAGCTTCCTTTCAGCCTTGACAAAACATACAACATTTATACCACTGGGATGAGAATCAGCACAGTTTCTCCACAGCTGGAAGCCTGGCCCTGCATACTGAGGTGTCACTTGGCTGTTGCCTGGCCTGGTTCCCCCAATATCTTCCCTGCCTTAAACTGCTAGATTACCTCCACCTTATGCAAAAATATGAGGAAAAGAGAGGATGCCTTTTACTCTTCTACCAGGTCCTTCCCACTTCTACAACTGACTCATTGCTTTCCTCTTTTGTCTCTCCTTTTCAGTTCAGTATTTTTGCCAGGACAGCAGACAGCTCACTTGGAGCAACAGCTCGGATCTGGAATACAGCAAACCAACTGTGATTTAAAGTTCACCTGGGAGCACAGAGTTCTGATCAGCCCAGAATGCACGAAGCAGAGACTGAATACATTAGCTTCTATATATGATAGTCCTGACATCACAGACTTACCTGTATTTCTACCTGCATTTTCCAGGCACAAATACAGAATATCTGCTAAGAGTCTTCCAGTTACAACTATCCCTTTAATTGGGGTTGTAGAAAACAAAAGAGTTTTTTTCAAACATAGCACAAGGGTGGTTTATACTCTTTTCCTGCAGTGAGAGATTAAGCCCACTGGAGAAAAATACACTAGGTACAATTGTATCTTAATAAACAGCTCATGGAGTGCCCAAAAACAAGCAGTAAATAGGCAGAAGTAAGACACTTCTTTTAAGCATTTGATGGATGCTTAGGCAATGTAGTATGGTTCTGTTCAGAAAAATAGAGTTTTCCTGTCTGGCAATGGGGGTCCAGCAGGGACAAGGACAGCGAGGAGGCAGCCAGGGCTCCTGCCCTGTTTCAGCTGCACCTTACTGCCCTGGGCTCTGTTTCCTGAGCTACACGCAGCAGTGGCAAAGCTGCAGCTGGGAACAGAAAGCATCTTGCCAAGCAAGGGAGCAAACGATGGCTGGGAGGAGTCACCTCGCAGCTGGGACAAACAACCGGGGCATGCACGGGAAACCGAGAAGCCGGAGGTGCCGAAGAATGGCAGCAGCGGAGCAGCGGGACACAATGCCAGCTCCGCGGGGGCTCATGCGCTAAGTGAGGGCCCGGGTCTCCAGAAGGGGAGAGAGAGAGATGCCTATCTCACAGCTTTTGTACGGGCTCGGAGTCTGAGCTGAAGAATGGCTCCTTTGTCTCGGCCCCTCATTGGGTCTAAAAGCCATGAGTCATGCGGCCAGATGGCCGGGGCAGCCTCCAGGAACGAGGGGGGAGGAAAAGAGGGAAAGTTTCATTCCTGAAGTTTGCACTGATCCCTGAGGCTTAGACAACAAAACTGCAGGGAGCGCACACAGCCTGAGGGGTGGCTGAGGGTCTCAGGCAGCTAGAAGGCACTCCCAGAAAAGGAGGAGAGCTGGGTATGCGCCTTTAGACAGATGGTCTTATCTGCTTAGACCTGCTTTGAGAGATGTGTGTGATTTCAAAGTGCAGCTGGTGAAGGGGGTCTCCCTTCTCTTACCATGCCACAGGCATGCCGGGAACAAATCTAGTTTTAGAAGAAAGCCCCGTAGCATCGTGGTCCCTGAGAGCCATCACTCGGGGAGCTGCCCAAAATAGAAACTGCATAGTGGGTGCCAGAGGCAGTGAGGCAGTGTAACTAAGAAAATGGATGAAAAACAAGCGCTGAGCAACAGAGAGGTATTTTTGTATTAACCCTGCCAAATGGATTATTTATACCCTAATCTTCTGCTGTTGGTATGACTGAGCTTTTTAAAGGAAAGTTGCAGCCAGTTTCTTCTGGTTATTTAATGAGGCAGATAAGCTCACGTCTTAAATCAGTTCCACCAGCCTCTGGCTGTCATCCCATGCATATGGGCTTCAGGGTAATTCTCAGGGAAGGCAAAAAGTGACAGTTTACAAAGAGAGATTCTGGGAACAACAGGGCATAAGGACTGTCCAGACTGTAAACAGACCTTAACAGCACAACAACATCAAGTGCTGGAAGTGTCTTCTTGCTTCAAGAGAAATTTCCATGGCAGGATATGCTGGTTAGGGGAATTGAATCCTGGAAAGGAATGTACATGGCCCAAGCAGTCTTTGCTGCCCAGAGGGTGTCAGTGAAAGCTGAAAGGCAAGCAGGCAAATATACATAAGCAGAACAGGGTTCTCCAGTTCATGGGAGCTGGATGCCCTGGCATTAGCACACAGAGCACTTGGAGAACAGAAAATAGACAAAAGCTTAGACTGCAGAAACCACCCTGAAAGGTTCAAAGTGAAATCATTTCTATATAGAACAGCAGCATCTAACCAGCAGCACTCACAGAGCTGACACCTACCTGGAACCCATGCTTGCCTTCAGGCTTTTCAAAGCCCTAGAGCCCCTCTTCTGCATTACCAAAATCCAGGTGTCATGCCCTGAGTGACTGAAACCACCTACATGGGATGAGCAACAGCTTCTGCCTTTTTCTCATTAGTTCTCTTCATGTCATGGTGGAAGAATGGTCACCCTCAATTATCCATAAGAGACTATGCAGCTCACCACAGCTGCTGAAAAACTGAGCTAAATCCTTCCAGGCATACTTTGGATATTTACATAGCAGAATGTATGTATAGTCATTTATTACAGAATCCTGATAATGGGCTCCCATCACCTCTCACATCTACTGTCGAGATCCTCCATTCCTTGGCTATCTTTAATATTAGAACAGCTTCTGTTCCCCTAAAATTTAACAGAAGTCTACTGCTATTTAAGAACATCGTTTCTTGTGCTTTTTTCCCTCTGGAATATCATTTATTCTCTTCCTCCTTGGAGTATCGTTTAAAATATTTTAACAAACAGTGTTATCACACCTCTCCTCAGTCTTCTTTTCTCTAGACTAAACATCACCACTGCCTTCAACTCATAGGACAAGATTTTTTAAAACTCTATATTTCTGTTTCTTTATTTCTGAACTCTGTCCAGCTCTGGTCCACATCTTTTCTGAGAGCGCAGTATCCACAGAATCACATCTGAAATTTCTCCAATACATTAAGTACTAAAATAGTCACTTCCGACATCTCATTATACAGTACCTCTGACATTTCATCTCATTGCTGGACTTGTAGTTTATACTACTGGGTTTTTTCCCCTTCAGGCTTTCACCATGGAAAATAGAACTTGGGATGTTACCAAGACAGTTGGGAAGGGTATTAGAGATTCCCAAGGCAGGAATCTGATGGCACTGTGTAGGAGACAAGTCCAGATATGAGGGTAGACTTGAGAGAATAGGTGCTACCTCTTACTAGTTTATACAGACTTGACAGGGAATTTGAGCTGATTCATGGTGATGCACTCAATGCTCTATGACAACTATTTCAATAAAATGAGAGTATTTCTGTTGCTGATTTTCAGGTTGCTGATTTGTTTTTTTTAAACTAGAATTACTTCTTGAGCACCCAATTACTTCTTGATACATTATTAAAATCTATACCAATAGAAAAACTAAGGAGCAAGCACTACAAATAAAATTATGTATTACAAAAGCATATGCTGAAACAGATACACTGGTGGAAACTGGTAATAGTTTCCCAACTTTGTGAGGAGAAACTTAAGTGTATTGAACAATTGTCATCATAATCATCACAGAGAGGAAAATAGTGTAACATGTGATTTAAGATTGATGTTTAATTATTTGCTCTGCCTAATTATCTAGTGGACTCTGGCAGAATCTTCACTGACTGATGTTTTAGTTACCTTTCTTCAGCCCCGAGATCTGCAAAGCTTTATCCACAGCTTGCAACTCCTCTATTTTTTTTTTTTTCCTCTTTGGTATGAAATTTAGCTTTTAATTGCGCTTTTTACATTTGGCTTATGATTGCTTACCAAACTATTTCTCAGGACAGAATCTGACTCATACAATCTGGCATCATCATCCCCCCAGGACTGCATGTTTGTCTCAACCAGCCCAGTTCTATAATAAAAGCAACATTTGGAAAATTACCTACACTTCAAATACTAAAGTATCTTCATTTGTCAAAAAGGCAAGCCTCTTGAACTGTTTTCACCTGTCAGTCAAACTTCTGGCAGCTTTGCACCAAAGCCATTAAGTTTATCTGTTTTCTCATTCACCACGTATCTCTTTTCTTCTTGATGGCTTCATTATCTCTGCTACTTTCTTTCTGGTCTTGTCCTCAATTATGGTGTCTTTGGTTTTAGCCACATTTCTAAGTGGAAAGAAATAAGGAGCCTGAGTCAATGTTTAGAATTAGCGAACAGGTGTGTTAGTGGACACTGAGGAATGACCCTTGTGGGAGTGAGAAGTATGATACCTTCATTAGGTACTCCATTAACATCAAAACTCTTTACCAACAGGTTTATACCAGACTCTTCCGGGTGCTGGTTAGATTCCTGGATTTAAATGGTTGCATACCTTCCCACTCTAACTTTAGAAACTGGCTCAGTTACAAGCTTTGCAATCTCTTCTTCTATTAGCTGTTTCTTCTATGTTCTAGAGAAATAATGTGAAGTTCACACAAAACATGCAAAGATTTTCCAGATTTGGAAGCTGCAGAGAGCACTGCAGTAGGGAACCCACACAGATCTTGCACCTAAACCCAGGAGACTTGTAATCAAAGAGTAGGGTTCTAAATTCTCAGCTAAATCTAACAATCTTGTGAGCAACAAAATTAACAAAAGGAAACAAGACTGAGCAAGCAAAGGGAAAAAGCAAAAATTAAATTTCTTTTCATTGAAATTGAATTGGGGTGCTTACCCCACAGAGAGAGACATCTGTGTTAAACAGGCTGAAGATGAAATTTTCTGTAGACAGCATTTAGCACCAAGTCTCCTCTGAAATTTTAAATAATTAAAATAAATTTCATCCAAGGAAATAAGGGATTTCCCAGGAGAATGAAAACCCTAGATAATGTATGTCTTCCAGAAGGAAGAGGAAAAAGAAGCGTGTTGCACAGAGACCAAAATGTCTTGTGTAGCTGGCAGGGCTCAGCACAGACTGCTGCAGCAGCATGTGTGTGCATGTCTCACTCCAGTCCAACAGTGCCCTGAGGCCAATGTGCCCAGAGTGATAAAAGTTACTGAAATAACCCCATCTCTGCAGGCAGCAGTGGAGGTGAGGACGGGGATCAATGCTGTCTGTGCAGGAGAGGATTTGGGGCAGGTCCCAGCAGGCTTTCAGCCATGCTCCTGGGGGATGGGCATCAGCGCTTGGGAAGCGCTGGCCCGCAGCCCACTGAGGGGCTGTTATCCTGTGCGGGCAAAATTCACACAATTAGCTGATCCACCTTCTGGGCCAAGAGAGATCCTGATAGCTGCTGGGGGTAGTACCTGTGCTAACAAGCTCCTTCAAAGGCAGTAAGTGTATTAATAACAAAAATTGAAGCCACCCATGAAGAAAAAGGTGCCTTGAGAACCAAGGATGCCAGCAGCACCTTAGGATGAACAGTCAGCCCTTCCACAGCCTGCATTTAACATTGCTACCCATCTCTTAGGATGACAAGCCAGAGTAAGCACTGCTTCCCAGGAGCATTCAGTGGTTTAGCACAGAGCAGCACTGCACTTAATCCTGTCATCCAAATTCTTCGTTGTTCTTGGAAAAGATGCCAGAATACCACGGGAGGAGCTGGCCCAATTGCTTCCTTTCATTACCATCTATGGATGCTTCTGTCAAGCTAACCTCCTTTACTGACTGGGCTTCTTTACAGCTCCTGACCTTCAGCCTCATGAGAGGGTTTGAAACACCAGCTTAATCGTCCACTTCCCCCATAGTCCATTTTTTAGCCTATTTTTTAACACCCTCTGTCCATCATGGTCATTCAAAGTAGTTACTCTTTTCCACAACTAATCCTGCTGCTCAGTCTAAAGTGCAACTTTTCTGAAGAATATTCTAGGCAGGGTATTTTCTGCTTCAAACAGACTAGTGGTTTTTTGTTTTGTTTTTTTTTTTAAGCTTTCCAGGTATTTTTTTTGCTTGACAGCTGAGTTTTATGTTACCTACTTCTAGATTCCTACAGCAAAGAATTCTTCTTTTTCTGCAAAGCAGATATGGAGCAGACATCACCAAAGACCTATAAGCATCCCACCTCCTTCCTCATTCCCAATACTCTGTGTTGGTTTTACCAGTAATCAGTATTTAAATAATGTTTAGCAGAATATCTGTGACACCTGTGGTAGAAGATCACTCCCCAGGCAAGAGCATTAGAAACAGCAGCAGAATTAGCACAGAAATAGCATGGCCTCAAGTTGTTTGCTAGGCACAAAGCAGACTTTAACAGGTACTCTTTTTCTAGGCTTTGTAGTGGCCTTTAATTACTGATCAGACATTGAAATTTGTATAGTAAAGTTTTTATTCCCTTCAGGTCTATCTTTCTTTTTAAACCCAAGAATAGACTTGTTTCAGATCGTCAGTCCAACATCACCATGATCTGGTTCCAGCAGAAAGGGTACAGCAGTCCCTTCTGCCAGTGGTGGTGACCCTTCACCATCGTAAGACTGTTGTCTTGATGCAGCATCCCTCGGTCTTGGCAATTTTATCTCAGTCCTTTGGATGCCAAGAGAAAAGTGGCAGATCTGTAAAAGGCAGATTTCTCAGGCCCGTGTGCACGGCCTGTGAATTTGTGTGTGGAAGATGCTTCTGACAGGAAGGCTGGATTGCCTTCCAGCTGTGACATCCACTTAGGCAAACCAACACTTTGTTGGAAACTGCATTTCCAACAACTAGAACAATTACAGCATGTCCAGCAGGATAGGACTCCCTTTAGCATATTTGAATAGAAACAACACAAATAACAGATGATAACCACAACCATTTTTGACTGAGTACTACTTAGAAGACTAGCACCTGAAAGATATAGGAATTCATTTTTTTAATGCTTTTTCCACTTGGACAGCAACCACACCAGAACAAGGAAAGTTGATACAGAGAGAAGGCATGGACTTAAAAAAATAGACAAAAGCAAAGAAAAAGTAAAGGAATTAAATATCCACTTGTGAAGAATAGTACTGATCATAGTGTTTCCATAAAAGTCTCCATCTTCATATTTCTCATGTATTCAACTACAGAGCAGGTTGCAAACAAAGGAGAATTCTTAGGAGGCAAAGCAGGAAAAATTAACCAAAGGGTAGAAGTTCATTTTGAATCCAAAGCCAATAACCCCCAAAAACAAAGCCATAAGTTTCCTTCAGCCAAGTATTTTTATTGCTTAACATGTGGAAAATGGCTCTATAATTAGAAAAAGAATGAAATGGGTTTTTACTATTTAGGTCATAATACATTATTATTTTCTGATAAGAACATTTGAGAGACCTAAAAAGTTTTTGTCTTTATGAATAGATTTGCAGAGTAAAGTAGCCTGACCAACAAAAAAAAAATTCTAAAACTACGGAATTTTAAAACACTAAAAGTGTGCACAAGGGTGCAAAGCCAGTTCTGCTTGCAGGGTTTATAATCTAGCCAACAGCATGAAAGGAGAGATGGATTGGGAGACCCATGAAAAGGATTCTAAGGCCACAATGCAAACTGTTCTTGAGGGTGAAAAAGAATTAAAACAGATAATTTACAATAAATGTGAGCTTGAAATAATTTGATTATAGCAGTACCCAGAGAGTTTCTTACACTGTCTGCTGTGTAATACTATGTAGAGGGTTTTTAACATCAATCTTAATTAAGGTCCTATATATACCATACAGTAGGATAGTCATTTTAGCAGTATTGAGGGTGACTCTCAGCAAGATGGTCTGGATATAAACATCGTTAGCTGAAGCATCTGCTCTTGGCCAGTGTCAGAGAGAGAATATGAAAACAGACAAGCTTTTGATTACATACTGTAAGGCCAACAGGCTGCACAGAGATATTAGTTTGGGTCTCAGTGGCAAGTCAGTGCTGTCAGATCAAGTTAATTAATCTTCCTTTTGGTCTGTTCAAGATGGCCAGGCACAGCCAGGGCCACAGTGCTGCTCTGCTGGGGTATCTCCCTGGAGTTTGAAGCTCACTAACTACAAAAATAGGCTGGGCGGAAAAAACTAGCCTGTGGAGACTCATGAAGGTGGCTACTGCTTTCTCCTGTGTGTGCTAGAGACCCCTGGTAGGAGTAGGAGCTCACTCGCTGGGCTACTCTGCTGAGGGCACTGCAAGGAAATAGACATGGGAGAGAGGAAGAGGAACTACCAGCATCTTTCCAAAGACTTTTGTCTACTTTAAATACATGGCAAGCCACTGAAACTGAGGAACCTTACAATGAAATAAAGGCTCTTTAAAACATCACAAGATATTTTGATCAGTGGGTGCCATGAAATAATAACAACATGAATGTAACACTGTCAGAGAAGTAAAAAACATCCAAAAGGTGGGACCATTTTGAAGGACCATACCTGTGATCACTGTGCACAAGAACTGCATGAAGATGGGAGCACTCATTTCACGGCAGCAGCCCAGACCCAAGAGCTCTGTGATGAGACAGAGCAAAGAGGGGAGGAGGGGGCTGTGTGGAAACAATCTGAAAAGACCAATTGCAAATCCAAAGCATGTGTGTCCCGCAGCTGAGGGCACACCTGGAGCCAGAGCTACTGGAGGATCACAGAGCACCTTGTGCAGGCCAAGAAAAGCCACTGAGCCACAGGAGCCGGGACACGTGCAGACAGGCACTGCCTCGTGGCAGGTTTTCAGGAGAAATCCACACGGAAGAAATGAGATGGAAGAAAATCGTTGCTGGTCTCCAAAGGGAATATGTGTAAATCTGTGCAAATCAACAATAGCTCGCTCAGCTTTTCACAGTGCTGATGTACTGGGATCTTCCAAGATGTTTTTCTGAAGGAAAATTAATTAACAGATAAAACCCCTCACTTGAGGGCAGTCGCAGCCTGCCATCCAGCAGAGTCCCCATGATGGCACGATGAGCACCATGGTTACAGATGTGCACTTGCCAGAGCTGGGACCGTTCTACAGCACTCAGGCCAGATGCCATGGAGCAACTCACATCCCTACCACTAAATCTACCCTCCAAAAAGGGAGGTGGGGTGGGGGAGGCACTGCCTCCAAAACAGCTCTTCACACAAGATGAAGACTGGTCCCAACTCCCAAGCTGTGCCCAGGAATTGCATATGAAGGCAAGAATTAGAAAGGTTTCTGGTGTGATTTTGGCCTCAATCAACAGCTTAATGCCACACATGGGACTGGGTACCAGTGCTCAGGCACTGCATGAGTCCTGCCATGCCACAATTCATCTATATACTAAGCTGTATGCAAAGACCATATAAATCTTTACTGGGAGATGTTGTATGGAGACCAAAATGTTCCTTGGTATGAATACCCAACTCCAGCCATTGCTATAAAATAGTGACAGTAACAGAAAATTATGAAGAGGCAATTTCAGTGTTAATTTTTTTTTTTTCCTTTAAGAGTTCTCTGTAACTTGAATAATTAGGCTTGCCAACCAATAATTCTCACCTCTGGATTTGAGGAATCGGTAGAAACTGTAGCAAAAAATGCAAGCAGCAGACAGACCAATGTGACAGCCTGAGGAAGAGTGTTCCCAGAAAACAAGGGAGTTATGTCTCAGAACACTACCATAGTCACTGTAAGGGCAATATACCTGAAGGAGTTTTCTTGGATTTCCAAAAACAAGTTGAACAAGGTCCCTCCCAAAGACCCACAATAAACAAAGACTGATGTTAAGGAAAAGGGGAGATCCTTTAAAAAATTGTATTTTTAAGGGTGGGAGGAGAAAATGTAGAAATAAAACAAATACCAACATTCATATGAAGGTTATGTTAGGGAACTGTGCCTTTCAATGTACTCATAAATTGTTTAGAAAAAGAGGCAGCTTAGCACAAGTGAAAACTTGGGGATGACGCAGTACAAGGAAAGATGAGGTTCTGCACTGAACAGCCACAGGATGTCAGGGGAACACAACTTCCCCTGACACAAAAAGCTTCCAAACAGCAAGTAGTGTTAAGCAGAGTGATGAGACTGGTAAAAGGACCGGGTAAGCGCTCATCTCATTTTGACTGTTCCTGAGGGTACAGCAGAAGGCAGCAGCAGAGCAGGTCATAGCCATGCTCTCAAATCAACAACACTCTTCTGGGTAACTCTAAGAATATAGCTGGAAAAAATAGAAGTTATAAAACTGGCAACATAAATTTTATTTTTAGATAAAACACAGTGCTTAAAAACATCAGTGGTAATGGAAATTTCTTTATGAGACCCACCTCTGCCCTTATTTATTAGTATGTCAGTGACTAGAATAAAAAAATATTTCATGGTTTTATTCTATTCAATTGACCTAGGATAGAGTGATTTTAATCTCTTCTTCCCTGGTAACATCTACAATGCATCACATGGTCTTATCTCCTTATCTCCAGTTATGCTCTTGATCCTACTTTTCTAAACAGCAGTTTCATTTGCCCTATCTCTGTTTCCCGGAACAGCCGAGATTACTGTTCCTTCTGCAACACGGGAAGGATTCCTATTCACAGAGAATGCTGCTTCCGGATGGAAAATGGTTTTCCAAGACATGCTTAGGTAACTGAGGTGCAGCACCCCATCAGGCAAAATATGATCTCTCAAAGGATCTTTAGGCTAAGCAGATATCTAAGAAAGTACTAAACATAGGATCCGAACACAGGACTTCTGTTCCTCTCACTATTATTCCTGAACTCCGTTGAAGTTCAGAACTCTCTCGCTAGAAATTACCATTGCTCATATTTTAACAGCAGAATTGGAGCAGCCCAAGTCGCAGATGGTTTGCAGCTGGATCCCCACATTTTTACAAACAGCTGGACCCTTGTACCCCTTGAACTTTGCAGGCTTAAGCTGCATCTAAGAAACATACTTAATGTAAAGACTGCAGAACCTGGCAGAGATGCAAAATGCCACCTGCAGCATTTACACAATTTATTTGCTTACATCCCATATTACTCAGTACAAGGAGAGATGTGTTAGTTATCCAAGATTTGTTCTGGTATCAGAAAACAACAGCATGTACACAGCTCACACGAGGGGGGGGGAGGGGGGAAATCAAGATTTTCCATTAGCAAATATGAAAACACGTGCATCTTTTGTCTTATGTTGGAACAGGATCCAGATTGGGCTAGTTTATATGACATTCCTGGAGGGAGCATGCTCTTGCAGCATGTCATATCAGATCTAGACATGAACCCCTGAAACTAACACTTGCCACAAGTGCAATTCTTTGTTTTCTGTATTCCAAGGGATTTTTTTCCAGTTTGCTGATCAATACTGACAATGTCTGAAGTCTAAAATCCTCTGCTTGCAGAGGAATGACACCAAGGGTGGCTACATCAGGCTCAGCAAAGTGAGAACCTCCTCCCCTCCACAGCTGAGTGCCGTGCCCGGATGGCTCCCGTCCTGGCAGCTGACCAGGCTGCCGAGCAGCACTAATGGCACTTTGGGCTTTGTGCTGCCAGATCTCTGCACAAAGACTATTCAGCACAAAGGCACTGCCCCATTAAACACCCTCTCTAGTCTGCATTGAAACCATTCCACACAAGCTGAAGTACATGTTAATCAGGATTCACTTCCAGAGCAATCCTGTTAGCTTAATTAAGCCTTCAGCGTCCCAAGAAAAACAATCAGAAGGAGAGCAATCCTGCAAGCTGGGAGAAGAACCATTTCCCCAGTCTGCCCCTCCAAAAGAACTGATCTAGGATTACAAAATGCCTCTGCATGTAGCATAAAGACATGAGAAGTGTATCAAGCACAAGAAAAATTATTATAAAAATTTGACATGGCAGATAAACATAGGAGACATTAACAATAGCCAGTTTTTCATAGCCTGCTTAGATCCCTTGGATAAGAGTAGGCACATGATTAACCAAAAATTCTAGCCAATAGCTGATGTTATTTCAGCATTTTTCAAATGCTTCAACTAGAACCTTGTCAAAATAAATGGTGGATTTGTGCTGTATGTGCTTATATGGCAAGGTTGATCCACGCTGATACTATTACAGTGTTGTAAAGCATAAAATCTAGTTAATGGTTTCTGCCAAACCATGAATCAGTTGCAAAATAGCAACCTAAGGTATGTTCTTTTTTTCCATTCTCTAATATTTCTTCACAGCACAACCCAAACAATTGCTCATAATTAAACTGATTGGAGGAGCAGACACTGGCAGGAAATACACTGCTGGCCCTGCTCCGACAGCACTTCATTGTACTGGATTTAGAACAATTACATCAGTTCCTTTCATTTTGCAGAAAAAGAGGAGGGGGGCTGCTTTTTATCTTTTGCTCTCTACAAGCAAAATCAATGTTTATCAAATCTCCTGAAGCAGATTCACATATTTTTAATGAACAGTGTTAAGTGCATCCCTGAATACCCTGCTGCCTTTGCCCATCCTCTTCACCTTCTTTACGGATGCTTTGTATTATTAGTCAGTATCCATCCGGGTATTTTTCGAGGAAAACATAAGTAGATTAGCTTTTAATAATGGAAGGACAGAAAATGAAACATATTGTACAACAAGC
This sequence comes from Struthidea cinerea, assembly GCA_013397865.1. Classification (NCBI taxonomy): domain Eukaryota; kingdom Metazoa; phylum Chordata; class Aves; order Passeriformes; family Corcoracidae; genus Struthidea; species Struthidea cinerea. The sequence continues at coordinate 100,003 of VZTI01004213.1, forward strand.
AAGCAAAGGTAGAGTGAAACTGGAGCCCACATTTAAAAATAACATGATTTGTGACTTCTTCCTCATCTTCCTCATCCATGGAGCAAGAGTTGTGAGCACATATTGCAGAGTAGAATAACATCCCACAGCACTGTAGGGAAGCTAAAGCCAAATTTTGCTCTTGAGCAGACATATACAGTTTGAACTAAATTTGAACAGAGACAAAGGGTTTGCTGATACCTTTAGAGACAAGGTCAAAAGAACACTGCATAAAACTGTGAAACTGCTCCTTCTCCTTCACAGTAGTTTTGTACCCCAGACTAGACTTAATGCCCAGCATTTCCTACACAAACCTGAAAGCATTCAGCGCTGTTCAGAGTACCTACAGCTCAAAGCTCTGTACAGAGATAGAGGCCATATTTGGGAGGTCCTTTAGCCAAATGAATGATCTGTCTTGCAAGAAGCCTTGTTTTCAGTTCCCACGGCCACCTTGACAGAGCAAGGGTTTGTCTTCATTCCGCAGTGCCTGGTCTACTGGGCAGCTCATAGAGTAAGAGGATGGCAATGTCTCTACAGCAGTTTCTTCCTCCCAGCAGAACATGTGCAACTTTGGGCCTGCACAGAGGCCAGTCACAATCTGGCGGTCAGTTAGATACTCATGCATTCAATTAAAGTGCTTTTTCTCTCACACATGCCCAGTGATGTAGCATTTCCCATGAGTGGCTGTGAATAGATCTTTGAAGAGGTTCTCACAGAATGAATGTACCCCTGTTTCCCCCAACTGCTGAATAGAGGGCAAATTTGTTTCAGAAATATAATCTCTATTAGTATATTTATAAGTGAGATCTGTGCATTCACATCTCATTCTTTACCCATACAGACTTAGAAAAAAAAAATCCAGAGTGTTTTGGGGGGGAGGAGGGGAAAAAAACCTACTTGTGAATGGAGTACCGTGCAAGGAGTGAGGAAGATAAGGCTTGCAGCTTGCTTTCAGCAAATCCCTTTGTTTCTTTGCCCTTCTATTTCATGGTCCTAAGTCTTGTCTACCTGTATAAACAGCTCCCTGGGAGCCATAGCCACAGCTGATGCTCTTCAATACTCCTTTAGTAGTACATCCTATAAATATCAAATACCATTAAAAATAAGAATTTGTATATTCTAAAGATGAGGTTACAAGTCAGAGTATTGCTGAGGTTGGAAGCAACCTCTAGGCATCATTTAGCCCAGCTCCCCTGCCCAGAGGATGGTCAGCTACAGCATGCCACACAGGACTACATCCAGTCAGGTTTTTAATGTCTCCCAAGGATGTCAACGCCACAACTTGTCTAGGCGATGTCTGTCAGCATTCAGCCATCTTCACAGCAAAGTCTCCAAGTGTTCTTCCTGTAGTCCAACTTGAGCACATTACCTTTCCTCCTTTCACAGGACACCACTGAGCAGAGTCTGTCTCCATCTCTTCTCCCATCTCTGCCCCAGTCAGGTAACATCTCCCTCTCTGTCACTCTCTCATTTTAATGCCGCAGTCCTTTCATTATGTGCTTAGTTGCTGCCCTCCCTCTACTACCTCCATGTCTTGTACTGGGAAGGCCAGAAGTGGACACGGCCCCCCTGGCCTCACCAGCATTGAGCAGAGCAGAAGGATCCCCTCCCTCAACCTGCTGGCAAAGCTTTTGCTGGTGCAACCCAAGAGGCTGCTGGGCACCTGTGCCACAAGGACACACTGCTGGCTCACATCAACTTGGTATCCACCAGGAGCTTTTTTTCTGCAAAACTGCTTCCCATCTGGTCAGACTGCAGAATATCCTAGTGCTTGGATTTACTTCTTCCCAGGTGGAGGACTTTGCACTTACTCCCTTTGGTGAACATCATGTTGTTCCTGGTCACCATTTCTCCAGCTTGCCAAGACCCTCTGAAGGGCAGCACAACACTCTGGTGTATCAGCCACTCCTCCCAGCTTTCCATCATCTACAGAGCAAGTTCCAGACCGAAATAAACATGAAGTGGATTGAACCACAAGAAGTTTAGATGGAAAAATTTCTTCACAAAAAGGTTTGTCAAGCACAAGACCAGGCTGTCCAGAGAAATGGTCACCATCCCTGGAGATATTTAAAAGGTGTGTAGATGGGGCACTTATGGACATGGTTTAATGGTGGACTTGGAAATTCTGGGTTAATGATGTGACTTAATTATCTTAGAGGACTTTTCCAGCCAAAATGGTTCTGCAATTCTAAAACTGCAGCAGGAGTACACTTTGTCCTGTTGCTAATGGATTCTGGTTGCATGGTTTGTACAGCCCCAAAGATGCTTGAGGCCATCTAGACTTGAGAATCACCATCAGCTCACCTGTCAGAGGCACAGAGGGGCCACTGTGCAGAAAGACTATTTGTCTTGTTTGTGCTGCATCATGTCATTCTCAGTCATGAGAATAAATCAATTACACGGGAAAATGAAGGAGAAATAACAGCTGCTTGTTGCAGAAGTGCAGCAGCTCTGAGACACAAGTAAAATGTCAGCATTTTAAATTGGATTTTTTTTCATTTTGTGAACAATCTCCTTTTGCAATTTATCTTTCTGTATAAGAAGGAGGGTGCCTACTTTCTATTTATAACTTTGCTGGGAAAGAGTCAATGTTTTGGTTTTATTAGAACACTGTTAGAACAGAAACATTCCAGAGCCCTAAACTGAAAGATGAATTCATATTCATGTCTGTGTTTCCCTTGAGCCTGTGTTCCCTAGCAGAAACACTCGATTGGCACAGCATAGTGTAACTGCTTGACTTGTACATTTGTAGCTAGCACCTCCAATGCCTTCTCCAGCAGATAATACTGTATGGCTAAACACTGACTTGTAGCTATTTTAAAAATTAATCACATTTTAAATTTCCAGATAAGACAGGATGTCTTTTCAGACAAGGAGGATTAAATTTAGTTTCCTAAACAGACACAATTAAATAATGATGGTCTTGAAAGAGAGGAATGTTCTTCTCAGGTTGAGGATGAAGATTAGCATGTGCCAAAACAGTTTCCTGATTTGCCAGCTAATTTCCTGAATATTCCCAGCCAAAGGGCTTGATCTGCTTCTCTGTTTCCTATCTACAGCAGTGTCATATTCCTGCTTCCCTTCTTCCTACTCTTTAAAATGGTAAGAGCAGAGCAGCACTCTGCAGAGGTTAGAGATACCAGAATGAGGGACCAGCAGCGACACAGTAACCCTAATTTGTATTTAGGACACTCCCTATGAGGACTGAACACTTCTGTCCTGCAGACAGCTTTGGTACATACTGCCTTTATAAACAAGAGGCGTTTGAACATTTGCTCTTTGAACCACATTGTTCAGAGCAATTCTAACTTCACCAAGGGGTGTTTTTTTGCTCTCCCATCTCATCTGCTTTTTGATTTTAAACATCTCTTTGGAACAAGACTTAGATAACATGATATCTCAAACATAAGAGAAAGTTTGGAAGTACACAGAATACTTATCCCATTCCAAACCAACCACCTGTTGGCCTCAGAAAAAAAGAAAAAAGAAAAGTGTCTCAGTACATTTTGAATTCCATTCTCCAGGTGAACTGATATGCTAGGGAGAGATGTGTATGAACACGAAAATACATCCTAAGGCAAACCATTGAAGATTAAAGTTAGGCTTGCATTTATTTGGGATTTTTTCAAAGTATTCACATCTACTGATTTTTGCATTCTTGCATTGCTCTTTATATCTTGATTTCATTCACCACAGGCAACAGAAGTACCAAATAGTCATCATAATTTTTCCACCCAGAACCACGAAATCCAAGAAAAAAACCCCAGACTCTGTGAGCAAGAAATGCCATCTCTATCTTGCCAGCTCGGCTAGTCATCGCTGTCGATACAGCCTTAGCGACAAAGGAAAAGTGCTGGCAGAGTGCCGTAACCGCTTCACCAAACCAGACAACAAAGAGTTAGATTTGAGAGGAGAGTCACCATCAGAAGTGCTGGAAACAGAATGTGTTTTGTTATACTAATGTTTATTGGAAGCATAGCATCACCAAAGCATTTCTGAGGCAAACCAAGACTAGCCAGGAAACTATCACTTACAGTATTTTTCATATTTCCAGTAACTTGACCTCTTTTTTTTTTTTTTTTTAAATAAAAAAAGACACACAAAACGAGTCCTTTATNGAATGACCATAAATTACCTCTTTTTTTTTTTTTTTTTTCAACTACAGAACGATCACCAACACGAGTGCTTTATACTGGTTTCTTACAGAATTACCAGCCTAAGAAATGCCCCACTATCATCCAGCCTGAAACTCTGGCTTGCTCCTTTACACCATTTTGCAACATGTCTTTGAGAAAAAACTCTCCCAATGTTGTATCAGCTTGAAGAAGCACTGTCCATCTCCTGCTTCGCTGCCAGAACAGAGCCCTGCCAAAGAATAGCTCTTGTAAGATATGACATTGAACGTGAGACTCCTTGTTTTCTTTTGGCCAGTCTCCCCTCCTGAAAGCCTAACTGAAGAATAACCTTGACAGAAAACACAACTAAACATTGACTTAAAAACAATTAAATGAAACTTGATTTTCAGCCATCTTTCTCCTGGCCTGATCAAGTCAGTCCCAAGCTTGCCCCACACCCCAGTGCTCAGAGCCAGGAAAAAAGTTCGTGCTGCAGGACTTGCCACTCATGCTTTAATTGACAAATCTATTCTTCCTTGAACTTAACACTTCTTTCAGAGTTTGATTAGAAACTACTCTTTAATTTGCTTTTTTCTTTGCCATGGCATTTTATCACTCTTACAGACCATCCTTGGACAGGACTGGAATTAGTACAAAACCTTTTGTTTTCAGACACGTGGTTTTCAGCCTTATTTCTGCTATTCTGAGAGGTATGAATAAATTATGCTATAATTTTTTCTGACACGCATTGCTAGCTAGATCTCTCCAGAGATAGACACAGCTGGTGCTCCAGTCTGAGACTACACATGTGAGTTTACAGCAAAAATATTTCCTTGCAAGTTAATATCACAACAACCCAATGATGCCTTTCTCCTCTTGTGTTTTAATCCAACTGATTTTATCTCCAACTCTACCTTCCAAACCCTGTATACATCCAAATGACCTCAGTTTGGTAAGCTCAGGCACAGGCACTTAATTGCTAAAAACCCAGCACCAATCCCCAAAACTGAACTCTCTAAACCATCACTTGATGTTAATGCAGCTGCCTAAAATATTGCCCATCCAACAGGTTCTTCTGAATATTTTTTGTTCTTTAGCAACCATGGCACAATCTTTGCACAATTAAATATTTGTTTGGTGTTTTTATTTAATTTTTTAACAGTCAAATTATATCACTGTGCTTGAACTCAAACTCCCTCAACATCATTTGACTACTCAGCTGAAAATATTTGCTTTTATTTATGTAGTACTGGAGACCATATCTTATACCCTAGAGTTCAATAACACAGCATTCGGGGCCAGAGACTGACTTATATAAAGACCATATGAAAAGACATTCCTGGACACAGTAGGCCATATATCTAAGACAAGGAAAAGATTCCTTAATCTCTGATTGAAGAACTCAACTCCAACTGGTAATCCCCCTTTTTAGTTCATATCGTTATTTAGGAAATTCCTGACTAATTGTCTGCTTCTCCTGGTGTTTCACTAGGGCATGGCCTGTCCAATGGGTGGGAGGGGATAAACCCTCCTGCTGCTGGGGCCAAGCCATTGCATCTATGAGTGACCTCTTGTTCTCATGGAACCAGGCCACCCAGCAGCTGCCTGCCACTCCTGCCAGCCACCAGCTCTGCCCATGGACACGTTTAATTACCCTCTGCCTCCGAGAGGGCAATATGCCCCAGCCTCAGGGCATCTTTCCTACAGTGGAGGGAGAGGGTGGTGGTGGCAGCCTGATGCCCCCGTAGCCAGCTCCAGCCTAAGAGAGGATTTGGGCTAGTACAGACCAGGGTTATTTAACTGGATGAGATCACGGCAACATTTTTGGAGAGCCCTGCACACATTATTGGAAACAGAGTGGGAGTTTGGAGTGCGGGGGAGGAGCTCTCCCACATGGAAAGCTTTAAAGCTACCAAATACTAAGTTCTCACTCAGGGGTAGAAGTTTCCAGTGGTAATTAAGAAAACGTTTTCCATTATCAAGTGCTACATTAAATTTTTTTGCATCATTGAGAATAAAATCCTCCTCAGAAATCTGGAAAGATTTAATAAAACCTGATAAGCTAGAGGGGTTGGAAGGGCAGGGAAAGAAAAAAAGAAAAAAAAGAGAGAGAGAAATGAATGCCCTGAATCATGTGGAGATAACAAACTATTAAAGATTATTTCTTCATTAGTTCCTCTACTAGGTAAAGACAGCATGTGTATAAAAAAGAAGTCTCATGCAGAAGTCTGCACTGGCCAAGTGACCTAATCAGTGGACTTGAGGAAGGTGTTTCAGTGTCTGAAAGCACTGTGATCATGCTCACACTCTTCCCAAGCATCAGCAGAACTAATGAGGCATCACCTCCCAAGAGGCACTGCCAGGTCTCTCGGGTGAGGAGACAGCTCTGCCTACGTGGGGCCATCACCAGGAGCTCCAGCCGAGCTCAGGAGCTGGAGCTCACACATCCTCCTCACCATCTGGCCACAGGAAGCATCACTTCAGTTCTTGCTACAGAGCCATACATATGGGCTGGAAAACTCAGTTTGCTAATTTTAATAGGAAATGCTGCAGAGATATTGTACAGTTCAGAACTGTATTTGCAAATACACTCATGAGGAAAAAACAATAGCAATGCATGGAAATAGCCTGCACTGCAAGCATCATGCCTTCCTTAGGCTTGCCTAATTTATCTGTGGTTTGTTTACTACATCACATCATATTTTTGCAAAAGAAATTCTATTTGCTTTAAAATGAATGTCGATGCTTAGCCCTTAAGTTTCAGTATAATAAACTGTGCCCTGGATTAATTTCTCACTGGATAACTATTCAAAGGAATAGTTACTTACTTACTTTTCTTCATTCCAGAAAGAGCTATTAATGCACGGCCATACTCAATCGTGTTTATTTAGAAGGCAAATAGGAAAAAACAAAACAAAACAAACAAAGAAATAACCAAAACAATCACACCATACTAATGAATAGCTCATGTCTTTTGGAAGAAAACGCTTATCTTCCTCAGATCCACAGGACACTTGAAAGGAAGAGAAGCATGTCAACATGGTATTCTTTTCAATTACTTCAGGTTTTTTAATGGTTTAGGTCTTGAGGTTGTGCATGATCTGCCACTGTCCCAAGAAAGACACGTTCATTTCCCCTTGTGCCAGTGGATCCCAGGAGGATGAACAGTTGGAAAACTCAAAGGAAACAGGATTTGCAGGTGCCTTGCAGAGACAGATGTGACTGGGACCAACACAGAGAGGAACACTATTGTATCTGGCTTTGCTGCTGAAGGATCCCAGGAATGCACAAAATCTCCTGAAGTATGGGATGGGATTCTCTATCCCTCTTACATGGTTTGCGTTTCCTGAATGTGACTAGAAATGGTGCAAAATTATATGATGATCCATACTTTGCATACCCTAAAATACCTTTATTGCACCAAAAAGGTGTGCAAGTAATAAAAGCTAGAGGCAGAATTTCCAAACCACTCAGGAAAATCCCATCCAGTGTTTCTTAGCTTGAAATAAACTCATTAAATTGGGGTGGGATTCATTCTACTTAAATTAGCCATCTAAAGATTAGTTGGCTAGGGCTGAAATAGTCACTGCAGGAGCCCCAGCATCAGTGGAAAGCAATGCACACCCCCAGGAGACATGATGAATCACAGAAACGCAGCGATGCTTTTTTCCAGAGCACTCGTCCAACAATATGCACACTTCAGGAACCTCTGAGCCAGCATCTGTAGCTTTAAGCTAAAACCTGTCCAGGGCTCCATTGCAGAACTCTTTCCCCTGTTAAAACTGAGTACCTTCTCCTACGCTGTCTTTCCTAGCTTTCAATGTGCTATTTACCCTCAAGTAAGCCCTTCCTCTGATCCCCTAAGTGCTCACTCCTTTGAGATTTACTATCTCTTTTGCAAAGCCATGTGGTCAATCTCAACCTTTGTCCACATTAACTGATCCTTTCAAGGACTTTCAGGCAGCTTCTAAGGCATGACATCCCTCCAAAAGCAAAGCCAACTCTTCCATGGTATTTTTATTCAGGCTTCCAATACTATCATATTTATTACTGTGTCTATCATTTTTCCAAGTCTAAACTGATCAGCACTTTTCCCGAGCTTACCAGTACCTTTTTGGAAAAGGCATCCATTATACATTAGACAGTTTTCAGTCCTCTCATGCTCACACAAGAGGACTCCAAGTAGCAGTTTAGCTACTTCAGTCTTTGGTGAACACTACCTAGTCCTAATTACCTTCTTTTGTTGGTTTGGTCTATAAAGCTTCAAATCAGTGTTGCTTAAAGTCATACCCCCTCTACTGATAAGCAAATGTGGACTTCCTCAATATTTCACATTTACAAGCCTGTTTTTCTCATCCCCACTCATGTCTTGTCATATACTTTAATAAGTTTAAATGATTTTTTAAAAATAGAGATATTGGTTTAGCATGTGAATGCATTATCTTTAAAAACAGCCCAGATACTGCAAACTCTCTCATAGATCCCTAGGTTCCCATTATTCTGCCTAAAGAACAGAAAGATCTTAGCAGTTTTTTCCAGCCTAAATTATTCTATGACTCTAAGATTTGGAAGAGCCATGATCAAGCCCCGAAAAGAGGAAAAAAAAAAGAATGGTATTGGATAATTTTCCAAATGTTGTAAAGATCGTGATGACCCCCACAAAAAGCTCCACATCAGCTTTCCCTGAGGACAAAGCTATCACCACTCCATCTGCCTCCTCTCAGAATAACAAATAGTATTGTAAATGCTGACAGGGCCTGATTTATAGGTTGGGGTTCTTACTCATATTCAACCATCCAAGTGCTAATAACGCGTTTATTAACACTCTCATCCTTACTCAGCCAGGATTCCAGCTAAGTTACATAATTCACCTTCATCACGCTTTCCTTCAACCTTCCAATAGAGGAAAACAGTTTGAGCACCCCAAGCTGCAATCCAGACTATTTAAACAATTTCAGTTCAGAAGAACTACTTAACTATGAAAAAACAACCCTCAAGATTCCTTTAGCTTCAGGTCAGATACCACTTCATTTGCAACATCAAAACTCTGAACAATCCTTTACCAGAGAACTTGAAAATACCTCCATACCATCAGCCACCCAGCATTTTTGTGCAAGTTATGTAGAATTTAAGGTGCTGCCTTACCCACTTCTGAACAGCTCCCTTTTCCTCTGCTAAGTTCCTGTTTTTAGGAAGTTGTTTTTTCCACAGAGTAACCTACCTACACTATTGAAAAAAAAGCAAGCAAACAAGCCAACCATCTCTCCCACCTCCATGTCTGCAAACACATTATTCAAATTCAGCTTGTTCAGAAAACAAGTTACATTAGGGAAGCACATTCTCTTTCTTCTATAAAAGCCTACTCACCTTGCACAAGTACACAAACCTCCTAACATCACCACTTCCTCCTGTAACCCTCAGTCAGAACAAACATCTAGCAAAATACCTCTTCTCCAGGATGAGCTCAGGTGCTACCAAACAGCCTAAGAACCAGAAACACCTGGAAGCAGTTAGGGCAGCTGTATTGAGATGCAGCGAGCGAGGCAATGCTCATTTTCCATCCCTGTGGTTATTTACAGAAGATTAATAGCAAGTGCTCAGCAATGTGTCTTCTTGCTACATACCCTGAGGAACACACCTTAGACTACAGCCCCTGTCTCATGTGCAAGCTGTGGGGTGCTGCTAGCCCTCTCAGTGCTATGGCAACCATGGTTCCAAACCCTGCTGCTCACTATGGTATGGTACAGCTGCTTGCATCTGTTCATTTTTATGAAATGCATTAGTTTTTAAATAAAGAGTAAATATGGTACCATTCCTACGCTTTTGTAAAGAGACATGCTGGAGGCAAAGCCTGAATTACTGTAATCTATTGCATTAGATTGTAAGAAGCTCACAATATACCTTAACTGAAGCTGAGGATGCCTAGGCCAGGAGGCATCACGAGATCACTACAGATTTCATCTGCAGATTTCAGAAAATTCTGTGGAAACTTTCCAATTTTGAAGGCAGCAAAATAGAAATGTAGAAAGCTGAAAATGAAAAAAGTAAAGGAGCCTGGAACTGAGCCAGCTTTTCCAAGTGCTAAATATACATTATTCCCTTAACAATATGGTTCCCATAGCCATTGGCTGTCCAGCCCTTCTTCCCTGCCTATCACCTCTCTGCTCTTTCACTGGTGCAGGACAATCACAGAATAAACAGGTACAATAGTCTAGGCCACACTAAGTTGTAATCAACTCATGGTCACCCAGCAGGCTGGTGAATTTATGATCAACTCCTGTCACTATAAGGAAGGTAATAGAAGGGCGAAAAATGCATCTCCAGTGATGAGGTTACATAAAAACTCATGCAACTGAATAAGGTGAGGATGTAGTTGTAGGGCTGATCCTTCATCTCACATTTATGCTGGTACCAATGTAGAAATGTTGTTTAATTACAGAAAGATGTAAACTGAATGTAGCGGCCGGTGAACATACCTTTATGTCAAGGCAACCAAAAGGCTTTTCCCAGGGTGCATGGTTCTGTTAAGTTGGTCTGTCCCAGTTTGAATTCCCCGGTTGGCTGCTGGCCTTGGCCCCTCGCCACTCCCCCGGGGCTCTCCCATTGGTCCCCGTTCCCTGATCCCGCCTTTTCCCCGGTCCCGGGAAAAACCCAAAGTTAACCATTCTTCTCGTATTTGCCTCTGAACCTTCGACAGTGAAGATGCTATAAATCCTCATGCCGGAACGCAAGCAAATATCCTTCCTAACTCTTTTGTCACTGACTTAATACTGAACCTGCCCAGGCTTCTGTGGGAGCATGCGGGACCCCACGGAGCCAGGAAGGAACGGTATTAATTGAATACTACTTTCTTTACAAAAATAGTTCACTACAACTGAGCTACCTGTCGCTTTGCTGTATGTTTGCAATATGCCTTTTCCATGAAATTCTGCAGATTTGTCCTTGGGTCACAGAAGTATAGAGCATCCATTATTTATTTTCAGACTTCTGTCAGTATGAACTTTGTATCACAGGGAACAGAATTTTGAAAAGTCTCTTAATATCAACCTAAAGCAGTTAATTTTTGGAAGAAGTTAATTAAGGTATAACATCTGCAGGCAGATTTAGGCTTTTTAACTGAATTCCTAGTCCTATTTAATTTAATATTAATTTAGTTTCTGACACTGGATGATTCTCTCCAGCCAATAAATGAACTTTCCCACTTTGCCAGTCCCATCCTCCCCCATTCTGTAATCACTAGCCAGTCATAGTAACCCACTTTGTCCTTGGGTTTTAGCTGGCATTGGATTTCTCAGAGACTGGTCACCCCTCTAATATTTCTATAAAGTTACAATGTAGCCATACAAAAATTCCACAAAGTTGCATAATTAATGAAGCATTAAAAATATATTTGAGCTAAAACTGCAATATCAAAGGTGCTTTAAATAGGTGCCAACACTACCTCCTGTGTAGGTAGGTTGCTCTGGGGATACAAGGTACTGAACTATGTTTGTACTCTTGCAAAGGAGTTAGATTTGTCCTCCCTACACCCTTGAGCACCAGCCTTGTGGTTAAAAAAATGCACCAAGAACATCATACTGGGCACCATCATCTCTTACAGCCAAGTTATCCATGCAAGTGCCTAAATTCTATCCTTTTCCCTTCTCCTGCTTACAAGCAGAGATGCTTCAGTTGTCCCCTGTAAATGTTGAAAACTATCCAAGGGTGTTGGGGGTTTCAAAAAGCACTGAAGTCATCCTGATCTATTTTAATGTTCTAGGAAAGCAATCACTGGATGAATAGAAGCAAGGAGAGGTGAAAAATGGAAAGATAAAGCAGCACGGCAGAGACCGATGCCCCAGTTATCAGTAAACACATGTGCTGATTCCCAAGCCAGGTAGGACCGGTTGGTGATGGCTTTCTACAAACCATTGTACAACTCTGCGGTGAAGGAAATCCTGATGCAAGTGGATTTTGATTGATTCAATTATCTTTTGAGTATTATTTTATTTATCTGTTTCTTACAAACTGATTGTGTGAGTCAACTTGTGAGTCTGCAGGAAGCTCTTGTGACAACTCGGACAACATCATCTTAGTAATACTGCCAGAAGCATTAGCAGCAAATGCAGGTTTCACCATCACCTTCATGTGATCAACCAGCTTCTGTTTCAGTGTCAGCATGTTAAGGGAGCAACCATTCTCTAGTCTTCCCCTAAAATTCCTCTACTAATGGTATGGCATTTTCTGATATATGAACAGTCAGGTTTAGACTATTTGGCCTGCCATGTTGGCCAAATCCCACCCAAGTCTTTCTGATATCATCAAAGGGCATTTGAAATTTCTAGGGATTCTGTCACTACTTACCGCAGCATCTATCCAGCCATGCTACAGCACTCCCATTTGAAGCTGCACCCTTTTTCCAGTGAAATTGAACTATTAGCAGTCCTTTCAATGAACCCATGAATGGCTGTTTCCCTGACTAATAGAGCAAGTGAATTACTCTCTATGACTTTTACACATGGTATATAAATGACACAGTTTAATATGCAGAAAATAATTGTCGACACACAAAAATTACATATCATTTCATATGATCTGATATGTGCAATTTAGTGTTTTATTAAACAAATACAGTAGCTAACCAAAATCAGATAGCTGATAATGGGAAATAACATTAAAGCCTGTGTTCCTAGGGTAATTATTGGTCATCTGAAACAGTATATGCTCTAGAACACAACACAGAAAATTACCCTCCTGTGAAATAAGAAATACGATAGAAATAAAGTTAAGGGACATGTTTATTTCTGAGCTTTCTGCAAGCAAAATTGCTTTGATACAAAATGAGTTCAATGATACAGTGCTACCATCCACTCAAGCAAAAGAAAACCTCACATTTACATGAATGCACTTTGTATTGATATTCTTACAGAATAATAGTTCGGGTATCCAGAATGTGTCTGGCCTCATTGAAAGCAATGGCACAGAAATGCTGCAAGGTATTGGAGTATCATATTATTGGCAAGTGCTTAATTAACTCTGTGAGTTCTCTGAGAGATGCTGTATAAATAAGGGTACTGTGAATGTGTGTTTGTATTCCTTAGCAGTTTTGACATACATCCTTTAGTGTTTGTTTAGTTAGCTCAAAATGTGTAATTGTGTCTTTTGGCTTTTAGTTTTCTCTTTTTCTTTTTTAAAGAAAAATCATGAGGTATCCTTTACTGTTAACTAATGACATAGTGATAGGCCTTTTTTATTGAGGTTGCAGAGACTTACTGTACATTCAGTACACTGTACATTCGGCAATTATTTTTAGTGTACTTTCTACATGTTACTGTGTACAACTGTTAGTTTACATTAGAACTCTTCCCCTTCTCACAGGATATGGCAAAACAAAAAAGAATCTGACAAAAATTATACACATAAAATAAGAAGACAAATACACAAATAAGGCCATCTGCAGAATTAAAAATCCACCTCTTGCGATATTTCACAATAATTTCTACATAATATTTTACATCTTATGAACTTAAATATTTAATGCAAAAGGAAAAGACCTTTATGGAGCCAATCATATTATCTCTTCAAGGACTTGTCCAATTTGCTGGCTAATGGCCTTCTCTGGGGAGTTGGAATCTTAGAAGGCTTGGCTGATCCTGGCCGAGAACCTGCTCGGGGTGTCGGTCTGCTTGTAGCAGGAACAGTCTCTGACATATCTGAGCACACAGACTGGATCTCTGAGATGTCAAAGTCAGATGCGTCACTGCCTCGGCGGCTGCTTGACCTGCTACCAGCCTTGCTTCCTGCTCGGCTACCAGGTCTGCTTGGAGTTCTTCTGGTTTCTAGAAAGAAAGAAGATAACTATCAGGATTAAAGGTAAGGATGGAAAAGTCCTTTCCTAGGTCTTTGGCAACCCCAAAAATTCCTCGTTGCACAAACTAAACTTTAGACCTCTGCCAGGCAAGCTAAACGATGCTGTGTCTCACACTAAAGAGAAGCAAGTGCAAGATCAAATGCTGACACAAAGTTAATTAATCATTAGCACATCTCATTAAAAATGCATTATCCTAGCAGCTTTTCTTGACTTACTAGATGTGCATTATACCTTCACTCAACAGCCAGAACCTTTCTTTCCCCTGCCATTTTCTCAGCTATTAATTGAAAAAAACCAAAAACCAACAGTATCTGGTCTCTTCATGCATTCATGATTTCTAAGTATAGGCATCTTGGAGATGAAAATGAATATCACAATTTTTAAATGCGTACCCCTCTTTTTTTAAACAAATTAAAACCCATATAGATGAAAGCTGCAACTAAACAAGGGCAAAGTATACATCCTGCCCATCAAAGGGCTGAGAAGATGAGCTCTCAGCAAGCCTGCTAAGTAAAAGCCTGCCCAGACAATGTGCCATGAAGAAAAAACACAACAAGGAATCTTAAACAGAAAACAATTAATGTGGTTTTTCATAATTTTCCAATTACTTATTAAGTATTTTTGGTCTTCACAAATCTGATTCCCTGTATGTGTGAAGAACACCATGTTGAAACTGAAATCTTAGGTGGCTCGTTTTTCAAATCACCTGTAATTTAAAAGACATGTACTCTCTGATCAGGATTTTCCAGTCCTGCTGATTATGCTTTGCAGAGCCCTAAGCTGTGAGGGAAAGCCAGTAGGGCTATCTTCTGTTCTAACCATCCAGCCCTCTCCCTTACACTGAGCTGCTCTGAGAATCCTGGAAGTGCACAGCTTCACTGCTGTCTATTTTCGTATACTGATTTAAAAATCTCTGTGGGGTTTTCCATTAATAATTAATTCCATTAATTCCATCTACAGCTGCTCCCTGCAGTTCTTTCAAAAGAAATGGACAAGTCATGACTAAGTGACCCCTTAGCTCCATCACAACTGAGAATAACTTGAATACTGTAAAGAAACTGGATACTTTAAGTAAATGCTTCTTCCCTAGTTCCTTGGGCAGATACATTGGAGGTACCATTGTCAAGAAGATTGCAGTCATGGTTTTGCACATCCAGAGCTGAACATGTGAATGGAAGGCCTGATTATGTGTGCCCTCAGCAATGGGCAGACAGTAGGACTTTCACTCCTTCCCGCTCTTCTGACATCCCCCTTGAACCCTAAAGTGACCTTAAGTATTCAGCTGGAAAACAAAGCAAGTGGTAGATCAATCTGTGAAGTCAATTCACTCACCTGCAAACTGGGCTCTGACTCTGGTAGCTGCTGTTGACAGGATGCCACTGTCTTCTCCTGAGTGGAAACCCTTCCCTGATAGATACCCTGGCAGTCTGAGTTTACTTCCTTGAATTGGTGTTCCCTATGCAAAACAAAACACAACAAACAAATGCTTTTTTAACTGAAGTTAAGGATTGGTATTAGGTGCTACAGAGCTTAGAATATGATCACCATTAAGAACATTCACTGTGAATCTGAAATACTGGTTTGAGCCACTATGACATTATTCATAATGTGAACTTTAGAATGTTCCTTTAGCAGTTTGCATTTGAAGTTGTCCAAATGTAAAACAACAACAAAAATAATTTTAACAGTCTGCTTAACATTTTAGCATCTTTGTGTGTATTTCAAGGCATACAAAGAAAGAAAAAAGCTACCTTCTTATAATTAGTCAAGCATGTAAGATTAGTTGATGGTACATATTGAGATTTTATGTCTGCATAACTTTCCACCATTCTGGCTGTAGTTATAGGTGATGAAAATATTTTTTAAATTGAAAAAAGGCTACCAGATTTTAAAAACCTTGTGCTAGGTGAAAGAAAAAACCAAGCCAAAGCAACAAAATAACAGAAAAAAGGGCATAGGACTAAATAAAAAAGTTCCAGTTGTCAATATACTGTCCTACAGTGTCTCTACTACACAGTGTTACCCTGCCTGCTTTCTTATTTCTGAAATGAGTCTTGATTTACAATCTGCCCCAAATCAGAAAATTTCTTTCACAGCCACAAAAATTGAATCCTCAGATCTCAAAATGCATATCACTCACTAAGTAAGAGGTGCATGCAAATAAGAGGAAAACTACAGTGTTCATAGCAATTTAATTAACACAAAAATACTGCATAAATATCCAAAAATAAGAACAAACAGTGCAATGATGAATGCAGTTTGTGGAGTGGCCTGGATCCCAGGATCCTGTGTTCTTGCCTTTGATCCCCATACAATTGTAGGCAGAATTAGGTACTGAAAACCGAGATCCAGAGGAGTGTGTTGGAAGTTGCCTTGAGCTAAGAACAGAGTAGAGGCCTGGCAGGAGCTTGCCTGGCAGCTGCCAGTTCAGACCACTGCTGGCACGTCTGAACAAAAGAGCGCTGCGATGCTGCAGAGCAGACAACCTGCTGGCTCTGACAGGGCAGGTCACAACATTAAACCCTCGTTAAAGCCAGGTACAGTGCCTGACATAGAGCCAGCCACGCCCTGGGAATCTCTGCTATGCAGACACTGCTTGGGAGGATAAGGAGAAAGGGAACACTGTTACCTCCACCGAAGCTGCTGCACTCTGGGCCAGGCATTGGGATAGAATCACCAATGCAAAAAATAAAACTAGCCTATTCTTCAGTTTTGCCTTAAGCTGAACTGCAGTTTACATATAAAATGAATAACTGCTCTCTTGGGCAGTAAATGCTGCAGAATGCCTTAGAAATTCACTGCAACCTACCCCACCCTAACCATTCCATTTATAATCTTAAACCACAGTGGTTTACATAAAAGAAACTCACTGAAACTACTGGCAGTTGGAAGAGCAGATAAGAAATACAGTGCCCCCATATGAAATCAGGCCAGCTGCTTTCCTGTCATTGTAATTCAATGAAAACACCTTTCCATGTCTATAAACCCTTTAATGTACCATCAATTAATCTTTCATTGCAGTTACCAGCTAAGAGATGAAAGAAAATACAGGAATATATTAGAAACTGACAACTGACTAAACTCTGTGCTGTTAATCATTCTAAGCAACAGCCCTGTGTGTTTGCAGTGCTGTAACCACAGACACACCTGCAGTGTGCACAACACGCACAGAAGGAGGAGGGGGGAGACGTTTGTTGTGTATCTTTGAGCAAAGCCATGCTGAGGTTATGGAAACTTTGCACCAGAAGGTGTCACATGAGCAGCAACAGGCAGCAAAGTGCAGATTTGTGAAAAGCAGTTACAACAGAGGGGGTGGTAGCACAAGCTTCTCCTCTTCAAGCCCTCCATCCAACCCAGGGCAAGAATAACTCCCACAAATGACACATCAGTGTGCAGCCTGATCCAGCTGCAATCTTTTCACTGACTGTAATGACATTAGAGGAAACACTTTGGCTCCAAGCCCCTTCAAATTCTGGTCATACAGCCTAATTGTCGGCACAATCCTAATTGCTATACTAGCAATTTCCATGTAAGCCATGCTAGTTTCCTGTTAAGTCATCAAATAGCTATCCTGTTAGAGCAACAATTGGTCACTACCCTCCCTGAACAAAACTTTCAGTTGTTGTAAAGATTTATATATCACATTCACACTTTTGTGCCACCTTCTTCACAGTGATTGGGTATTTTTTTATTTAGTGGTTTCGCACTAGGGGTCATGATTTATTAATCTTGTGCTTGCAGTTCAGAAACATTGTAGTGCTTCATGAACTCAAAGTAAACAATTTTAGAAAAGAAACCTGCAAAGTACACTAAATGCTTTATTATTTTTTTTAAAAATACTTTTCCACATTTACTCAACCATTTCATTCCATACTTTTATGATTTATTAACCATTTGAACTTTAGACATAAATTCATTGAGGCTGAGTTTTCCTAAAATTAAAAAGCCATGAAAAATAGAACGTAAACGCCCCAAAAAACTTGGGGAAAAAACCATAAGAAATAATTTGACAAAGGTCTAAAATAAAGGCAATGTATTAATATGCACAGATGTTGTTGCAGCTGTGAAGCACTGAAACTCTAGTGGCTGTTAGTGAAGTGACAGTTTTAGTGAAGGAAGTCATTAGACTAGAATTTCTGTCCTTACTGTACCTCTGCAGATGACCCTTGATAGTCTGAGGATTCTGGTGGCTTAGAAGGAGTTGATGTTTTGCTGTTTGTCAACCATGGTTTACCATAGTTGCGTGTTAAATGATGTGGTGTCTGTATGAAACAATGGTAAATCAAAATATGAAGGACAGTAGAGGAAAACAACGTCATGGAGAAGGATACCCAGGCTTTTACAGGGAGATCAAATCTCAGTAGAATTAAAAACTAAGCAGAAAGAGTTAATGACAAATGTTCTAAAATGAAGAGATGACAGAGTTTATTTTTCATATGAAATGGAGAGGTTTGTTGATCTTTCAGAGCAATTCCCAAATTGCCGGTAAGCTCATGTGGCACCTTAAATGTAGAAAATTCTTCTACTGCCATGTTGCAAACAAACAGTAGAGGAAACACATTGAAAACACATTCTCAGATCCTCCCCAGACTATGAAATAAAATGGAGATGTTTTTTCTCCATCAGCTAGAGAAAGCACCAATATTACTGGAGCAAGGAAAAACCCAAAAACTCAATCTATATCGCATTTGTTAACCAGTGCAGTTTTGTACATTTCTCCTTACCTTCGGTGTACTTGTAGTAACAGCTTGCGGGGCAGCTGCCTGGCCAGCTTGACTTGACAGAGAAGTAGATCTGTTGGGAGAAGCACCTCTTGAAGAGGGTCGTGATCTACGGCCCCTTGGTCGGAAAGCTGCCATGCTCTGACTGGCACCATCCGCCAAAATGAATTTTTCACGCAGCTCCACGTTTGTCCTCCCTTTAGCTGCAAAGAAAGGTGTTCATTGAGTCAGATATGAAAGTTGTCACAAGGCTGTTCATTGCCATTTTTGCCATGCCAACTCTGACACATTTTAACAATAAATAAAATGCATTACTGTGTAATGCATTTATTTTGGACACAGAAGAGTTATGTGCAGAACTCGCTTATTCTAATACTTTATGCCAGCAGGAATGAACCACTGTCAAAGGAAGTCAGCATGATAATGGAATGCTCAACGTGCTAAATCATTGTTAATCAATCCACTATTAATACATAGACACAACCCGATGGGCAGTTTTGCTAACTCTACAGCTATTCATAATAAATAATACTTGCTTGGATGTTCTAGAAGAAACAGCTAAATACAAATTACAGGAAAGCAGCAAATATATTTATTCAAAACTATGAAATTATGTAGTTTGGCAACATGCAATGATGAACATAAAACCCAAACTATGATGAGATAATTGGTGGCTAAGCACTCACACACACATACAAACACACATACGAGATAATGTTCTGCATGAATAAATGCAAGACATGTTAGCATTTAACTGTGTCAGTGTGAATGACAATTGTTTTTGAAACACTCTTCAAGCGTGTCAAAAAATTAGCTTGCAAAGCACCAGCCCATGTAGGAACATGTTAAGCTAAATATGACGGGTGAAGCATATAGTTAGAAGTGTATATATATATTAAAAGCAGGAAGGAAATGAAAAGAGAGAAGAAGAGGAGAAGGAGACAAAGAGAGGGGTTTGCCAACCTATAGTAGGCTGAGTGGTAATTGAAGAGTTTGATTCCGAACGTAACATTTTACTCCCGTGATGATGAACTAGAAAAAATGACACAGGACATGGGTCACATTAAAGAAAATCGTTAGCAGGAGAAGAAATCAAGTACAGCAGCTGCATATGCAAGAGACTTGGAGCACCAGGCCAAAAGACAGGACTTGAGCAAAAGCTGTCCCTAAGTGCTCTGAGGTGAGTTCTCAAAGGTCTCCTAGGCAAAAAGGAAATGGCGTTGGGACAGACTCAGCTACAGTCCCAGGTACACTTGTGTAACAACGGTATTTATCTGCTGACATAAAGAAGTAATATAAGCTAAAGTGATTTTATATGACTAGGTGCAATACGTTTAAAGCTGTTTATGGCAACAGTTCTTTGCAATGTGATTTATCTGAATACATGAGGAGCACTTGGTGGAAATGCAAATTTGCTAGGTGAAGTGGTTTAGGAAAAGTTTGAACCTGCTTCACTGACTTCAACCAGACAAGGATTAGGTACCAATGCACAATGTCCAGTGATGCTGATTTGGCAGAGACCAGTATTCTTTAGACCCACTGTGTTGACATCTGCTCACATATACCCAAGATAAAAGGATAAAGAACTATAGACAATACTGAGGACTGTAATAAGGAATTCCAATAAATTAATTGGACAGTTATTAAGTATTGTATCTCTCAGTCAATCTAGGAATGAATTGTAACAGTCTACCCATCAACAGGCCTGAGAAAAATGTTTGGTATACAACAGAACTAACCGAGTTAACCCTTCAATGAAGCCAGACCTTCTGAGGCACATTTTATTTTCTACTACCCTGCACTTTTGAACAATAGAAGTAGAAAGCAATAAAAGAAGTATGACTCTGCAGGCATAAATGAGTTTTCCATAGTGCAAAATCAGGCGTTAAATTTTAGGTAGACGTGCAGTAACACCAATAATACATTATTACTCTTACATTTAATAAACAATATATGCAATACATTGGTAAGCAAAAGGACTATTTTTAACCCTGCTAAAAAAGTCACATATGTCATCATAAGATTATGACATCAGTTTTATGATAGTATGGTAAGTTTTATGGGTACCTTTTAAGCCCATAGACAAAGGTTTCTAGGCCTCAGTGACACACTGCAAATCCTTACAGGCTTCTGTTCTTTTTGGATTTAACAGGGTTTTGTGGTAGCTTCTTTTTGGATTTAACATCCCTTACTTAGCATGACAGCTGCAACAAATATAAGGTCTCCACCCTCCTCTCAAGGTCTGTGTCAAGCTGTTTAGAAATTTGTCCCAAAGTAGAAGCTGCATGAGAAGGCTGACACTGGAGTAAGGTCTACAGGACAGCCAATGTCACTGTCTTCACTAGGTCACTTGCCTCTCCTGAACCCTTCACGCTATTACAATATTAATGATGATGATTATTATTATATGCTACAGAACTCCTAAGAAGTGAAAATGCAGTACATTTTATGCTGCTAGTTAACAGGGTGGTATTACCTAGCTACAGAACATCAGGTCACTGTGAAGATAGTGAACATTATAATCTTCCTGCAGCTTTACTACTCTGGCTGCTATTTGACTCCTGTATCTCCCACTCCCTTCACAAATGGCTCCTCTCCAACTATTTCTCCAAGACCAGTGCCAGGCAGAGGCTACCATCTCACTGCAGAAGTGGGCTTTCCATTGCTGGGTACTGAGAACACAGCACATCTGATGCAATGCCCTGGAGGGCTCAGTGACGGAGCGCTCCCTGCTCCCCCGGAGCAAGACCTCCTCCGGACCAGAACATTTTCCACTTGCTTTGTATAAGGCTCAGGGCTCTACAAAGTGCTTCTGGGGAAGATGCCAAGGAAAAGACAAGATTACAGAGGTAGAGACTGAAAGACTGGGCATAGTCACTGGCCAGGGTTTTTTGTGATGGTGGTGTTACTCATCAATTCAACTGCCTTATTTTGATTTATTGTGTGGCTGAGATGGTTTTATTGGACATTTCTGTGCGCTATTTCTGCCAAGTCATACAAGCCATTTACAGGCCATAAACTCTATCTAGGCTAAGTTCAGTTCTTTCTTACACCACTATAACACTGAAGGAACTGTGCAGAAGACACCACAGTTATTCCAGACATACATCAGTGCAACTGAAGAGGATCTCAACCATGTGATTTCAAGTTTACAAAAACGTGACATTTAGTGAGATGATGTTTACAACAACCGGCATTTTATACAAATCAATCTCCATCTTGAGACAATGAATGGTGACTGCATCCAAATAATATGCTGCAAGTCTTTAACAGTTCTGTTACATACCACGGCAAGGATCATTTTTCACTAAGAACTCATCAAGTGCCATCCAGCCACCTCCAACACGGACCATGACCGTACTTCTTAGGATACGAACAAGGCGCAGTTGTTGAGAGTCACCAAACTGGAATGAAAATCAAATGACAGTCTGAGGTTCTCAGTCATTCAGATGCAGTTCAACACTGATAGGTTAAAAAATCAGACATTTAAAAAAGTTTATTTTGATATTTAATTATTAGTAAATGCTAAAAAAAAAATCAATTTATTTATGCAGATTATTAAAGCTGTTAAGATTTCAAATCAGATGGCACTGCATTAATCAAAAGAAGATGGCAAGATGGTAAGAAGGAAACTCAGGTTTAATTTTATGCTTGATTCTCAAATGTCTGAGGTCATAAAGGAAGCAAAATTAGTAGTACATTATTTAATTGGTTACAGTCTGCTTTTGTGCAAATTAATGAAGACCTATTTGCATTATTTCACTGGTAAAATCTTAAGCAAACACTCATCTGCAACAGTCTTGATTTTTAATGTTGTCAGCTGAAAAGAAGGCAGCATAGCTTCAATCAATCAGTATATAGTCTGGAAATTCAATGTGTTACGAGTGTTGCACAGTTCTATCAATTGATTCATCTACGGGAATATGTTCAGGTACAGCACTACAGTGCTGACACTGCTTCCCTATAGCAAGGTGCATGTGGGGAAGGGAACATTAAAAAAGCAATGAATGATTAATAACTATCATTATGTTTGTCATTCCTGTGTCTACACATCAAGGTTCTTCACAATTCAGAGATGCACAACAATCTGTTTCAGACTAAGTTCCTGTGTGAGTCCATTCTTCCTTTGGGCTGACGGCCAGGCCTAATGTATATTTCACTCTTGAAACCTGTGTAACAAAACCTGTACACGGTACCTTCACTCAAATTCCGATCAAAGAAAGCAGGACAAAAATGTTGACCTCACAAGAAAACTAACCAGAAGAATTCAGTACTTTTTAGACAGTAGTACTAAAATATTTTGATACCAGATCACCAGGCCAAGTGCAGTGCACTCTCACGCAAACATGCAGAGCACTCACTGAAACCAATGGGAGTCGAATGCACCTCTTTGGGACAATCTCTGACCCTTGGAGATTGCTGGCCAAAATTCAACTGTACCTACTTGCTCCAGTGAGAGGACTGAACAAACCACATATAACAAACGTGCTCCCTAGTTGTTAGATGACTTTAGTTGTTTGGAACTACTCAAGCCAAGAAGAGAGAATAAGTTTAAAGGAATATTACTTTTAGGAACCAAACAAAAGCAAAGCTTGCTTCTTAATTCAATAATACATTGTATTTGTTATAAGTAAGAACATTCACATGAGCATTATTGTAAGGGCTTTTTAATAATGTATTCAATATGTGCCAAACAAAGAACCATTTTATATATGTAGATCAAAGTTTTTAAAAAATGGCATTCAAATTGATGCTGTTTATTTTCATTGGCTTGTTCCTACCAAAAGTTTTTTCTAGCAATTCTGACGATAGTATCTTCCTTCTTTTCTTTATTTTTCCCCCGTCCCAAACTAATTAGTCAGTTAGACCCCATCAGGCAAGTACACCAAGGGTCAAATACAGTGTGCTTTGGAAACTGCCCACCTAGCTGCAGTTAATTCTGATAGTGGGGCTGGAAAGTAACGCAGTAATACAATAGTATCTATCATGGCATTTCTTCTCATGGTAACATGGTTGATTTCCTTCCTAAAATATCCTGGATACTAACTTTCTTTAAGTAGTTTTTAACATTGTTTGAAATAACCAGAGGTAAAACATAAAGGAGTTTAAGCTACAAAAAGGCCTCTTCTTGACAATAGCCTGTAGGTGCCGTTCTGCATCAGTAGAGTTAGATGCTCTCAAGAAATGTTTTATGCTTCCCAGATCTGAGAGTACAGATGACAGATAAGAGGATTAACATAATTTCAAACAGTTCTTTCAAAAAGAGACTTGTTCTATATGTGGAAAATATTTTAAATTATTGCTTAGGTATATTGCTTGAGGCATGTGGCAAGATTACTCACTGCTCTGCACTTTCTTCTATACTTCAACAGTCTCTGCTAGTAAACAAGAGTGCACCCACATTTTCAACACCTTGAGATTTAAAATGGCTATTGCTGTTAACACTAGCGTGTCCAGAATGGATTACATCCATTATTGCCTTTTTGAAAGCATAAGACAGTAACGGTATCTTATATCTGGTTTGCATAAGGTGTTTCCATTCTTACGGGGCAGATATGATTTAGCACTTCAGGAAGCTGTGTATCAGTGTGTAGCACAGGAGTAAGTGCTGGGTAGCATTTCCTCCTGAGGGAGGACTCACCAGTGACCCAGCTGACACAAAGTATTCTTAAACACAGCTCCAATATATTACAGACTTGCCACAGATCCTTGAAAACACTTTGGGGGAAGGATTAGTCTAAATGGGAACAGCAATTTTATTTCACCTATTTCCAAAATATGTATTTAATGATTCACTGTCTTAGTACATAAAATTATAACAATCAGCTAGGTTTTTAATCAGTCTGCTTGACTGTGTAGAGATTGTACCTTTTTTTTGCAAAGATGAAAGTATTTTTTGTGCAATTTGCAATAAATAAGTGATATGACACTGGGATCTGTTTACCATGATTAACCCTTAATCGAATGGCCTAAAAAAGATATTACAGAATTTTGAAGGATACAACTATAAAACTCAAAACTGATTAGATAATCGTAATCTCTATAACTGCAGTTTAAATGCTCAAGGTTTTTTGCTATGGGAATTGCTGCTGACCATTATCTGGTTCCTTTAAAAGTAATCTCCTTAACAAGGGAAATGGCCAAAGAAAGCAGGTGAGGGATTGTAGAGAAGGGATCCTGAGACAAGGAATGCTCCATAGCATTTAAAGAAATACCACATCTGACCAGCAATGAATTAGCTGAAAATGAAAGGATGGCAAGAAGACTGACGATTGCAAGCTTAAATCACTATGCGTTAGAAAAGAAAAAAAAAATAAAAGGAAAAAAAAAGGAAAAAAAGAAACTTCATAACACATTCCACTGGTTTATACCTGATTTCCCAGGAAGAACTGATAAGAAATGAAAAATGGAAGAAAGACACGATTAGTTTACAGGAAATTCTCTACATGACTCTAGAACACATGCAAACTAACACATTAGACATTCTAAATAAAGTATCTACTTGAGACATGAGCAGGTAGCTAGCCATCCAGAGACTGAATATTGGAAAATATTCAAGGCCTTCGTTTCCCTCCCATTGCTGTTTCTGTGGTCTTTTAAAATCTGTAAGTACTTATTAATCTCTCTTAGCCAAATTTTGCATATTTTACCTGAAATTGTTCTGCTTATAGAATCCGGGTTAGCAGATCTTTCTCTACTGTGTGACACTGGCTTTTCTGTGGTCTAAAATCATTCTGCAGGTATCTAACCCTTCACTTATACTTCAGAAGTATGCGTGTCCCAATAAAATGACAAAAGAGTGTAGAAGTGATTGAATACACTTTGGTAAAAGATTTTTGAAGTACAACACATTCCACAAGAAAATATCAGTCACTGTTTTTATGAAACTAATAGAAGATCAGCTATAGTTTAAACACTTAAAGTATCCAGACAAAAAGACCAGCTTTTGAGGAGATATTGTAGGTATGCATGTGCATGGACGTGTGCAGTTAGCTCTTAAAAATTCCTGATTCAAAACAGCTTCATTAGTTTAAGTGAAAAGAAATACAAGCAGCAGCAATTTTCCATATTTTTAGTCTGTATGTTCAAATAAGAAAAAAAATTTAGACAATCTTAAAGAAAATGTATAATTGTCATTCAAGATTCTTGTGAATTCATATAGACTAATTCCTTGTGTAAACCATGTCATATGAAGAAAGCTGAAAGAACTGAGGTCCTTAAAAGACTTACCCTGTATTTGTTATCCCCAATCTGTTCCACCTGAAACCGTTTCGCACATTTACATTTCGCTACCTGCCTCGTAACCTGCAAAAAACCACAACAGGATAATTACCGTAAATATCACATTTCTAAAGATTTGTGTACCTAGTAAACTTCAAATTACATAGGAGTGAAAATAAAACAAATTATTGTAAAAACTTACTGCAGGAGAAGAGAATGGAACCTAAGAAAGCAGAGGACATACCTCATCTTCAATTTTGTCAGCATCTGTGAGAGGCTTGTATGCATCCTTGTTTGGATGAAGAGCTGCTACAAATTCATAATAATCAATATATCCATCACCATCTCTATCAAAAATGTCTGCAACAGCACTCATTTCAAGTCGGCTTGTAGGGAATTCTGCAGGACAAAGACAACAACACAAGTTAAATTTTTTGGCTTTTCAACCCCATTACAATGAGAGGCTTTATCACAAATATTAAAAGGTGATTAGGCATTTGGTGACAGATACTGCTTATCAAAAAAAATAAGGACATTAAAACAAGTGAAGGAATCTTTCTGAAAAGAAAACAATCTGGATCTCCAGTGTTACCCAGATATTGGATTAAAATGAATGAGTACCATGCTGTGGCTTGAAGACAGACACAAAAGCAAGGGCATAGATTAAACTGTAAGATATGGGGGG
>VZTI01004213.1:132125-179714 GCA_013397865.1 Struthidea cinerea
AGGATTTTCCCCTTCTTTTTTTTTCTTTTTTTTTCTTTTTTTTTTTTTTTTTTTTCCTCTTTCCCTTTTATTTTTGGTTAACTATTACTACTACAATGGTTTTCCTTTTCTGCTTAAATGTTATGCAAGTCTGTGTGTCTTTGTGAGCATCCTTAACTGGAACTGCTAATATCTCTCAGTGCCTAGTGAAAATTTTTGTTATACTTTAATATCCTTAATTAGGTGACAAAATGGAACCACGTCTCCGAAAGCTTAACTCTTCCTCTTTCTGGCCATAAAGGGCTATTTTGGATTAAAGATGAAATTAAAGAGGAGCCAAGTCAGATCCTAGACAATTCAAAATCACCAAAACATCATAAAAACAGGTTCCTCAACAATTCATAATGACATTATCCTGTGCCTTTACAAAGTACGTATGAAGTTATTATGAAATAAAAGTGTAAAAGACATAATCTCTTCTACCTTGTTCTAGAAGCCTGGAATACGTAGGCTCTATATTTAAACATATTTGTTGATAATTAATTTTGATTTAAGATTAAATTATTGCCCAACTTTAAGACTCAAATTGTAATAGCAAACCTTCTCTCACAAAAAAACATGCAACCTTACAATATTTCAGTTCAACATGGATTTGGAAAAGTTGAATTGGATTGTAACGAGAGATTACCAAAATAAGACAGAGCCAGGTAGAAAATGGTCCAAAAACCCTCACTGTGTTCCCCTGCCCAGCTGTACTAGAATATTTCAAGAATTAAATCTAGGATGCACTACTCACAGTGTATTAAACTCTCCCTAATTGTACCGAACTCTGTGGCAAAACAGTGATACAGACACATTTACAGGAGATGGGAGGTTTCTCATTGAGCAATGCAGTGCATTAACCCACTGCAGCTCTCAGTCCCTAGAGAGGCAGACAAGTGACAGATATCTCTCTGACTGAGACAACAGAATTCAGTAAATCATATGCAGTATTCAAGAAGAGAAAGATCAGAAATAGGCATAAAGATGGACCATTTGGATGAAATATTGTCCTGAAGAAATATTTCTACATGTAGTTGAATACAAATGCAGTAAAACTATTTTTTAAGTCACAGTGACAAAAGGAAGATACATTTCATATTTATGTAATAATTTCGGTCATATATTTTTATTTTAACATGCAGCTTTATAATGCATACATGGTATTTAAAAGTAATATATATTACTTCTTCCCTTATTTTCTTTTTGTCTTCTTGAAAGCTAATGTTATAAGCTTAAAAGGAGAGATGACCTACTCAAGAAAAATTGTGTGAGTAGAAAAACTGTAGTGCCATAATCTTTCTTAGCTTGACATTTTCTCTATTTCTATTATTTGCCCTTGAAGAAGAAAATGTGGTTGGGAGAACACCTTCTAAACCCTACTAAAAAATTTTAAGTACAGTATGGCCACATCTAGCACCAAGACTGGTTGTGTTGTGCTAGCTATCATCCTTCTCAGCTGGACAGGGTTTCTCAGAGACAAACTTTCCTTTGAGGTTCCAAGTTATGCTTCAGCTTTGGCAGCACAAATTTTGAATTTAGTACAGAAATATTTTGCTAATTCATCTACAGTGCAGAGGAAAACATTTCAATTTCTATTTTCTAATTATTTCAGTGGACCTAAGATTTCACTCAGTTCTTTTTTCTGTATTCAGAAGAGTAAAAAATCAAATAAAAGGGAACTGGTGAAGCATATGTGGAGGAAAGGCAGCTAAAAGACAAATGTCACTGCAGCAGAGACATCAGGTTGCTGCTGCCAACATTAGTCAACACACTCTCAGGTTGCTACATCAGCACACGCTGATGCTTACATACATTTGATGCATACATACGTTTGCCAGCTTATGACTAGCACTCAGTTTCCAGGACCGTAAGTTAAAACTGAAAACTTTGTCAAAACACTGCATTCCAACTACCTTGAAAACTCCTTAGTTACGAACCATTTAATAGTTGTATCTTGCATGCACTCCTCTGCATAGTATTAACAAACTCAATTTAAACAGGATGCTTTTCCAATCTCCATTTCATAAATTTTGCTATAACTTTCTTCAGAGAAATGATGAACAAATCCAGGATTTATAACTTGTTCTGTAACACTGTGGGCACTACACCCTTGGTACTATTACTACTGCATTTACAAGAAGTTTTGTGTAGGCTCAGCTGTGCATGTTTATAGCCTCCTGTTTGGACAGTGAAGATTTGACCTCTATGATCCTTACTTAGCCATTTTCCCATTTCATTACTGCAAAGTTAGCTTGATGGCCTATAATCTACTTTCTGCAGTACCTATGCCACTGCAGTATTTCAGTAGCCAATGCACGTGAAGTATGACAGCACGCCGTTTCACCATGACAAAAGGTTCATGGATGACAACATCATTCTGCTGACATTTACAAATGACCTTGCAAGAAAGGTATATGCCATTTTGGTCACTGGTGCTAGGGAGACAGATATACTTCATATACTTTTGTTACTGTAGCAGTCTGTGTGGTAATTACAGGCATCACACCCCACAGAGGGGTTTGCATCTCTCTCTAAATGTTTATAGCAAATTTCTAAAGGCCCATTATTTCCTTAATAAGCCAAAACAACTCAAACAACAGCCCAACACTAGTCTGGGCATCAAACTGTTAACTGGATTAAAGTCCTAGCTTCTCTACAGAAAGAGTTGCAAAACCCAACACTGGATGCTGGATAGAACTACCTGGGATAGGCTGTGCCTCCTTTCCTCTATTTTACCACCTGTCAGAGCAATTAGAATCAAGAGGATCCTCTTCATCTTCTTGCTTACCCTGTGCTGCTCTATCAATGTACGCAAGGCCTCTTCATCATCTGGAAGGACGCCATGGAAACGAAGAGCCTGCTCTGCCTCTGCCAGCCACTCCAAAAGGACATGGACAACAGAGTGGAATTCTTCTGCCTGTTAAGAAAAGACAAGAAGTCATGGTCACTCATGAGGTGACCTGACAGGCACACTGCAGCTTACACAAGGAGATTGAGCCCACATTTGGAATCATTAATCATCCAGCAGTACCGGCACATTATCTTTCCATTAAAAAGTCAATGATACACAGCACTACATTTTCATAACTGTAAAAAGAGGTCATGCTTCCCAAAAAATTATAGGAAGCCTAAAAGCCTGTTCATGCTTTTAGGCATCTGATTTATAGTGTATTTGCAGCTCAGTTGAGAATGTTCTGCCTTTACACTGACAAATTACACGGGTGTTTCAGCTGCTTTCAGGGACCAGCTGGAGAGATGAGAACCGTATTTTCTACACAGCCTAAAGCACCAGTTAAGCAAAATGAATTGACAGCCCATTGGAGAGTGACTCTTTTGTGTCTAGAGAAAACAAGAAAGATTCACCTTTGGGTACAGCCATGTTCAGACACAATTAGTGTTTGTGGTAAGTTCAGGATTGTGTCTGCTGAGCAAAGCAGAGCAGGAATATTGTACAGAGTGGGTCTTGCTACTGCAGGAGCCCCATCCTAGCATCAATCCAAGCTAGTATATCTTCAGAGAGCTGTACATCCGTATTATCTCAAGTTTGGAAATAATACAGCTACAACTATTTATTTGGGACGGGTACCAGATAATGCTGACATACACAGACTGTTCTAGGTCGTGACTGCACTCAGCACAACTCCATTTTTAATTGAAAGTACCTCACTGTGCATTGTAATTGTGCCAATATAAAGAAGTCTTCAATACCCAAATTTACTTCTTTCCAATAAGGCACAGAAAGCATAAATAGGATTGCAATCCCCTGCTTCTTGTGAAAGGGGCATAGTTCTTTATCATCCTTCATATTTTTCTGTAACTTCAGTGACTTCCTTAGATGGTAAGGTCTTTGAAACATTTGTTTTGCATTTGTGGTAGAGACTAATAATAACAGTAATAATAAATGCCAAGAGGCACTATTTCTGTGCTGTGGGGTAAAGGGATAGACAAGGTAAGCAATGCATGAGCAAGTAAATGTGTATTTTCAAATGAAATGAGAGTGAATGACATCAAGTGAAAATGAAATTAAATTTTTGGCAACTGAACCGCAAGATATTTTCACTGCTTCTCGTACAGTACATGTAGCAACATTATTATTCCTCTACCTGCCGAAGGGCCTGTTCCAGTCGTGTTTGCTTGGATACTGACAGGGCACAAACTGTCTCCCAGCGAGTGCTTAGCTCCTGCATTTGGACTTTGACCCAGGAAGAGTCATCACGACTGCCTTCTATCAGCTCCCTTGCAGAGCGCTTCAGAGCCTGGACACTGCTTGTTCTTTTTCCCAGCTCCTTCTGGAAAACCTAGACACCATCAAATATATTTGAAATGTTTAACTCATTAAGGCATACTTATATAAAAAACAAGAAAAAACTACTGGTTATGAAAAGAAATGAAAATACAAATTTATTTCTGTCAAGAGTAACTCCATCTAGATGATGCAAAACACCTAAGTTCTGTTTGTTAGATTCCATAGGAAGATATTAATACTCTCTTCTATCATAATAAAACTGGAATATGGTAGGAAAATGTCAGGCAGATCCTAAGAATCCATTCTGGTGCAATGCATGGGAAATCTAGTCTCCTTACCGCTGCTGGCTTTCCATTCTTTATCAAAGCAATTGATCTGACACAGTGACTAATGCATAAGATTGCTGTGGCAGGAAAAGATCAGATCAAAAGCTAGCAATCAAGGAGAGGATTTAAAATCATCAAAACAGAAAAAAATCCCCATCTAGGGGTCTAACTGTAAGGTTGTGGCTCTTGCTGCTTATTCATGTATTTATGTGGGAGTATGTTCACAGTAGCAGATGGAACAAGCTCCAGTTACTTAAAGGAAGCTCTTAAAGGAGGATAATTAGTGTGCCGTGCCACTGACTGCGACTTACTTGGGATGGACAGTGGGATTTCAGAAGCAATTGAAGCATATTGCAGGCTAATTTTTACAGACAACCATTGTTTCCAAACACTTTTTTTTAATGAGGCCCAAAATCTCCAGTGGAGATGAGATACTGAAAGTCACAGGTGGATGAACAGAGGGACCTTCACCTCCTAACCTTCTCAGGCTGCAGAGCTCTGCCTGTGTGTCACCTTTGCAATACAAGTAACCTCAGCAGCCATTTCTTCTGACACACTGAACTGCAAAACTGGGATTCAGAGGCAGAGTCCAACATCTACTTGTTCCCATGTCCAAAACCACTTCAAGTAAGAAAATACTGCAAGTTTCCAACGCGAGCTTCCTGGGCCACGGTCTAGTTGAAATTTGTGCATAACTTTAGCATTGTAATTACTTTTCTCAATAAATATACAGCAGCCACACGGGTCTGAAAGGCTGCTGTAGTCATGACAAGTGCACTAGACATTTGGTTAGCAGATGGACTAAAAAAGAGCTGTCCGCCCCAGAGTTTTCCAGTAAAATAATTTTTGCCATCTCTTGTCCCTAGATGCATATTCGCAAATGCATATCTGTGATTTATGACATGAAATTAATAAATACACAGGGTAGCACAATCAAATAGAATATCTCAGCACTAACTGGTGTCAGTGAGTCACTAAGAGTTGTCCTCTTTCATGTATGTTTTATAGCATTTTCTATTGTTGAATACATTTGTGTTACAAAACTAACTCGTATTTCTAAAAATTACAGAATAGTCAAAGGTAAAGATAATATTAAAATGTTACACTTATGAGCAGTCCACTATTTTTGGAACTACCTTGTGGTTGTCAATCAGGTTCATTACTAAATCGATGTCTCCATGTACTGGCTGGTCTTCTGCTAGTTGAGGTTCAATTTTGTACAACCAGTCAATGAGAGCTTGCAGAGCATCAGTAAACTGTCCCGAAAATAGCAGGGCTTCCTCCAGTTTATTTTGCCTGAGAGGCGAAAAAAAACCGCAAACAACCACACACACACACACACACACACACAGACACACAAAAATAATCATTTATACACTTTAGGAAAAGATTTTCAGCATAAAATAACAGAATCATAGATGTGTTAAGGTTGGAAAAGACTGGTAAGGTCATTGAGTCCAACTGCTATCCCAGCACCACTGCGTTCAGCACTAAGTCATGCCCCCAAGTGCTACATCCACATGCCTTTTGAATACCTTCAGGGATGATGACTCAACTACTTCCTTGGGCAGTCTACTTCAATGCTTCACAACCCTTTCAGAGAATAATTTTTTCCTAAAATCCAAGCTAAACCTCACTTGGTGCAATTTGAGGCAGTTTCCGCTCATGCCGTCATTTGTTGCCTGGGAGAAGAGACCAATCTCACCTGGCTACAGCCTCCTTTCAGGCAGCTGTAAAGAGGTCTCCCCTGAGCCTCCTTTTCTTCAGGCTAAACACCCCCAGCTCCCTCAGCCACTCCTCATCAGGCTTGTGCTCCAGACCCTTCAGGAGCTTCGTTGCTCTTTCCCAGACTCGCTTGAGACCCTCAGTGTCTTTCTTGTAGTGAGGAGCCCAGAACCGGACACAGCACTCGAGGTGTGGCCTCACCAGTGCTGAGTAAAAGGGGACAATCCCTTCCCTAGCCCTGTGGGACAGACTATTGCTGATACAGGCCAGGATGCCACTGGCCTTCTTGGCCACCTGGGCACACGCTGGCTCATGTTCAGCTGGTTGTTGACCAGCACCTCCAGAGAACTTCAAACCAGTTTCCTTTTTAAAGGGCTCTTCCTTCCCCTTCCTCCCCTGTTCTTCTTCCATACCATTAGGAAAGCATGCATTTGCAGTATTTTACTGCTTTGGCATTCTTAATTATCAAACAAGCGAGCCACTCTGGTTCTACTTTTACACAATAAATCCCAAAAATAGAAGCCTTTTTCTTATTTGATGAGTAATTAGTTGAGTTTCATTTACCTTTCCACTGACTTTCCACAAATTGTATCCCATTTATCTCTTAGTTCACTCAGCATATCATCAAGTTTCAAATTGTCATCAGCCAAGGTGGTTTTCTCTTTCAAGGAACGTCCGGTCCTATTTGTGGTGTCATATACAGAATGTTTGGCACCAAGAGATTTCTGGAATTCCTACATATATGGAAAAAAACCCCCAAACATATATCATTAACTGTTAAAGGCCATTGTTAATTAGTTTTTGAGACACTGTTTGCAACATAATTTGTAAATGTTGCTGCAAGAATCATTTAAACTCACTGCAAAATTTCTATGCTAGTGCCACAGTACACCTGGGGCTTGAGACTAGCAGACCCCTGCCTTTTGTCCTTCTCTGGAAATGTAGCTCTATGCTTACTGGAACAACTTTGGGAAAATCCCTCCTTCAGTGAGGGCAATGATTCCTGTCCTACCATAATATTTCCAAATTTCAGCCTGGTAGTCAGAAGGATGTGAAATAACTGCTACTTTGGGAGCCATTAACTGAGCATTCTTTGCGCTGCATTCTTACAAACTAAGACTTCAAGCCACTTGTAGAGCTCCCCAAGAACTACAGAGGTTATTCTGGTTTAGCCCAACATGGGCAAGCTGGGAAACCACCAAGCACAAGCAGCAGCCAGGTAACACCCCAATAACTCAATTTGTGCTAGAAGTCAAAATCACAAGCAGGTTTCTGTGCCCCAGGACTTTGGACAATGACAATGACAGAGCCTGCCTGCCAGCTCTGACAGTTCCTTCTGCACAGATCCTCTGGAAGCTTTTCACAGGCACAGAAGAGCACAAGAAACACAGTTCATCTGACACCACACAGGAAGTAACTGACTGACAGAGTAAATAATTAAATAAAGGAACACTGCCAAAAGACAACACCAGCCCAACACGGCAGCTTTTAAATTGCAGGAATGCTTGAAATATTTTATTTCACACCTTCATTAATTGCTAGCAGGGAATCAGTTGAAAAAAAAAAATTACAAGTTTGCTTTAGAAAACCCTTATATACAGCATCAAATATTCTTTCTTCTTTTTTGTTACCAAAAAAGCAACATTTGTTTTGTAATTTAGTATTTCCTTACTATTCTTTCATTTTCCTCATACAAAACAAGACAAAAAACTTAAGAAAAAACATAATTGTCAAGTTAGGACTACAATAAAAATAAACACAATTTTCAAAATAACCAATTTTTTATAACAGTTCCTTCAATACAAACAATATGTCTATGCTAACTACTTAACACTACACACAGGATGTTACTAGATTTGCACAAGGAATCACAATTAAATTTCTGCCACAGGAAGATCATACAGGAAAAACAGATTTAAAGGTGGCAAAGGGTTGCAGTTAGTTCATTCCTTGAGACTAAACTATATCTACTTTCATTCGACTTCAGGTATAACTGATAACTGAGAGTAGATTTTGGTTTAAGCTGCCAGGAACAGACAGGTAACTTCATTACTGAGATTTTGTTCAGCTAGATACCTTCCTTCTAAGGAAGATGGGCACATACAGAAAAAATTAGCCAAGTTCATATAAATGTACTGTAAGAACACTCAGCATTAGCACAGGAATGGTTTGGGTGACCTAGTGTGGGTTTTTCCATTCCTGACTCCTAAAACTGAGAAAAAAATTCTAATCAACAGACCATGAATAACCCCCAAAAGTCCCTGGCAACATGCTTGATATGAGTGAGAGAGAAAACATATTATCTTGGCTTTTCTTTTTCAGGGACTTTTTTTTTTGGCAGTAACAACTGACAATGAGCGAGTCCAAATTATTGCTTACAGCACACATTCAGTTGGGATAGCAAAATCCTTAACTAAATGGAGCAAGGAAACCTTCAAGGCTGGACTGAAAAGACAAAGACAGACACAGGGCATATGTGGGAGTGGAAGGAAAAGACTCAAAATACAAGGAAGGACATTGCACTGTTGGGAGGTTTGACAACTCATTAAAAAACAATTGAGCTGATTTCTTGAGAGGAAGGTGTTTGAAGTTTAAAGTCACAAAGTTCACAGAACTCCCTCTCTCACACACATTTATATTTTTTCTCCATATCACCAGTTTCAATCCTTATGTCCCTGTACCAATTTCATCCCATTCCTTAATGAGATTCAAGCAACTCAAGCAGGCTTTTTACATGAGAGAAGATGAAGAAAAAAAAAATCAGTGACGGGAGTAATGAGTCTGCCAAACCATTCAAGGAAGCTTGGTCTCACAAAACGCACTGCTGTAGGTATAAAGTACATATCAAGTTTATCAGGTTTAACATTTCTGAAGATGGGATGAGAATACAGGTAGAGAGCTCTGAAAACCTCAAAGTAAAGTCACAGTGTCGACCATACTCGTGAGGAGTTTGAATACATAAAGAGAGGAGTGAAAGGATTAGAAGATTAGTAAGAGTCAGACCATCCTAACAGCAAGATCCATCCCTGCCAGTTCAGATCACTGACTTCAAATTCTGGCAACAGCAGCAATCCCGAAACAAACTGAAATTGCAGAGTTGGCATAACAGAATGTTAATGTAGGTTTTATCTAAAAGTTTTAACAGCAGACACAGGTAAAACTATTTCTGCTTGACCAACTGCCAGCTCTCGCTACATTGAAGGAGAATATTTTCCTGCTTGACAAACAACACAACATGCAACCTGAGAGATGATAAAAAAAATAAAGCAGACTGATGAAGTCATTAATGTACATGACAAAATTTGTCAGAGGTAAAAGCAATCACCAGAAGCTACAATGAAAAGAAAAAACTAGATATGCAAACCCCTGAGGATATTGTGAAATATGAAAAAATAGAAGTAAATGGAGAAAAATAAAACTGCCATAAAACTGACATAAAAAGTAAATATATGCCAAAATGTAGAAAAATGAATGATCTTTCAATATTATAGTGTTTGATGAAACTGCCCCAAGAGAAATCTTAAGACACAATCTATCTCTGAAGATTCTACCACTCATCCACTTGATCCTCAAAAATATATTATTCTAGGCATTTTACAGAAGTAAAAATGAAGTAAAGACTCCTGTCTTTGCTTTTGCTCTGTCTGGTGGAATTACAGAGCTTTTACATTATCATTACAAGTTTGAAAACCCAGGTGAATGAGAGAGATTTTTACATATTCACTGCTGAATTTCTGAAAAGCTGGTTTCAGAATTTCGAATCCCATAAAGAGAAATATGGGAGCAGTATTTGCTCTAATACTGTCACAGCATTGTCTAGGGTATTTCCTTAATATTTCCTCTTGACATAAAAAGTGACTGCCAATCAAAATACAAGATTATTTTTCACTCAAAGTTGTCCTGCAGTACTAAAAGGAAAATCTCAACCCAAATAAGTAGACAGTAAATTTTTGGTTTAAGAACTTAAAGAAAGCCTCTTCAGAGATCCCTATTCTGAAATGGTAATAATTTGTTTTTTAAAGTTTCCATGGTGCTGTATTATTCTTTCCTCTTCATTGTTAACTATTCCCCCACATATCAGGTACTGTGAAAAGTTCTTTTCATTCACACCCTGCTGAAACATCATCATTTAATTTGATGTGAATAAACACCCCATTGCAGTGAGGCCACAAATCTACTTTCTTTGCTGATTGAACAGTACAAGGCTGAAATACTTACCTACATTTCACTGGGAATTTTGCATGTCATGACTCACCTTATGCTGTGCAAGCTGCATCTTTATTTTGTCAGGGTCATTTGCAATTTCAAGATCTGAGTCCAGAGATTTCTCTGACTCTTCCAGCCATTCCATAAGTTTATGCCAGGCTTCATGGAACTAAAGAAAAATCAGATTTGCATTGACTGTAAAATTTATTGGTTCATGAAACAGTCCAAAAACATTAAACCCCAACCAAGATTGGCAAACTTTGAGAAAATCCGATGTGTTTTTTCTCCCTGGTCTCTCAAACAGAACTGGTCCAACCATGTGCCCACTGTATGTAGCCTCCCTTCCCCAAGTGAGTTAACAACCTTTAATGTACATGATGTGCACACATCACATGTATCTGTCAGAGACATATTGGTAACATCTGCTGATGTGTTGGTCATTTAGATTCCTCCAGTTTTAGTAATGGACAGTAAATACAGAAAGAACGGGGCTTAGCTATTGCTCATACAGGACCATAGCAGCAAATCACTGGGGAAAACTCCCATCTGGATGACTGCCCAAGATGTTCCCTGTAACACTCATAAAAGCTCTCATTATATCAAATGTTATATTGATGAGCAAGGAACAGATTTTTGATCTTCTTTCCTGTTTCAAAAAAAAGAGCACTTCAGGGAAGAAAGCAGGGAAAAAGTAAAGATTCAACCAGCTTTCACAAAGTGTCATCCCTTTGGGTTTTGATTTTTCTAAGCTGGTCATTTCTCTCTCTCTTGAAAATTCTTCTTGCCTGGGCTGCCTACACATGGAGGCAAAAGAAACTAGTTCAGAAACCTTTCAAGGCATCTAAGACACTTGTTCAGGGCTGTTAATTCAGCCTTGACACCATTAGCCTTCAGTACTCCTTCCACACTCCACACACACAGTTGTCATCTTAATAACACTGTATTTAGCTTTGTAAATGCACATTGAGATGAAACCCATCTCATTGCAGAACTGCTGTGTGTGTGAATGCACAAGAGAAACTGCAGCAAAATAAGAAATGTGATTGGCTTATGGGCTGATTCATTGCCCAGAGAACTTGTTGCTCTATGAACTCAGTGGTGGTAGTGGTGAACATTGGAACGTGGTTTAGCTGTGAACATCACCAAATCCCAGATGATCATGTTCCCTTGAATAGAAAAAAGCAAGACCTTCCTATTGACACTTCAACAGGTTTCATTCCTCTCACACATTTTGCATCTTATCTATGTATCTAAGGAAAAAAATATGAACGCTCCCAAGTAAAGAACACTGTGCAAACACCTTCCCCTCTCCCCGAAAAACCACCTTTCCAGGTTTATAAGGAAATAAATGGAGATACCTTACCACACTGAAGATATTGGTCTAGTAACTGATATAAGAGATTGAGTGATGAGTATAATCAGGACACAACATAGACTCAAGAAGAGGATACTAAGGAATATTCCCACGCATTAGTGAAAAGGGTTCATCATATTCTTTAAAATATACAGGGTTGATTGTGAAACTTCTTTTTGAGGACAGATGGCACTAATACACATCTGGAATCCATACTGTAACTTTCTTTTTTCAGACTATCCTGTACTGCAGACAGAAGTCACTGCTTGAGTTGAAAATGATGCTTTCACCTCCCAAATGAAGTGCTCTGGGATTGAATCACAGAAATTGCTCCACAAACTCAACACTGTCTGTTACACTAAACCCAGGCTTGCTTTGCAAGTGCTTTAAAGCATCATATTCTTCAAGAATCTGGATGCAATTATAACTAAGTTCAAAGAGCTGTATAACAGCTGTTGTCCCATTACCTGTTTGGCTCTTTTCCTTGCATCATCCAAAGCTCTTCCCCTTTCAACTAAGCGTTGGACTACTTTTTCCCATCGACTTTGAACACTAATCAGCAGATTCTTAATAAGGACAACGTCCTGTTTCTGGCTGAAATATTTCAAATGGGTTCCAGTTTTGTCCAGCTCTATGATCTGATCTCGATGAGAGTTCACTTCTGTGGCAAAAACCTTGGAAAAAAAGGGTGAAAATTACTGAACACTGTGTTGGGTAAACACTGAAGAAACGCAGTCTGATAAAGAATTATGTAGCGAGAAAGACTATAAAATACAATTTTAAAACAAATTAAATGTTTCTCTGAGTGCCAGCATTATAGGGTTCATTTGGACATTGTTACAGTATCTCCACAGAGTGGGAGAAAAACATTACACATCTGTTTCTTTACATACCTTGTGTTCATCAATTTGAAATAAGACAGTGTCCAAGATAAGACTTGGCCGAGAAGCTGCAGTTAGAGTTTGCTCAGCCTGTGTAAGCCAATTGATGAAATCTTGAAGTGAGTTGTGGAACTCCATTGCTAAACTGAGGGCTTCTTCCAGTTTGGTCTGTAAAGACAGGTCATACTTTATTAGCAGCTGATATTGTGCAGGGGCTTCAGCCAAGGAAACCATTTTAGTTCAGCACTTTGGAGTAAACCATTTTAGTTCAGCATTTAAAACACTCTTCCAACTCAAAGTTTCTGAGTTTTAAAATAACAGCCTATATTTGAGCATATTCGAAGAGATGGATACAGGAGTTACAGTAAAATTATGTATAACAGATGAATAGAAAATAAAGCACCTAGTGTCAAGATAAATTTTTCCACATTAGAACATATTTTCTACCACTTAATCCAAAATAGTCATATGGATTTATCAAGTTCAATACAAAACCAGTAGAATTTCAGAAATCTAAGGTGGTAATATACTTTGAAGAGCCTCAAGTAGGTAATCAAATTTATTCTCTTGCATAAAAGGAAGAACAAGTTTTTCTAGAGCACTTGTTTTTAATAAAGCCCAATTGTCATTTTGGTTGCCCGAACAGAAACTAATTTGGGACAGAGAATTTTGTTGATCATGAGACAGCAGTAAGAGATTTTCAAACATTTACACTGCTGACCTCACTGAGCACTCCAACCTCAGAGCTTCCTGCAAGAAGGTGCTCATATCGAGTATTAATTAGTTTGTCATTTTTACTTTACAATTACTCTCAAAAGACATCAGCAGTCTTACTTAAAAATACAGCTAAGTTGTGAGTTGAATATTTGTGCTTTATACTTATCAGGGCTGTACAGAGAGTTTCTCTGTTTGCAATTATGGATATTCTTTTTGTTTGATTGAGTTAGAACAAATGGGCTATATTTCGTGAAGGAATGAAAGCAAAATGAAATTAATAACAAGAAAACGTATGTTGCATATCAGTGAAATCATGCTATTGATCTGTTAGAACAGAGGGTATTCACTTGAAGTAAATGGCAAAAGGCCAAGAGTTCGGGAATTTTAAGAAAAAATGCCTAAAAGCTAGAAAAATTAACACAGCAGTTCTGTACTGAGGAGGAGATAAACTTGAAGGATCACTCAGTCTCTCATGTCTGTGATTACTGTAATAAAACCCAGAAAACACCTAGTCCTACCAAATGAGCATTAACAGTATTTCCATGGAACAGACTTGTGCCATTCCCACCATACTCTGCCCCAGTTATGGATAATTAACTACTTGAATTTTATTTTCCCCAGTATTTTCTAAATGTATTACTGAATTACGCCAGTCTCTACAACTGATTTTAAATCTAAAAAATCAGGCAAATATGCACCCATAAAAGCACTGATCATTAACACATTTAAATACGTGATTTATGCCTCTGTTCTTATGTAAAAACATACTTTTCTTTCACTCAGTTTTGTTTGCACAGATTCCCATTTTTCTTTTAAGTTATTTATGTCCTGCTCAACGTTTGTTTCAGCAGACTCTGGGCATCTTGCAAGCATCTGCTGGCCTTTCTGCATTAGACACTTATATGTCTCTTCTTTGGCTTCAAAGGCAGCACAAAGTTCCTAAACAAAGAAAGAACCAAAAATAAATAAGGTAGAAATTCAATACTCTTTATAAGTACCAGTATAATATTTATTCCTCCCCCAAAATTTAGCAGGTATGATTAAGACTAATACAGGAAACACATGTAATTCATAAAAAGCCAGATGAGCACATGAAGGACCCAGTTCTTCAGGAAATGAAAACTTGTATTGTCTGTCAATGTCTTCTCTGAGATCCAAAGCTTGGCAAAGTAAGTACTATGCACTTATTGAAGAAGAGCTGCTACAACTTGATTGGTTTAAAGTCCATCTGTAGCCAAAACACAGAAAGTGTCAGCATTACACAGTGTGCTGAAAGCCCAGAGCTATCCAATACCCTTCAAAACTGGGTGGGACAACTTGGGAGGGCTGGTTTATTGTACATAATCTGTATCTTCCTTCACTCACTAGGCATGAGCATCGAAGACATTTCAGACATTTAAAGAAAAGTGGAATAATAATGGTAACAACATGTTTTACCTGTCAACTATTCTACTAATGATGCTTTTTTAACCATGTCAAAGGTAAGCTGGAAAAAGTCTGGGAGCTCCCCATGCACCCCTCTGACTCAAAAGACATGATCAGAATTGGTAACAGACAAAACAAAATGTACCAACAACGTTGCTGCAGACTCACAAATGAGGAACATCTTCAAGGAGGTGAGAAATAAGTGGCTTACAAATAAGAGGAAAACAACATCTTCCTCTGATTCTCAGGACAAGAGCCCAAACCAAACATTTTCTTTGGGTTAAGAGATGCTGTACACAGGGCTGTACTTGACCACATAGGAGGGCAAAACAAGAAGCAGGTTCATTTATGAGCTTAAGATTTTGACACAACAGAAAGTTTCTTTGTCTTCTTTCTGAGGACTATGGAAAGTGGTGTCACCGAGTCTGCTTCCTCCTACTACTTCAGGAAGAAACTGAAAACAATGATTGTTTTAAGAAAAGGAGGGGGATGGTCTGAGCAGCACTGGGACTGCTAAAAAGGCATCTTTTTAAGCCCCTTTCCTACTGGTATCCTGTAATATCTCTTCATATAATTTGTTTTCCTGGAGTTGCTTTAACTGGAAATGCAGCCCAATCTCAACTCCATTTGTGAACAAATCATGGTTGAGGGATCTTTTGTTCATATCTGTAGAAACAGGCCTTATACTCAAGAAGATGGTTCATAACATTTCCAAAGAGGAACAAATCAAAATACAGTGCAAAACTTTCTCCTTCAGTTTCACATCAGTAATTAACATGGTTTGTATCACTTAGAGCCAAGTTTGAATTTGGAATGTAGTAGACAACACAACAAGTGGCCTCAACATTTCAGAAAAAAAAAATAAATAAAAAAGAGAGAGAGAATTAACACCTATCTGCACATGTTCACTAAGGCTTAACCAAAAGGAAATCAATTTCTGTATTTCAAGGCTTGATAGTAAGTCAATGCCTGCAGATGGCCACCGGGTTAGTAACATCCTGTTAAAATGTACATGTACAGTTAGGGAGCGATTGTACATCTAGAGCACGTATAACTGGGGACAGTCAAGACTTCTTCAAACTAGAACACTGAAGTTAAAGGTGTTTAACTAATCAATCTGTAAATATTATAAGTATACAAAATTTACATAGCAATGAATGCATGAAAAAAAATCCTGAAGCTTTCCATGGAAAATTTTTGCATCTTGATCTGATTAAGTGCAGGATGAACAAAGGAAAGACCACCAATGACTTTCAGGGAATCATGATTATATATATTCCACTCTCACAGGGGGAAAAAACTCCACCACCTGTTTTTTTCTCTTTTTTGTTTTTCCTTTATGGCAAAAATAAAAGGATTATAGGGATTCAAAACCACAGGATTATTTGTGTTTGGACCTAGTTTCCTGTCTTAACTGATTTTAAAACTGTAAATTAGTTTCCTTATCAATTATAGATACTGGCAAATTTTTGAGAAAAAAAAAAACAAGAAAAAAATGTTCCCCACATTGGAGAGTGAGCAATGATCTTTCGCATCATTCAAAAAACCCCTGATTTTTAACATTATGACAATGCAGCATTCTAATTGGAAGTGTCAGGCATATTCAAGTCCAAGGACAGTTCAGTAAATATCACTGTTACATCCAAGCCAGGAGTTCAGAAGTTCAGATCACCAGGTTTGGGCTTATATCCTGGCCTAATAGCACATCATGGTTTTACACAAATGGAGCAGTAAGAACCACCTTCTTTAGAGGTAGGAGAC
The DNA here is from genome assembly GCA_013397865.1 of Struthidea cinerea. Lineage (NCBI taxonomy): Eukaryota > Metazoa > Chordata > Aves > Passeriformes > Corcoracidae > Struthidea > Struthidea cinerea. The sequence goes on from VZTI01004213.1 coordinate 148,788, forward strand.
CAAGTCTAAATTTCTTTTTTTAAGCTCTATGGTTCTATGGGAGCAGAGAAATCCACAGAATGTTTCTCAAAGAGAAAGGAAGGGAATAATTCAGGCATCCTGGTCAGCTTGCCATTTCTAATTAAAGCACAGTCTCTATGAGCCAGTAGTCCTTCTTACTTCTATGCTATTGATGACTTTAATGTCAGCTTCTTTGGTCAGATAAGGAATAAAGGATCAAGTCTCTTAAGTCAAGGTTCAGTGAATGTGGGTCACTTTTAGGTTCATCTTCAAATCTTAGAAAAAGCATAAATTTGGTTATGGGGTCAGAAGGGAGAAGAAGAATAGGAACCACTGAAAAATCTGCAAACACCTTTTGTAAAGATGCAAAAGTTATTTTATTTGTCTCAACACTAATATGGTTCGGCTTTGGGCATGTCCCAACAGGCTACTAAACTACACTGAAAATAACAGTGTTGTTTTGAAGGCTATTAAATTTCTTTAAGACACTGTACAGACATTGTGATATATAGAACACACTCAGTGTTTACCAAAAACACTCTTAAAAGACAGTTAGTCCTGAAATGCAACTTGCAAAGCATTCTAATACTGATACTTACCATATGTGCATTAAGCTGCTCTCTTGCTGTTTCTGGTAAGCCTCCGACAGGTTTTGATGCCAACAGCTGACGTTCAGCGTCTGTCAGCCATTGCTGCAGATCCTCAACTTCACCATGGAAACCTTGGGCCTAAATTATACCATATCATTTTAGAGATAACTTAAATGCTCTCCATTCCAATACCAGCTCAGATGCATAAGCACATTGGCAACTGGTTTCATCAGATATTTGTAATAATCAAAAGAAATGAAAGAAGGAAAAAAAAAGGAAAAAGCAAACAAATACAAACTGGCTCAATTTAATCTAAAGGACAAAAACTATAGAAATCTTGAAAGTAGTCTAAATAACTACTGTGAAACCAATGTTTTCCCCAAATAATAGACCTATACAGAAATTTCAGCCTTTACAAACATGTAGACCAAAAGCTGAAGTCTTATATCAGCACTATAAGGGACAGCGGCCAGCTGTGGAAGATACAGCTGGATTCAAACTTTCTCCAAATTCAGGAGCATCTGCATCATGGTTTTGATTTAGGCCAACTTCTAATGTATCTGTGTATTTCATGTAAAAAGGCACTTTTTCTGAGTTATCTCTGTATTTGATCATTTCCTGTTCACCTGGATCAAGGCACTGTCCAGCTGCTGTTTCCTTTGTTCTGTTTTTTCCAACAAGTTTTGCCAGCGCTGATTCAGGAGTTCCAACTTGCTCCGTAAATTACTTGCTTCTTCAACAGCACTTGATTCAATCAGGTCATTTCCTGCCTTTTTAACAGCTTCCACCGTAGACTGATGAGCTAGAACATCATTTTGTAGCACCTACAATTGTAACACAGCATGGCCATATGGGTAAGTTACTGAATGAAGGCACTCCCAGTGACTGAGCTAGTTGTAGTCCAAGGACAAGACAGTAGTTTAACATCAGCACAGGTATTAGAAATTAAAGCTAATAACTAAGACATCTTCAATCAAAAGCAGTAACAGACCATTCTGATGAAATACTGAAATTTATTTTTGTATTTTGGAAAAAATAATATACTCCTTTGGCAAACATATATTTCTGAAATTATTAAAGTTTTCTAGAAGTGCTAGGTAATAATTATTTCTTCACTTTTTAAATTTATTATATGCTTTTCTTTAACAGTATTTTTCTTTGAATAGTATGTGCCTGCTGTGCTATACAACAACCCAACCACCATAATGTCTTTCTGTGCATTTCACGGCTACAACTCCTTTCACATTATGTCAGGCTACCAGGACACTCGACCTGTGCTAAAAGCTGGGGGATGGCTGTAGTACTAACACCAAAAGACCTTCTCAATCTGCTTGAAAATCTCTTCTCACCAACCACAGTAAAAACCATAGCAGGCAAAAAGTACATTTGGGAAAAAAAATGCTGTTTGCAGAAGGATGGGGGGGCAGGGCAAGAAAAGCTTTAATATAAAACAGAAAAAGAAATAAGCAAAATGGTTGGGAAGAGAATGGTAAACCCCACCCAAGAAATTCAAGTTTATGACTGCTGTCTTCCATGGGGTCTGACTCAAACTCACCTCCATCAAAATGCTAGCACTACAGAAAAAATATAAAGCTAAATAAAAAGGAACTTAAACTATATGGAGCACAATATGAAATAGCAAGTCACAAGTAGACCTTGAATACGAAATACACAACACATTTGCTTTAATTCTTCTAAGCTAAGGACCATATTATTTTATTTTCCTAACAGAGTGAAAAAATATATTCACAGAAGCAGATGCATCTTATCCCTTCCTTCCTGCTGAGACTCACTAAGAACAAGGTCTATTCTTTCCAAAGTTATTCAAGAGGTGGATGTTTTTACAGGCTACCACAGGATGCACTACTGTGTGAACTTTCTAACCTGTAAACTTTGTATCATGAAAAGGAAGTAGATTCATTCATGTGTTTGCTGAACTCCTTCAGCACAGACATAAATGATGTCTCAATGCTTCTTTACTAGTAAAGCACTTCCATTCAATAAGAAAATAAAAGGTTCATGGAGCAGAACCTGGTTTTGTAATTTTATTTACTTTGTTTTAAAAGGGTCCGTTTATAACAATAGTCACATAGGGTATGCAGATACTGTATTCTGTTCAAGTTCCAACTGACCACCCAAAAGCCTTCAGAAGCTGCATAGCTGCATTAACACAGACAATGAAAATACCTTAATTATCTGTGTACTGTCAATTTCAATCAAGCCTCTCAAAATCCAGAATGGACTCTGAGTACTTTTTACATCATATGCAGGCCAAAAATTAAATGGCAGATTTAAAGGGAGAGGATTTATAAGGTTAGATTGAAATCTTCAAACCTGGAAAGAACACATCATCATGAAGAGCACAGAGTCACGGAAGAACTCGTACTCCTAGGAGATATTCTAAAAATAAAGGCACAGCAGAAGCATTCTTCCATGGGCTCCAAAACAACACTGATCCGTAAAAATACTAAAACAAACAAACAAAAAAACCGTAACCCCACACTGTAAGTAACACAGAGAAAAAGATGGGAGTTTGCTTCTCAAAAAATCTGTGCATTCTCCATCTTAGCTGAACCCAACTAACATACAATTTTGCAGAATTCAGAACAAATCACTATTTTCTGAGAGGGAAGAAAGAACCAAAGATATGCAACAGTCATGCAGTTTGTGAGACCTGGCTTAAACAGAACTAATCCAGGAGTTTATTGCTTCAGGGAGAGTAGCAGGTTCAGTAACTTTTGAGTTCCCTAGGTCAAAGAAAGATGATTAGCAGTGGAGACTAGGGTGAACTGCTTATTTTTGGCTAAAACTTATGCCACTTGCACAGCATATGCAAGAAAGCAAGGAATGTGGAGGAGCAAGAGGAAAGATATTATTTATTCCAAGCCTTCGTTTCAGCTATAACCTGCATCTTGAAGATATATGTAGAGAATTATTTATCAAGTGTGAAGTTTTACTAAAAGACTCATCCCTAAGATAAATATCAAAAGAACATTTCAGTTAATATTGATTATAATTACATACATGATGTTTGGCAAGTTCAATTTCAATAGCCTTGGGGTCTCCACCCACGGGTTTCTGTTCATTCAGCAAGTCTTCTGTATGTGTCAGCCATGCCAGTAACTCATCCAGGGCATGCTGGAACTGCCCCAAGGCTAACAAGGCACCTTCCAGCTTGTGCTACAGTAAAAATAAAGTTAACAATAAAAGAGTTTCACAATGCAATTGAATTGTCTTAAATTACCATTAGTCACCATAATCCAGAACAGTGTCCACACATTAAGGCAGAGTAAAAACCAGGGAGAAACAGTTACCCAGTACAAGCAATGCTTTATAACTACAGCTGAGTTAGCAATTCCCTTATAAAGCCGTGCATTCCAGGCTTAAATTCCTGGCCTTGGAAGAAGCCATGCAACCAGAGCAGAGTTAAGTCTGAAGGTTCTTTCATCAGATATATCAGTAGCTTTTTATCACTTAAAACATAATTTCAATATAAATGCAATTCAGTGCATGATCTTTTTAAAACCATTTCTTTGTCAAGGAATGATTCAGTTTAGAAAAAATAATACACTTCAGAGGACTCTCACATCTCTCAGCTTGATAATTTAAGGAAATAACACTGAAATAGTTTAATATTAAGTTAATGGGGTTTTATTCAATTGCTCAGTTCAGCAGCTAATATTACTTTTGCACGTATAAACATGTTTTCAACTGCTACTTAACACATCATCAAATAGCAAAAATGAAATAATAATCATTCAACATAGCATTGTTGACAGAGACTTTAAAAAGAAAGTTTAAAAATATTTTAAAACTCAACTAATTGTACAATACAAATCCTATTACATATAGTTTTTTTAGTTTCCAAACGAAAAGGAATGTGTAAATTAATATAAGTATTATATATAACAAAGAGTTTTTCACAAAAATTTAAGTCGTGAATAAAGCCCCCACCTCCAAGTTTATTTACCTGTCTACTTATAATTTTGTCTTCGAGGCTGTCCCACAATAGTCTGAGCTCTGAGAGAGGGTCTTGAACAGTGTGCTTGTCACTCTCTTGTGTTGCCTTCTTTAGCAATAGTTCTGCCTGATGGTTCAGTCTTTCCATTTCTATCTGCTGCTGATAAGCTTCTGTCTTAAATTGCTATGGTATATAGAAAAAGAATAGAAATAAATGAAACACAAGTAGTGATTATAGAATCACAGAATGATTCTATGTCCCAGCTCTTGTGGTTGTGATGGTGATAAGGCTTTAAACCTCAAATGGAATTATTCTTCAAAGGAAGTGAAAGCAAATTTTCTTTAGTAGAACTCCCTCTTGAACACACAACTGGTGCCAACAGTCTGAATGCAACTTGTGTACATATATTCTCAACTATGTAAGGTCATGATTCATTTGAAGCTACATCATAAAATATGTAAAACAACCTGCCCACAGACAACAAAATCTGCAAGTGAGCAACAAAACCAAGAACCTTCTCTGACCATCACAAATCTCTGCTTTTTAAACATGGCATAACAGCATACCAATGTCAGGAGCATATTCAGTCACAAGTACAGATCCATGCAGACAGGTTTCTAAGTTAGACTGGAATTTTGATTTTCTCCTTACTCACGTATTGGGAATGTCATGATCTGTGTGAGCATTTAAATAAAGGCTCAAATGGCAGAAGCAAAGCTCCAGAGGCCTTCTCTCAGAGCCTCAAAGAAGCTGTTCATCTTAGAAACCAGAAAACATAAAGGTCATAGCAAAAGAATCCTGTACATAATAATTTCACAGCTTTTGAAAGAGAATGCATGATACTAGAAGTATTTCTAAGCAATCAGGAAAAATAAAATGTAGTCTCGCCAAAGTTTGGAATAGATTTTTAAATTAGGCACATTTTAAAACAAAAAGTTTGCAATGAAATGTTTTTAAATTTTCATGCAAATTCTTTTTACTAAAAATTGAAAATTAAAATTGCTTTTGACTCTCAAAAAATACTAAACAACACAGAAAAATACAGAGAAATGGAAATATAAGGGAAATAAATTGCTAGATCATACCTTAAGCTCCTCTGTTTGCTGCTTCACTGTCTCCAGATCTGTTCCAACTGGGGACATAGATGCTAACTTGCTGCCAGCAATGTCTACCCAGTCAAATAATGCCTGAAAATCACAGTATGATATTCAAATGTGAGCAGAGAAATGCTGTTATTTTTGAAAGTTGTATTAAGTAAAACATCAGGACTTTTCTTTTTTCTGGAGAAGGTATTGCTGTGCTCTTTCAAAGAAAATAACTTTCCCAGCAAAATCTAGGTTTCTTTGCAATACAATAGAACAAATATCCATGTAACAGTTGCAGGAATGTACATTCTGCAAGACTGGACTTCTACTAGCAGCAACATTCTGCCAGAATTATTCATGCTGAGTAACACTCTAATTTGTGTAAAATCTGCAATTTTTATGAATCCCCCGAGAGGTAGGGGGTACAAGGTACAAGACAAACTCTGTTCTACAGTTGTTTCTAATGAAAATGGAAAGTGGTGGATAACACACCTTAAATGAGGATTACAGACAAACTTCTTTTGAAGAAAGCTATTTGTGTAAGGAACATGGAACTGCCCATTCAGTATACCTCAGGCAGTGAAGGACCGTAACTGAGCTAGAATGAATCTCTATAGGATAATGCAGTATGACTTAAAAAAAATAAATTATGTCTCCCCAGTTCTCATGCTTTCTTTGGCTCCCAATGCAATGCAGAACCTCAAGAATACTCTAATGGATTAAGAACAGCTGCATCAATCTGAGTAATTGCACAAGGGAAAAAACACCTCCACTAGGCCCTTTTCTACCTGCCTGTTATCTGTGGAGATATCGTCATGGAGAAATGCTTAGGACAACTCACTGGAGCTGCCCACTGCTACACGGCTCCCTGAGGAGAACTATGCCCAACGTGCTCAAGAGGGTGAGGCAGCTGCAGTTAACAATCTGCCCATAATACTTTTCATATTGTCTATTGAAACAAGTGTAAGGCAGCACTTAAATACAGTTCATTCTCAAAGTACCAAGCCTGTAGGATGTACCATGTACAGCCACAGGAAATAGAAAGCACTTAAACCAAATGGTCATGATTCTAACTGCCTAGTCAATGTCTACACAGAAGGAACACAGGAGAACCCAGAGAAAAATCCATAGTGATGGTGCACTGCAAAACAGGCATGTCACATTATTATTAAGGAGTGTTCTGCTGCTTGATCTGCACTAAATAGAGAAGTAACTGCCCTCAGTGTCACGCGAAATTCCAATTATAAAGATTAAATGAACCAGGGAAAACAGTAGTTCCACCAAGAAAAAACAAACAAACCAAACCAAACAAAACCAAACCAAACCAACCAACCAAACAACTACAAAAAACCCAACAGTATATAAAGAGAAAAGATCATAGATTCAAAGGGTAATTTGGGTTGGAAGAGACCTTTAAAGGTCATGAATAGTACAACCCCTCTTTTTTTTTTTTAAACTTCATCAGTTCTAGGAAGCACAATGTACAAGATATCTTAAAACTGCTGGTATATTTACCTACAATCTAAAAGAGGAATCATCTTCTAAAGTATTGCGACAGGATAAATTATACTAAGAATAGTGGTCTAACAACATTATGTTAATAATATTTTTCCTTCAAATACTCTTACTTATAAAAAAGGTGGAATAAAATTCAAGTGCTTTAACTGCGCTCCACTCAAAGAAAACAGCAGCAAGTGGGTATATGGACCTGTACTCTGCTCCTTTCAGACCACAAAGTTGTGTCACAACTTCAACCTGCCTACCATATGAAGCATTGACTGTGACAAGAAAATGCAAGGACGACTACTATGAATGTGTGGTGCCAAAAAACCTCTGCTCTTATCAACAAACAAGGGGGCATTAATTTTGAATCTAAACACAATGCAGTATATGGACATGAAGAAAACAACCCAACATACATATTCTTTAATGCAAAAAAACCCCAATAAACCAACCCCAACCAATCTTTAGAAAAAAACCCTGCCTACTGAAGAAGTTAGTCACTACAACCAGAGTGCATTACTTGTCACCTACCTAATCACATGACATTTTTTACTACAACCACATTAAATCCCACTGACTGAAGGCTGGGTTAGGTATATCACATCATCTTACCTGGAGTCCATCTTGGTATTGAACAGCTGCCTGCATAGCTTCCCCAAGCTTATCCACACGTTCTTTCCATGTTTTGTTCAACGCATCCCAGGCAGAATTCAGCTGCAAGTAAGCACAGTTTACTCCAATAGCCAAAAGAATTTACTGCTATATAATGTGCATTTACTAACTCTTCACTGATCAATAATACAAATAAACTAAGCATGAATAGTTCACATTTATTCCATATTAACACTCTTGTTCCCCCTATCACTGCAAAATTAATTTCTTTCAGAATTCAGTAGAGGTTCTGGATTATAAAAGCTGTAAACTTCAATACTGATTGAATATTTTTATTAACAGAGATATTACAGTTAATAGAGGAAATACTACTAAATATTTTGGAGTTGCATTACTATAATAAACATATCTTAAAAGAATCATACATTGGTGAACACTAGAGAAATTAAAAGCACTTTATAGTCATCCAAACAGGATAGTCTCAGTTAAGATGTCTCACTTGGCATGAACAAGATACATCCAAAATTTATTATAGGATTACTTTTGCAAGAAATAGCCACCTACCTTATTAATCAGTGAGTATTTAAAAAAAAAAAATCTTTTATAAAATTTCTGAATAATAAATCAATGAAATAAAACAGTGTGTACATTCTAATCTAATCTAAGATTCATTCACCCAAAAGGCAAACCTTACTTTACCACAAAGGCTTCAGAGGTGTCTCACTTTTGCCACAAAATTTTTATTTTCAAAATTTGTTGGGGTTGTGGGGAATATACCAATTTCAGTTGAACAAGCATCTCACATAGCAGACCTAAGCACCTGCATTTCCCATACCTCATCTATACTCTTGTTGACAATAGGTTTGTCAGGCTCTCCACAAGCAGCTCTAAGCTCAGAGCCAAGGCTCACAACTGCTTCTAGTTCTTCTTGTAGTCCATCAATTTCCTCTTTAGCAGCCTACAAAGAGAAGAAAAGCCAACAGCGCTAATATTAAATTTAATCGTCTATGTACAGCTTGCGTTCAAGATAGAACTCAGCAGGACTGCACCTCTGTTTTCTTTCAAGTCACTTCGGTTTACAACTGGATGCTTAAAAAATAAGCATTCCTTTGCAGGGTCAGATGAAATCAGCTGGCATCAGTCTAAATTGTAACAATGGTTTATGATATCATTTTGCATGAGATGGAAAAAATAAACAGGAAGTTTTAAATTAGATTTCTTTAATCAGAGTGTCTTCTTTGTCAGAGGTTATCATTCAGCCTTCAAACATTTAACTATCAGTAGAGATAATTACAGGCTTAGAGGATAATACATAGAGCATCATACATTTGTACCCCTTTCATTTAGATGTTATGTATTACTCGAGGAATCTCAAGTATGTATAACTTCTAAAAGTCTCAGTGAGATGGTTATCATATACATATTTACAAACAAATAAGGAAATGTAATGACAAGCACATGTTGCATGCTCATTGCAATTAAGCACTGATACGTATTATTTACTGTAGACTCTTGAGATACCATTATCGTAAATTTCTACACAATTATCCCTCTTAGTCTTTAAAAAATAATATATGCTCCCCTGCATACCATAAATAAAGACCTTCAAGTCGTGAAAATACTTTCTACTGACCTCTGCAGCTTCTTGCTGTTGCTTGACTACAGATGGGTCAACTCCAGGTCCCTCCAGTTCTCGAATGAAGTCCTGAGTATCTTTAATAGTAGCTACAAGAGCCATATGATCACACCAAAACTTTTCAGCTAGTTCCATTACATCCAACAGTTTGGCCTCTCTTTCCTCAGTCAAGGTCTGGATGTCTTCCCAAATTAGGACCATTTGGTCTAGTTTATCTTGAACAGCTAAACAACAAAGGAACTAGATTACTACCCTGGCAAACAATTCTTGGTCATAAATCTCTCTACAGTTCTACAGCAGAAACATATGTGTACATTTTAAAATCAAGAGTATAAAATATTTCTTTGCAGGACTCCTTATAATGTTAAGTGGAAGCAAACACAATGGCCTTTAAAAATAAAATAAAGGTCATATCCACAATGTATTATTTTAAATGAATGCTTTGTTTTTATAAATCTTTAGCAGCTTCTCCAGGAGAACATTCCCCAGATTAGAGGTCATCAGAAATGAAGAATTTTATATGCTGCAGCTTACTGCATTTCCACTACATGAAAGTTTCCTCAGTCTACTACCTTTAGCAGATATATCCTTATCAGCGCCTTCTGAGCGAGCAATCATTTCCTCCCCTCTCTGTTTAAGTGTCTCATACACTGGCTGAAGCTTTTCCAGATCCACGAACACGTTCTTATTTTCACTGATCTGCTCTTTAATCTTCTCAACCTCTGCCGAGATCGAAGGTGGCTGCCTCAGACGTTCAACTATGCGTTTCAGACTCTCGAGAGTTGGATCAATCTTGTCATGAAACTAGGAGGGTGGTAAAGGACAGAAGGAAATGGCAGACAAATTAGGAAAAAAAAAAAAAAAAAAAAAACAAAAAAAGAAAACTAAAAAGGGCACCTGAAATTATCTTGGAAATAGGTACTTTAAAATTAACATCTCTATCCAACATATGTATGTGCAACTTGCAATACCTTCCTCCAGGCTCTTTTAATATCTAAATTACAAAAATAACCCTGCAAAATGGTACATTCTCTCAAATTCAAGAATTTTACTGTTTAGTTTGGGTTCAGTCCTGAGACACTCCCTCTGAGGGTACTATACATATGGCAGAATCCATTCACATTTAGTCCTGTGAAATTCATTGTAGTTTGTAGCTTTAGAGAGCCACAGCTTTCTGACTTCATCATTTTAGAAAGATATGTACCTTACTATGAAAAACATGCACTTTCCTGTTGGGACCAACGTGCTGATATACAACCTCCGATTAAGGCTTTATATGCAAGGTTGTGCAAAAAGACATTTGTTAGTGGCTAGGTGGTGCTTGCTAGGTTAACTACGGTATGTTACCTTCTGCAACTAAAAGCACGCGACAGCGTATATACCACATCCATCCAAGTTTGACTGAGCCCAGGTTGGTGCTCAGAAACTCAGGTACAGCTGTGTTAACGTGGTTCAGCCTTTGGGATAGGTCCAAAGTTAGCCTTCGTTATATGCTTTTGGATTAATAGAGATCCCTAAATACCTCGCACTACCGTGCCCCTTTCAAATGAAAGAAATCAATAAATTGTGGGTGCATTTAATTTTGCAATTACAAAAGTACTCCTGACAACATTTGGAAATGATGCTAGAAAGAGCACAGCAAAACAAGATTACCCTATGTAAACAAATAGCTACATCCTTTCTATTCAAAGGAACACAGGCAATATAAATATAATTACTTTTTCTCACCATACAGCCTACTTCAAATCAGACTCTGTGACTAATGTTATGGGCCTCAGTGTTTTGTTAGAAGTGTGAATATCATACAAGCCAACAAAACGTGTTATGAAAGAAAAGTAGCCTTCCCACATTCAAGACTTCTGAGAAACTGATTGTGGCAACAAAACCCTACAAAAGTCCTAAAAACTGTAATTAAATTGGCAATATTTGGGTCTAATTTTAGGACATGTATTACATTTTCAAGTTGTCAGTGCATTCAGTGGGCCCCCTTGTACTCAACTTCAGTGAATGAGACAAAGTGCTTTAGAACTTAAAAGGAAGAAAACGCAAGTCATTACAGTCTCTCACTCTAGCTTCATACATTATGTCCTTCCTTTGATACATAGAGCAATTTAATATAATTTAAAACCTGAAGAGTTAAATAATTACTCTTCAAGGACTGTCTAGACAAACATTGACAGAGACATCACAGTACAGAGATCTGATAATATATATTCACATATCTTCATAAAAAAAGATTATATAAAATTACATTCTGTGGGCATTAGAATGTTTTGCTTTGCCATCTGCATATACATTTAGGTATATAAAATGAACCATAAAGTATTCCATAAATAATTCAGTAATTTCTCAACATCTGATTATATTCTAGGTGTTAGCAAAGAATGCATTTCTAATTCTTGCTTTCTGTACTTAGCCAGTAGAACATGTTGATGTCTATCACATTCAAAACAGGGACTCTAATGCAAAGTAAATATCTTGATTTTCAAATTGGCAGCTCCACGTATGGGGAGGGTAAAGCATTTATGATAAAGAAAAAGAGAGGATCTAAATAATCAGGCATATTTCAGAGGTGTGAACAAGGAAGGTGTTTAGAATGACTGAAAGTTTATATATTAAATATATATATATATATATATATAACATATAATGTCTATAACAAGTTCAAAAGCAGGATGACTTCTGATGTCATTTAGCTTTGCCTCACATCCTTAAACTCAGCTGCAGGGGCTAGGAATATGACAATAGTTATAATGACCTGACAGAAATTACTTAGAATGTAGAATTGGTAAGGTCTTCAAGGTATATTTCTTTATTTAGTATTTATGACCTAAGCAGAATATAGCACTTAATTTTCAGTGAACAGAGAAAAAAAGGGGAATTTCCTATAAAAACAGCAGTATAGAACAAAGTATTTTTATTCAGGTTATTGTACGGGTTTATGTACAAAGTTTTACTGAATTCTTTTCTGAATCTGGGGTCGAGGAAAAGAATTTCTATGTGGATTTAATACGACAATTAACCCAATATTTAATGGTTGCTGGAATAAGACACTTGACAATATTCTACTGAAGTTCATTTCATAGGCTGATGAAGCTAGAATATGCAGTTTTTGTGGACCTGAGTTTCATGCTGATGACATTTTGTGATGTCTAACGTTAAGTTCTTGGGAGTCTGCAGCGAAGAGCCAGCGCTACTACCACTACTTAACTACCCACTAGTTCCATCGCTGTTAACTACAGCTGCCAATTCGTAGAAATAACTATACCCAAGTTAACTGATCAAAAGTGACATTTGTTTATAAATGAAGCATCAGCTAGTCACAGACCAGTAAGAGAAAATGAAAGAGAAAATCAAATCCCACATTTTTAGACCACTAGATTTTTTACTTCAAAATTAAGCAGCTGTAACATTTTTCAGCAGCGGCAAAGTCATAATACTGACCAATATATAAAATTATAACCCCTCAAGATATAGAAAAATCAATGCTATTAGCAGTGATGTGAACATTCACAGACCATTAGGGTGAAAAAACCCAGATAAAACAGCAGTTTAGTCTTGATATATGCATGTAAGATGACAATGTGTATTTTTCCATTGAATGAACCCAATTATATTTTAAACTTAAGTTGATACCTGGGTACACTGAGAAATGGCTTCATCCAGTGCCAGTGCTCGCTTTTTGACATCTTCCTTAATTTTACTGTAAAGGGTGTCAGCTGCCACATATTTCTCTTGGATAGAAAAGCCTTCTCCCGGGCTCAGCTCCAGCAACTGAGGCCCAGTTTTGTTCATCTTATCTATATGAGGCTTGTGCTCAGCAATCAGCTCACGCAGTTGCTACAACAAATGAAACAACTTATCAGTTTCTTACGCTTGCACCACCACATTACAACTGTCCACACTTCCAACACATCCAGCTGGCAAGAAATTCCAAACAAATACCTTTCGTCTTAATGTAAAGCAGAAATAAAGTTAATGACTGCTTTGCCAGTGATCATTCCCATTCCAACACAGAACTATCCAGGCATAAAACATCTGAACTAGAGACACACTGGAAAGGCCTGTGCAACACTCTGGTAGGACGTATGATTACAGGCAAAATACAAGATGCTAATTATGCATATGATGCTAACAACAAACATTGCCCATCATATTTAGGGCCTATAATGACAGAAATGGCAGTGATATTCCAGACATGGGCGTAACACTACCACATACATACTTTTCATGTTGATATTGGTCACTTGCTGCAAAGCCTTTCATTGAAGAACATCACAGAAAGAGGTAGCAGCATTGCAAGAAAATTAATTCAAATTATCCTTGATTTAAGAAGAGGAAACCAACACAAGGGAGGGTCAAAGAAATCAGTGAAAAGGACAAAAGGACAAGCAAGGGTGATCAGTAGGGACCTATCAACCCTGTTTATCAGTCTCCCCCTCTGGCCACAAGACCCCTATGTCTTCATAACAGCACTATTATTGAACTTCCACAATGTTTAACAAATAATTAGTAAGTGAATTATATTTGATCTCAGCTGTCTATTCCTTCCCATCATCCACCCCAGAACTGAAAACTGTGCAGAGGCTTGTGGAAGGGAAATGTCACAAGGTGTCTTCCAAGCTGTCTAAGGATTTCAGATTTTCTTGCTTGCACCGGTAGAACTGACAAAAAGGGAAAGGGTTTTTTTTTTTGTGTGTGTGAGTAGCCCCATGCTTCCCTCATTTTATTAATTTTCTCATCTCATCTCTCCCTTTTCAGACATTAATGTCCCTCTCAGTGCTGTGAACTCCACGCATAGCTCCAGTGCAGGAACACAAGAGGTACACGCACTGCTTCTCCCAGTTGAGAGTTTGTTTAAAGTAATGAAGACCCAGAAAAGAGCCTGTATCAGTCTCAGCGTAAATAAGTTCTCTTCTCTTCAACTATGGTCCTTCCCTTAAAAGGAATCCAGATGCTGGCTTTCTTCCTTGCTCCTCCCCAGAAGAGGAGATGCTGAGGAGACTGGAAAGACAGTGACCACAACTCTTCAGTCCGCCAATGACACAACAGCAATGAAAATAACCTCCCCTGACTCTAACTACTTACTTCGAATGTAACTCTGTTTGTAAGGCTTGCCACAAGAAAAATAATGTTGATTAGCAGAGAGGAGGAAAAGGAGAAACTAAGAACGGTTTGAAAATTTTTAGAAAATAATTTTGTATGTTTTACTTTTGAGCACAAAGAGATGACTTGACACAAGGCCACAAGAGCGCACATTTCTAGGTCTAAACCTTATGCTAATACTCTGCCAACAGCTCATTTCAAACCAAACTAACTGCATGTTACTCATACAGAATCAACTCCATGAATTCCACAACTTGGAACAAAGATAGTCATCAGTTAATACAACAGAAGAGAAACATTAGGTTCTCAATTCACATTGAGAACTACTTTTTTCTTCTTCTTCTTTTTAACAGAACAATAAATGATTTGGTCTTCTCCATGACATACTATTGGGTAAACAGTTCTAGTAAACAAATGTTTCAGAGCAGATTATGTGTTAAAAGACATTAACCTTCTATTTAACAAACAAATCTCAGCTAATGGCATAGCCCGGGGAAAAAGCAAAAATAGAAGCTCATCTGAAAGGCTTCTCATTGAAGCAGCATGATTAAAGTACATGAGGAACAATCCTATAAGTAAAGGAAGCATGATATGGTTCACGGCCACTAAGCAAGGTAGTTTGTAAAGTTTGTTATATAGCTAGTCTTAACAGAACATGTTTGTTCATTCTGGACATAATAGGAAGACAAATGAGTGAACCTGGTGTTTACCAGTCCATAAGAGCAGCACATTTCATTAGCTGGTCTCAAAGTAAACAAGACTTTGAAGCCAGGGTTCATCCTATCTGACTTGAGTCACTTAATTGAGGCAGCTAAAATAAAAAGAACACTAGTTACTCTATGCTTAGCAGGGACAAACAGGTATCTCCAGTGGCCATACAGGTTTTGCATCTGCCAAAACATGCAGGTTTTTAACCCCAGTGGGATACATCTGATTCCGTGTGATATGAGCAGTCACCTATGAAACACCTTAATTTTTATCCAAACTGATTATATATCCATGTAAGAGAACCCATACAGTGGCCAGTCTACAACACTGTTGCCTCTATTTTGTGATGCTATGGTAAACAATTATTTATTTTAATTACACAACAAACATTATTGACATGATAAATTGCTACAGGACTGCATGGTGCCCAAGCAATCAATTCTTGGCCCTCTAATTGTTCATCTTTCTGACTCAGCTAAGTTTGATTTCAATGTTACCAATGAAACAAAAGCCAAATTTTTTATACATACATAAGATCAGCATATGTCCACATCTGTAAACAGATTATACCCCCCTTATGTTTCTTGCTCTAACATCCCATATCTGTTCTTTCTGTTTATGGGTTTGGTTTGTTCCAATACTGACATTAATGTGTACTTTTAAATATTCTTAACTAATAACTTTTATGTGCTCAGTTCTCTCAGTATAATGGCAATCATTACCCTTTAGCCTTCTTTTATGGTTATACGTCACTTGCTGCCTTCCCCAGAGACTCTTGCTTGCATGCACAGTTTGGTAAGCAGTAGAGGCATGACTGAAGATGTATTTACTCTGTATTATCATTATTTTTTTTTTTTCAACAGAAGAGTATCTATTTGGGTTTTAAGAATTTTGCAGAGTACTCCACAGTTCTAAGCAAAAGACTTCCTGGTTTTTAACACTCTACCTTTTTCAACACTGGCAAAATGCTTACCCTATGTTCTTCTTGTTGTTGCTTTAAAGTTTCATATTCAAGGGCTGGAGCAGGAAGCTGAGAGATGATCATTTCTGTTTCAGTTAACCATGGCCAAAGCTCTTCATAAGTCTCCCAGAACTGGTTAACCAGGGACTGAGCCCGTTCCAGCTGGAGGTTTCTCTCTGAGTTCATTTGACAGACTGCATCATATTTCTGTAAGAGGCTTTCAATTTTTTTCTGTAAAATAATATTAATTTTTTAAAAGTATAATTTTTCATGTGTCTATTACCTTCATTTCTAAACATTCTTCGACAATTATAGCACCAATTTGCAGTGAATAACATTTCAGTTTTGATGCTTCTACAGTATCACTGTTTAAGGTGGACAGAATCAACAATGAGGGAGATCAGAATTTGGCAGAGTACTTGCAAAATGATTAGAATACATTTAATAATACTGATATTTACAAATAACACTTTATTCATAGAGCTTCTAGTCAAGCTGCAAATGGTCTGACTGTAGCTCTTAGCCCGACTTCCTTACTGCAGACACTTATCTTCAGTGACACTTGGCAGAAACCAAGTTTTCCCCAGCATTTCTGAAACAAAGCAAGGAACAATACACAAAACCTGTTGGGATGTTTGGTTTGGTGGTTTTTTTGGTGTGGTTTTTTTTTTTTTTTTCCACTCCAGCAAGATAATAGGATATACTGTTGTGACTGTCGTTTACAAACTTGCAGAAACCACAAAACATTATTTTCCAGGTTAGCATACATTACTTAATGAGAATGTATTACCATTAATAACATAGATAATAGTGATAGAACTGTAAGGCTTATACATTTCAAATTTACTGTATTTGGGCATGTGATAATAAAAGTATCTACTAGCTACACATTTCTCCTGTGGAAGACTGCCCATGTTATCATGTTTATGAAATATTGTAGGTGACAATGCACATAAATCTTAGCCTTGGAAAAACTACATATAAGCAAGACATTGAATGTGAAGAAGCTTTTTTTTTTGGCAGAACAAGCTATCCTTTCATTTGTTATGTCTTGCATGTAAATTAAGTATAGAGATGCTATCCAGAGGACAGAACATAACCTTAACGCACAGATATACAGTATTTTTGACAAATAAAAATATTTAGTAGAGACTCACACAAAACTGCTCTGCCTTATCACTACAGTTTCATAGACAGAACATCTCATCTATTTTAAATTCACTTAAGAGAAAATCAAATTTATTCAGAGATCCTGCAGCAGAACACAATTACTGAACCATTGTTTTTCACGGATTGGAAGGACTAAATCTACACAGCATATCCAGCCTCGCTGTAATTTAGCAAAAAAATCCCAACCCCACAACTAATCCTTCCTAAATGCCAACACAAAAAATCCATCTGTACATGCTTGCAGCCCTGACATTGGTATCTCCGTATCTGTGTGTAATAAACAAAGTCATTAGAATGCCTTTCATGGGCTGTGACAGGACGGAATAATCTTGGCAAGCAAGGTCTGCATGGAAATCAGCAGAAATGAAAGTAAAGATTCACACGGAGGTGCACAGCCACTGAATTCAGCATGGAAATGCTCACGCCCAGAGCATCACTGACCCAGAAGAACTCGGAAGATAAACTGCCAGATTCCACACATCTACCCAGATGACTAATACCTCTTCACTCAATCATCTATAAGCCAAAATACTATTTACTATGGATGAAGATGACAAATGGGGCTCCAAATTAGTGTCAGGCAAAGAAGCAAGTACACAGCGTTTGTTCTTTTAACATCCTGAAGGAAGGAGAGCAATACGCAACAGCATTTCCTCTACTATTACAATCCTCAGACTACAAGTGACTGCAATTAATGCTTTTGCATTAGTATTTTTAAAAAGATACTACAGGAATCCTTCTACTTATATATTGTCTGCATATCTACCATTGTAGCTGCAATTTAAGGGACTTTACCTTCATCATCTGTTTCTCTTCTTCAGTGCATGTTTTCATAAGCTTATCCCCAGATTTAACAAGTTCATCTATAGTATCTTTGTGCCTTAAAATCTCCATGGTAAAAGCCTTGAAACACAATAAAAATTGGTTAGAATAATAATAAAAAAAAAGTAGTTGGAGCAAAAACTGGTTTTGAAGTGCATTAATTATGATGGACTGAAAATTAAATCATGCCAGTACATTTTCTAGATGGAGAGTGCGCTGGCCAATAATTAACATGACAGTTGGAAATGCATTTCTTTTACCTTTTGAACTTGCAGCTGAGCAGTGGTCTGGTCTTGCTCAAGCCTAATATCACCCAGAGACATCAGTTTCTTTTCTGTTTCTGCAATCCAGGCAAATTCAGCATCAGCTGCTTGATCAAACTAAATGAGGGAGACAAGAATTAGTTCAGCAGTTCTGCAGACATGAAATTAGAATCACTGTTCCAAAAAATTTAAAGAAGCTTAAACAGCATATTTTTGAATTTTTAGAAAGATAGCAGCTCACTTTCCATTTGAGGTTTTTATATAAATGAAATACAATGCCCAAAATGGTTCTGAGCGATTGTAATACAAGCAGCTTAATTCATAAGCACAACAAAGCAACAGAAGCAAATACTTTTTCCGAAGCCTACAGCTCTCTAACAGTTGTAAGAAAATTAAAATGGGTTATAATCTCAGAGTTTTAACTAGAGTACTTGTTTTCATTTTATTCTTCTTTCACATGCCTTTTTCATCTCTGTGTTTATTTTTGCTGCTAGTGTTGCAATTACCCTGAGACACAGTTGTTTGATGTTACCCTATTAATCTGAAGAGCTGCTTTGGTATTAAATGATCAGGGCAAAACAATCACAGTTCAACGAAGTTAGCGCAAAAACCTCACCAAATTTAGAGAAGACAAGATTTCATCCAAATCTAGGCCTCAGAATTTTTTTTGACCATTTGGGTGCAGCCAGTCCTTTTCCTAAAGATTAACTTCTGATTACAATCAGTCAACATTTAAGTGTTTTAGAAATTACCTAAAAGCACTAATGTAATGAGAGGACCTGTTTCTTAATAATTTGCAAAGAAAAGCATGAAAAGAAGCATGTGGGGATCTAAGTCTTCTGAAACATGAGACCAAATTAAAAAAAAAATATATATACATTCTCTCTTCAGATCAAGTTTATAGGCATGCATCTTAGCACACACATGTTGCAGTACTCAATCAGGGAAGTTTGAGCCCAAGCCATAGAGAAATATTACATGGGATGTATCAGATGCACACTGTAGAAACTTCTAAGAATTTATTTATTGAAGTAGTTAAAACTCTGCCCCCTCCCCGAAATTACCTGAACCTTAATATAGCCCTGAGTTATTGTGAAAGTCTGTCAGGATGTTTTAGGTCACAACCAGCTTCTTGTGTTATTGATGCCCACACTTTCTTCAGAAGTCTTTTTCTGAATATTCTCAGTCTCACTTCTCTTTAAAATATGCTGGTCTGTGCCTTTATGGCTGTGGTCCATAACAGCCCTGCTCCTTAATGTAACTGGAATTCATGTTAGTCACTAACTCATACTTTTCTTAGTTGTTAATCATGAGTCCCACAAAACAAAAGATGCAGTTCTGAGATTTCATTCTTTATGAGTCAATCTTTTTCAGCCTTTACAATCCATTTGTGACATGAAAGAGTCCAACATTCTTTTTCACTATATGTCATTTCTCATTTAGAGAAAGTAAGACTTGTCCTAAATATTGTGACATCCTACTAGAAAGGTATGTTCTGAAATAATCAGTACTGTAAACATTAGCATGAAGCACATGCACCAGTGGTAGTTAAATCCTGGCTTTAGAAACTACGACTCACAATCAAGTTTTTCAGAAGCCCATCTATTTACTATAGAAAGGGAGAAGATGATTTCGAATCTGTTAGATGGACAAACTAACTGCAGTGTGACTTCCTGATACCAAATATTCATAGTTATCTAAGTAATATTGAGGAAACATTTAATGGAGATAACAAAATCAAGGCATGGCAGTGAAACTTCCAAGTTAAATAGCATCGAGGAAGGACAGAACTCTAAATTCAGTTTGCTAAAGGTATAGGATTTCCAATTTGTGATGCTTAAAAACAACACAAAGGAACAAAAAGCATAAAATTGGTACTCTCTGCATCCAAAATTTGAAATGTTTTCTCCCCATTATACATGGCAGTTACTTATGAGCCCTGAGCTACACTTTCAGTCACTACAAAATCATCTACTTAATCCCCGTCCAGTTTAACCAAGCATAGTTCATTGTGGTACTTTTTCTTCTGACCAGGAATGACTTCTGAATATGATGATTATATGATTTTCTCCATTAATGCTTTCTAAAGCACTCTCTACGGCTGCTTTAGAGTGAAGAACAAGTAAGCCCAAAGTAGAATATGACCTTGTGTTTCTACACAGGACTTCTTCACTAGAGGACCCCACCAATGTCTTCAGTCTTGAGAAATGAAGACTAAACCATGCAGCTGAATTAATCTCTAAGATAGATCTATTGGTCTGGGACAGTTTTGCCCAGGTAGTTAAAAACCCTGGGCATTGCATCTGCCTGTTAGTCTTCCAGCTTCCGTTCACAACATGAAGCTATTATGCCCAACCGCCTGTGTTTCTTGCTGCACTCCTCACCTTGGTCCAGGAACATCTATCATGAAACCCACACTTACTCCTACCAAACCCTTGTATTCTCAGCAGCTTTGTCCTCTACCCAAAACTTCTTAATAGTATAGGCACTTATAGAAGTTGCCCCAGGGCAAATTTAAAAGAGCACCAGCTTTTTCAAAAATGCTTTTTATTTTGCATAGCTAAATGGGAAGTAGCTTAACCTTTACTGGAAGCACATTAAGCACCTGAAACTTAGCACAGGATATAGTGTGTAGGAGTTTACTGTGGTGATGTGGGTTGGCTGAAGTGGAGGTTAGGTGTATGCAGGATGAGAGTGCAATGTGCCCTTGCAACATTAGCTAGTGAAAAAGCAGCTCTGAACTTTTCATGTCTGCACCTGAAACTGCTCAACTTATGCTAGAGGATGCAACATACTCATGAAATTCAGAAAATCTGAAGGAGAGCTAAAATATAATCTTCTATCTCACCTTATCACTCATTTAAAAAAAAAAAACACCCTTCATTTTTGAGGATCAGGTTAATGGGATAAGAAAATATTAATTAGCAAACCCCTTAAAAAGAAACCTGTACTTATTTTTAAGCTCACTTAGAAGAAAATCTGAATTACTGACAGTCTCTTTTAGTCAGTTTATGGCAAATTTTGAATTATCACACAAACTTTCTCCTTGTCCTGTTACAACTGTTTATGGGAACTATATAGCAAAAGCAGAAATCTCCACCAGCATTTTTATGCCTGAACTGGAAGATTGTGTTTTCACAATGTATTTATAAGCAGGCTTAAATATGAGACTACTTAGTGACAAAATTAGAGCCCAGTTCCCAAAGTGTATCCATATATACTTCTGTGCACGTACAGAAACCTCCACATATTAAATAACTCAGGTTTTGGGCCCCAAGAAGAAAAGCATTGTAGATATCAATAAAAGCAAGTGTTATTTAAATCCTCCACTACAGCTGGAACAAGGTCATCTAGCTGTTAATTGCGTAATGCGCTGATGAGCTAGACAATCAGCTGATGCTAAAAGCTGTGGCCAACCTAGCAATATCAGTGTCACGTCCAGAAAAGGTGGCTCAGGATCTGGACCATATTTTACTTAACACAACACGATGTACACAAGATGTGGGCCATTCAGTTCTTAAGCAAACTCCGACGTGAGGAGCCACAGGGTAGTAACAACAATTTTAGCTAAAATACTGTTGTTTGCATCAACAGAAAGGGAGACAGCTACAACAGTGTACCCATTTAACAGATTTCTGGCATTCATATCTTAACAGTGGAGTCCCATTTCATTCAAATGGGCCTTTTGCTGCTCAAGTATAATGAACTCTTGGCAACATTATTAAAGGACTTGAACTTTTGTTCAAGTACACATGGCCAGAGACTGTTACTGTCCAAAGAACGGTTTTCAGTACCTGCTGGGATCTCAGGATGGCAGCATCAATCTCATCCACCTTCTGAGAGATCGTGTCACTCACTAATCTGTAACGTTCATTGTCCTCCGTTATCATCTTGTCGAGCCCCTCTCTGGCCCTCCATGGCACCAGCTCCAGGAAGGCACTGCCAACTTCATTCAGAGTGTCCAGTAAGCCTTTGTTGTTCTTTGCTTCTTTTTTCAGCTCCTGTAAAAGGCCATTTAAAACAATTAAACCATTTAAACATGGCATTATATGAACGGAACATACACAGTTTGCAGTTTTTTCATACTTTCAACTACTCCATGAGTTGAGAACTGAAATGTTTTCCACACAAACCAAAGGGCTAAATTAGAATACTTATTTTCACCTAATATGTATTAGCTTTTTGATACTGTAAGTTGTTTGACAGAAAGGTAGGTGATTCTTAAGAGAATTTTCCACATAATCTAACCCAAATATATTTCTCCAGTCAGTATGACTGCCTGAAAATTTTCTGAGAATTGTTAGTATTTCATGAAGCATCCAAAGAAAATAAAACTAATGGATGGTTGCAAACTACAACTCCATAAGAAACTAAGTCATCAGCAAATGAAATCAACATGCAATATAGCAAAATACGATGAATTCAAATGATTTCTACAATGAACAATGCCTGGATAGAATTTCAAGCACATATTCACACAAGGGAATGAGATTTTACCTGTACAGAACTCCCCATCTATTAAAGAAATTTAACAGAATTTTTTTAAGATTCCCCCCTCAACATTTTCCATACTATGCAGCTTATACTACATTTTTTCTTTTGAAATAAATCTTGTTAAACAAAATTAGTAATATATGTTTAAAATACTGACACTTTACAGGATTTTATCCATGCCACAGCTAAAGAACTAAAATAACTTTGTTTGACAACTTATGAGGTTTCCCAGTCTTAGGTAGCTCCTCGAATAAAATGAAAATGTTGTGCTTCTCTTGTGCTAAAAATAAACCTCAGCCCAATTTCATAAGTGAATATAACAGATGACTCTGGAAAGGGAGTTTGATTCTTAACTACTGTTACATTTAGTCAAATGATCTGATGCCAAAATTAGTTATTCAAAACATTATTTCATGTCAAGCATAAATTAACACAAAACCTCACTGAATCACAGAGCAGTAAATAATTCACAGGTTCTAAAACCTACTTTTTGTCTTTCTTGTACTTGGCTTAATTCTTCACCCTTGGGTATTTGAGTTTCATATGAGAGTAACTCCATCTCTACTTCATCAAGCCATTTGCAGAGTTCCTCATGAGTTGAGTGCAGTTGGCCTGCAAGCTGCAGAGCCTGCTCTAAAGTCTTGGACACATCAGAACTTAATTTCGTAATGTCTTTGTATCTTGCTTTAATGCCTTCCAGTTTATCTTGAACAATTACAACTTCATCACCTAAAATACCAAAGGGATGTTATCTCCTGTGATCACAAATATTAAAAAGAAAAAAAACCCAAAACAAATCCACAACAACAACAAAAAAAAAAATCCCAAGCACCACATATTACAGAAACCTCAGTATTTAATTTATAAAATAACCCAAACAAGGTGACAAGGCCAATCCTCAACTGTTGTAAATTGTCCTACCATCACTAAAGCCCACAGAGCTACAAAGTTTACCCCAGTTCAGAATCAGTCTTTCTGTCTTTTTTCTGCTTTACTAAACTATTAGAAAGTAAGGAGTTAAATCCAATATTTAACACAAATATTCTGAAAAAAATCCACCCTTAAATTCACAATACTTCTTATAAAGGCCAAATAAAAGATATAAAAGTGTTACTGAAAATGTAAAGAACAAAAAAAACCCAAATCTACCTATTACTAACTAGACTTTCAAGTACAGTAGATTTTGACCTCATTGCTGTCCATTTGAAACAGAACTCAAAAGGCTAAAAGAAAAACAATGCATTGAAATTTATTAGCCTTATTAATATTAGAAACATTCAGATTTCTTTATAGACTATGTGCACTGTCAAAGTTTGGAACAGAAAAGGATAACACCACCCTGTGCAAACATATGTATGTCTCAAAGGGTTCAAGAACTTTACAAGTACTAGAAAATCTGGACAGATGTTGATCTACAGAACAGACACATTGTAGAGAACTGGAATGCAACCTTTCCCACAGTATTAATTTCCATGGATGAAGCTTTTCCCTTGCAGTAATAGGTAGTCTAATATCTTGTTCATCTGTGGATGCCTGCAGGGAATTCACTGCGTCCACTGCCAAACAGCCCTCCATTATGAGTAATGTCCGTAACTCGCTATTAGGAATGGAATGCAGGTTCACTAAAATAATTTTCCACTAAAAATAATAAAAGGATTCAAGGGCTAAATTCTCTACAGGCAAAAAAGGGCTTTTGCTCACTTTTAACATTAAAAGTAAAATTGGTCCCAAAACATAACCTAGCTTGACCTCAAACCTTTATTAAAATAAATAACTATGATTGCTTTAACCAGTAAATATGAACCACATTTACAAGTTTCACTTTAATTTTCTTAAGCACCTCCAAATACAAGAAATGAAAAGTATGACAAATTATAGTTTTATGTAAGTTCTCACCTGTTGTTTGCTTGAGAAGCTCTAAGCCATTTTGTATAGCCAAATCAACACTTTGTTTTCTAAGAAGAATCTCTTCCTGAAGATCCTATGAATGAAGGTCATTTATGTTAGCACAGACCTAACAAAATATATCATCTTTATTTAGAATAATCACACTGACATTTTAAACCAGATATAATAATGAAAATAAATGTAGTATGGGAATATAAATCAAATTAAAAACATGAATTAAATAAGAAATGAACAGAAATCAAAATACCAGTAGTTCAGAGTGCTGTTTCTCAAGCAATTCTGTGTTGCAATCTTGGACTGACAATTTGTTCAGTTTATCGTGGATTTCATTCAGCCAGTTCATCAATTCAACTTCATCCTCCCCAAAAATCTGAGCATTGCTGTAAGCTTGCTGGAGAAGTTCAGACCTGCTGTTGCTCTTCTCTTGAATTTCAATGAATCGTGCCTGAGCAGAATCTAGCTTTTCCTGTACCATATCTTTATCTTCCCTGGAGCTCATAGTCTTTAGAGACTGACCAGCACTAATGGCCTGATGTAAACTCTTATTGTGAGCTAGGACATCATCTTCTAGGGCCTATATTTTATTTTAAATAACGAAGAATAATGGAAAAGAAAATCAGAAAAACATAAAATAAATGTAAGCGGAACTCAATAAAAATTGAACAAAAAAGGACGTACTGCCAACATAAATACATAAAACTTAAATTACGAGTGAAAAATAATGAAACGGTATGGTAAAATGAGTACAGTGCAACAGCTGTGCCAGTTGTGTTGTGCTTTGCAGAAGCATCTAAAAAGAATGACCAAAGCAAGTGAGTGGTTTGTATCTTACCTTATGCTGAGAAATTTGCTGCTGCAGTTTGGAGGTCTGCGTTCCAATGGGTTCTGCATTTGCAAGCCTCTTCTCTGTGGTTGTCAGCCACTCCACCAGTGGCTCCAGAGCGTCATGGAACTGCTGTGCTACCACTGAGATGCCTTCCAGCTGACGGTTCCTATCAATACACCCAGGGAATGGTTATTTTTTGTGATGAAGTAAGTGTGAAACAGTTTTAATAATGAAAAAAAGCCCCTTGAATCCTTCAAAAAAAAAACCCAGAAATAATTCAATCTCATTGTAGGAACCAGTCACCAAACGAAACAGATGTATATCCGTGATACTCAATGAAAAGCAAGGTAAAGTAAATATCAAAATTAAAAACAAATAAACACCTCCAAGGCATTTGGCTAATAAATCAGTTTTGCAAATAAAAATAATATCACTTTATTAATACACTTTTTGCTAAAAATAATCTCTCACTCAATTCAGCAAAACATTGTTTTACACCCAGTTAAGATAGTTCTCAAGTTTCCAGCTGTCTTAAAGCGTGAAGTTACATTCCCTTGACTATTACACGTTTCAAGGTTAGGCAAAGGCTTTACTGAACGAGAACACACTGTCATGCTTCTTCAGTGTTGTAAAATGTCTTTAAACAGTTTTTTCAATGATGAGAACAGAATTATTTGGTTCTACATTTCATCTCTTGCCCTGGATAAAAGTTCCCAATGAAGTCAGTGAGACAACATTAATAAAGCACAGAAACTTGACCTCCAAAACAGAAAAGCAGTATCTAAAACATTTCTTGTTCAGATTATTACATGGCAGAGAAGACTCTTGATTACAGCGAAGACTTGTCTACAAGCAGTGCTGAACAAATGTCATTCAAGCAGACTTTTAGGAGAGATTTGTTCTACATGAAAACATCACAATACCGTCTTTCAAACGAGGATCTCATTCCAGATAAAAGCTACATTTATATGTGCTTTCCAAGGCTTATAAACAAGGTAGACTTGAAGTATTTAGCCATGGAACACTCTGTGGGGTACTCTACATTGCTTTCAAAATCATTCTGAAATTCCTTCTTAATTTCTAGAGACCAGCCAAAGAGCAATGGAGACAAGCTTGCAGCTAATAGATGGCTTGGAAAAAGTTGCATTTTAAATTGTAATCAGATATCATCAGACTGGAAGGATATTATTAAATTAAACATGACATTAACATTTACCCTAGCTAATGAGTCAGATTCCTTCAATAAAAAAAAAAACAAAAAAAAAAAAAAAAAACCCAGAAGGAAATAATGGTCTTTTAGTGGTTGACTAATTAAATAATCCCATTATTAGTATGAGGTAACAGAACAGGTTCAACTAAAGAGAGGCTACCAGTAGGAATAGAAGACAACAGAGGTGAGGTGAGTTCAATGCCACTTGAAGTACCAACACAACCATTTGCTCTTCACCGTAAAGCTTCACTCTGCACTTCAAATTTGTTTTCTTCAACTTCCCAAGCCCTCTCTTACTCTGGATTATATGCCTTTTTTCAGGCTGTGTCTCATACACTCTACTCTGAAAAAGACTGTCCTTCTCAAATCCTTGCCCAGAAAACATGTTCAGTAACCCTTCCAACACAGATTTCTTCAAAGACACTTTACAGTTCATAACTTTACAGGTATTTTACACATTGACAACAACTCACAAATGTAAGTCTGTGTTTACATAGATACTATGTGCATGGATTTCATTTGAGTTTTTTTAATTGGAACTTGAATTGGACTGCAATGTCTTTTAGGAGATAGGGCTTTCTGTGTTGCTGGAATATATATCTACATACTTTAAAGGTCCTTTTTCTTCTTGAAAACTAAGGGAGCTCAGCACCTTGCATGCAACTGACATTATGAAGACCTCTAAGCTGCAGAAACTAATTATGTAGGTGATATCTGAAAAAAAAGGAAAAAATTGACTGCCCTCTCTTTGTAGCAGAAAGGCAGGACCTTGAAGTTCCAAGGGAATACCATTATCATTTGTTAGGTGTAAAATTTGCACTTGACTCTATTGCAAAATGGGCTCCTGCATCAAAGCACCTGCATTCTAATTAACTAACATATTAACTAACAAAATATTCAGAAGATACATATGTAGTTAATACTAGCAGATTGTCACATCTTAGACTAAACTTTTTTTTAAGAGCTTTTGGTCTCTTCAGGTCATTTTTCTCCACTTTTCCTTCAGAGGACCCACTATATCAACATCAAGAGACTAAAATGTAAAGTGATTAAAAGAATGATAGCACTTCACACTATAGAGTTACGCATGCTGCTTCTAAACATCTATCACATACTATGTCTACATTTTTAAAAATCCATGAAAGAATTTCAAATACCTTGTTTCGGCTTTACTGAGCAAGGCATCCCATCGACTATCCAGGAAACTCAACTGTTTCAAGATTTTCACTCTATCAGCAGGCTCCGCTGACTCCGCAATTTTCTCCCCTTCGCGCCTGATTGCCTCAACAGTAGGCTTGCGGTCATCCAGCAGCCTCTGGAGAAGCTATAGAGAAAGCAGTCAAGCACCAGGTTATTAAGAAATATTGCAATAATGCAAATGTAACAACAGTAGACTTCTTGAAAAGCTGTTAAAACGAAAAACCTAAAAACTAAACCACAATGCCTATATTGTGATAAAAATGTGAACAATGCTAATCAAAGAGACGCACATACCACACACATCAACCCCTTCCCTGACCAACACAGGCTCATTTTAGTTTCTCAGTTGTTTTCCTAAGAACGCTGGAGTTTCGTGAAGCCCAAACATCCCTGGTTTCTCTGAGCTAAGGATGTGTGGCAGCCCAAAAAGTGAACATATAGAGGAAAAAGTTCTACTTAATACCCTTGAGGTAATCCAGCTATTTAGAATTGTTACATTTTACAGGAACATTTATGGGAAAACTGCATGACCTTCTAGATTTGGCATCACAGAGGTAATTCTGATACATAGAGGGAGATGGGAAAATAGATACTAAAACTAATGTTTAATCAACTCATCACTTGCATGAGATACAATTGGGTTCACCAATCTAGTGTAGTACATTAACTTCTCTGTGAAGAATAAAATACACCTCTGTATACAATCGCCCCCTCCTCCATCCCCTAGGTGCCTTTGGTAACACTAACATTTTGCCACTGCAGGAATCCCAAGATGACAACCTGGACTGGCCATAACTCTGTTTCAATCTTTGGGTGGCAGTGGGCCACACAGTCCAGCAGCATGAATTGTATGCTTTATTAGCTACATTATCATTCTTTTTTCTATAACCATTATTAAAATATACCAGAGTTGATGACACTGATAGTGTTTCGACATTAGCACAGGCCATTTCCCAATGGGATTCCAACTAATTACTGACAATGATCACATCGAGATCAAGAGCCAAGTATTTAAGTCTGTAATCTGCAATCTTATCTTGGAAGTGTTACAGTGAAAATTTACTAGGTTTTATTTCCTACCTTTCAAATGGCCAAATACTGAATTTTACACTTTCTCTTTTTCCAGTGGATCTTTAACAACCTTTTCAGATAATGGTAATAATTCTAACCAGAGGTCAGATTGCATAGTAACATTCTCTGTCTTATATACCAGAAGATGAGCACTTCTCCCAGCCCTGGACGAAGTCCTGAGTTTTGAACAGATGGCTCCTCTAAACACCTCAGCAGACTCCAGTGTAATATAATACACTTGAACAGATATAATGCTTTGCCAAAGACTGGGAATTTATTCTCATTGATCCAGTGGAAGGAGAGATTTTCTGAAAATATTTCACTTACCTTCTGTTCTTGTATTTGGGCCTTGACAACTTTGAATTCAGCAGATGGTGGTTTCTGATTAGCCACAAGATCTTCTGTATCAATGAGCCAGCTAAGCAGAGATTCAAGGGCATCCTGAAATCTCCCACAGTGGAGGAGAGCTTCCTGCAACTGTGCAGCACGCTGGGCAACCTGAAAAAACAGTAGAAGATCTCACCTATTCATTTTATTTCTGTGAAATAATTAACCAAAACCTGTGGAACATCTGTCAATATCACTAATAAATACTATCATTTTTGTAACTATCCATAACAGCACTATGTCACAATTCAGCATTAATCTCTTGGGGCTGGAGACATCCAATGAAAAGAACAGACTGACTCCCAGTAAATCAGCCTGCTCTAGTAATTCCTTACAAGATACTCCTCTTTTACATAGCTACAGTATTATGAAATATACTGATGGGATGTTTGCATTTCAGATGGTCTTTATTTTCCTTATAGAGTGAGTCAGGAATCCAAATTAGCAGCTCTTAATAAGGGCCAATAATGCCATCAATGAGAAATAAAAATAGGAAAGGAGAAGGCAAATAGGTGAACTGCAGGTGTCTCTGGTTCTGCTGCATCATTCCTTCAGGAAGAGAATAGAAGTTGAGCACCATTTCTACTTCCCACCCTTTCCATTTTCCATCAGCAGCTGCTGCTAGAAGAAGACTCTTGAAAAGTACAGAAAAACATCTACAGCCAGTTTTTCAAAGCAGTGGTACTTTCTGATGTCTCGAGCAATACAATCCCTAAGGTAAAGGAAACATTTCACCAGTCACACAAAGCTGGGCTGTGTCTTTGCTCTGTGCACTGTGCAGGTACAACAGTGTACATGAGCAAATAAAACAAAGTGAAAAAACATGCAAATGACTGAAAGTGGGACTGGATCTCCAGGGATCCCTACCAGCCCCAACCATTTCATGATTGTGTGAGTCTTTCCTGAATAAAAATCCAGGACAGACCTAGGGTCTAGAGAAAGTTTGGCAAAACCTTATAAATGAAAGCAACACCTCTGGCTACTAGCAATTTAAATTTTATCCTTAGAATTACAAACAAAGGGTTTGTGTAAAGTAAATATAATTCATATTCTTAGTGAATATTTAATTTCCTGTATTTTGAAAGACATCAGCAAGCAAATAATCAAAAGGCAGAACACAACAAAAGCAGAACAGTATATAAGATAATAACCTTCTTATTAAGAGTCTTCCATCGGGTGTTGACATCTTCAAGGTCGTGTTCAAGGTTCTCTGTGTTGGTACTTTTAGCAGCACTCTGAATAAGGCCCTGACCCAACCAATTTACTTCCTGTTGTTTTACTTGTAAGGGTTCAATTTCTTCTTTCTGGAATACCTGCAGTTGAAACCCAAGACAGGCATGAAACATGGTAACTTCTGACATAAAATGCATCTGGTGTTTACATGACACTATGCAAAAAAAAAAAAAAAAAAAAA
>VZTI01004223.1:0-19211 GCA_013397865.1 Struthidea cinerea
AAAGGGAAAAGGGGAAGGGAAAAATAAAGCGCTGGAAAGAAAGGCAGAGAGAGGAGCTGGGGGCTTGCTCGGAGCTGTGCCGGCAGGAACCCGCACAGCCCGGCTGGGGGGTCCCGCGGGGGAGGCTCAGCTGTGGGGGCGGTGGAAAAAAAGGGGGGGGGGCCTAGCAGGCAACAGGCACAGAACCCTCCGGTAAGGCAGAAAATGGTCCCTGTTTGTCAAAAATGACCATTATGAGCCCTTTCTTGGCGAGGGGCTGAAACTGGTGCAGGGGAGGGGGTGCCCGGTGCCAGTGCTGGTGTCCCCACCCCGGCCACACGCACCCCCCGAGAAGGTGACTCTCCCCCCACGCCCCGGAGCTGGCCAGGCTCTGACCAGCATCGCTGGCCCTAAACTAGTTAGGCAGGACGGGTCCCTGGGGAGGCGCCGAGAAATCCATGAGAATTAAGTGAAGGGGAGAGAATTCAATTAGGGCTGGGGACAGGCAGCTGCTAATCCGAGCCGGCCGGGAGAGGGGAGCTGCCCTGGGGCTGCCCGGCCTCATTAGTGGGGCAGGCGGCTCCCTGACCCCGTGAACCCCCCCGGACCCCCCCGTTTGGGCAGACGGTGCCGGCGGGGAGCGAGGAGCCGGGCTGGGCCCTGCTGGGGCACATCCCCCCCTCGCTGCACTCTGCAGCCCCCCCAAAGGAGTATTTCCGTGGCCGGGTCCTCACTGAGGAGCACGAGAGCTCTGCAGTCGGGATGTCCTTGTTTTGTGAGCATCGCGGGGATTCAGGGCCCCCAGGCACTGGGAATTCCAGGGAACCGGCGATCCCTGAGGCTGCATCAACAGGGAACAGCAGACGGGCTCTGTGGCAATCCCAGTCCACGACTGAGTTTGGGGCCAGCACTCGGGGTCCCACTGGATGCAGGTGGATCCCTGAGGATGCTGTTGATGCTCAGCCTTGGCTTTGTGAATCAGAGGGTGAGGATGGGCTCCAAATCCCTCTCTGCAACATCAGGCACGACCACGAGTCCTGTCTAGGGCACGGACAGAGTTTAATTCCAGTTTCTCAGCCTCACAGGGATGTGTGGACTCTCCCTGTCCTCTCCGCCTCATGGCCACGGCGGAATTGCCTCCCCCAGAGTCAGATCTGGATCCTCCCTGGCTCTGTCTCAGCCCTGCACCTCTGAGGCTTAAAGATCAAGGCACAAATCAAAGCAATTCCAGCTCAGAGAAGAGAAATCCCTGCGCTCGCCCTGACTCCTGAGCCACGAGGGCTCCAGGCCGTGGGATCAGCAGGATAGAGGGAAAAGGGCAGGACCAGGCTGCGGCCCGAGGTCTTTAACAGCGGCTTCTCTGTGCCCCAGGGTGTCCCCTCCCATGAGGGAAAGCTTTGCCACCCTGTGGGATGGACACACCGTCCTCACCCTGGTTCGAAACAGCAGCTGGGACGGGATGGGATGGGATGGGATGGGATGGGATGGGATGGGATGGGATGGGACAGGATGGGATTCTCCTCCTGTTCCCAGCTCCACCACTGCCCTCCCCGAGGGCTCCGGGGCAAGCCCGAGCTCTGCTCCAACACAGCCTCATCCACGTCACTTCCAGGCTGAGGAACTGGGAGTGGATGAAGTCAGGAGGATCCCTGGGCACGCTGCCTGCATCCCACAGCCCAGCTGGACTCTCCTGACCTGTCCTGGCCAGAGTCGGACCCCCAGAGCCCCCTGGGCAGCCCTGAGCCACACATGGCTCTGGCAGAGACGGTGTTGAACCCGGTGATAGACTGAACCTGCACCTTCACATGCCTCAAATCCACATCCCTCCAGCTTCCCCAGATCAGGAACTGGAGGACCAGCCCCAGGAATGCAAATCCAAGCCAAACCACGGCCTGATCCTGTGGGGGAGCCGATCTGCCATCCCTAAGGAACAACTGTGGCACCACAGACCTCAAAACCCCAGAGCGATGGGTGAAGAGGTGCAGAGCCACCCACCAGCCCGTGGGCTCCAAGCCAAGGTTTCCCTGGAGAAACCAGGGTGGGGAGAGCTCCAGCCTTCCCAAAATTCTCACACCCCAGTGATCCCCACGAACCCTGCTCCTGTTGGAAAAGTCACTCCCAGAGGAGCTGGCTCTGTGTTGGGGCCGAATCCTGAGCTTGGCTCCCCCAGCTCATTCCCAGGCCATTCCCAACCCATTCCCAGCTCATTCCCAGCCCATTCCCGGCGTGGGGCTGGGGGTCTGCAGCATCGCCGTGCATTAGACGCAGCTGAGTGGGTGCAGCTACCGGGGCAAGAGGCGCCGTCACTTTGATTTATGAGCACATCAGGAGGAGTTTGCGCCGTGACACGCGGGACTGACAGCGGCACTTCATTAAGCTGACACCGGGGTTAGGCGCCAGCAGCCCCCCCTCCCCACCCTGTCTGCCTCAGGAGAGGGACAACCCCCGCCCTCGGCAGCTTTGGGGACACACAGAGACCCTCCCAGGGGATATTGGGGTCTCGGCACCCCGATGCTGCTTGCACTGGGCTTGGAGGAGCCAAGTGGGAAGAGCGGGATGGGAGACGCGAGGGTGAGGGGCTGCACCACAGCTCCTTGTTTCCCCCACATCCAGGGTGCTGCTGGAGGCTGGGGGCTCACCCTCACAGCCCAGCACAGGAAAACGCTCCAGGATGGACTGGGATGTGCCGCAGCTCAGCCCCATCCTGGCGGGATGCATGGATTCATGGATCAGCTGCCTTGCTCTGCCCCTTCCCCACGCCCCCGGTGAGGTGCAGCACCCATGGACACGGAGCATCCCCGCATCCTTAGGGACAGGATGCTGCTGACAAGCTCTTCCTACACATTTCCATCCTCTTTTCTGTCCTCCCTTTCTCCAGCAGCCGTGCTGCTCCCGGGGAGATCGGAGCTGCTCCTCCCGGAGGTGCTGCCCCTGCTCCCGGGGAGATCGCAGCTGCCTCTCCCGGAGGTGCTGCCCCTGCTCCCGGGGAGATCGGAGCCGCTCCTCCCGGAGGTGCTGCCCCTGCTCCCGGGGAGATCGGAGCTGCTCCTCCCGGAGATGCTGCCCCTGCTCCCGGGGAGATCGGAGCCGCTCCTCCCGGAGATGCTGCCCCTGCTCCCGGGGAGATCGGAGCCGCTCCTCCCGGAGATGCTGCCCCTGCTCCCGGCTCCTTCCCGGCGCCGTTCCCGCCTGCGGGTCCCGCTCCGAGCTGCTGACTCACAGCAGCGCCGAGAGGAGCCCTCAGAACCGGGCAGAGGGGAAGCAGAAGGCGCTGGATTTATAAATCCTGCAGCGGGGCCGGAATTAAATCCGGCCGTGGGTTTCCATGAAGGATCCAAGGGCGGCTCTGTGGAGGCATCTCAGACACTCCAGCTCTTCCCTGAACTTCAGGGAAGCCACAGCGTCGCCATTCCCAGCAGGCAAAGGCGAACACAGACTTTAGGAACACCGGCTACCCAAATTTTCGGGGTGAAACCAAAGCCTATCCAAGGAATTTGAGGAGGGGAAACACTGACATCCCCTTGCTGGGACCTCCTCGGTGCTTTTCCCAGCTGGAAAGCTGGACACACACCCCTCCAGCAGCATCCAACACCCCTTCCCTCCTCCTTCCAGCCTCTCTTTCTTGTTGGATAAATTTCCCGTCTCCTCTGTACCATTTAATTAAAAGTTAACACGCGCTTTTTAAAGCGGAGCCCACTAAGCAAGCGCTTTGTTAGAGCTTAATTATATCCCTGCTCGGTGCTGCGAGAGAACATCGCCGGGGCCAGCAGGAAAGTCCTTGAGGAAGCTCACATCTCTGCCTCCCCCGTTTCCCGGAGCTCCAGCAGCTCCTGGAGACGGCTCCGATAAACCTGACCCTGTAAAGGCACCAACATCCCACAGCGAGAGCCTGGCTGAGGCTGGAGCAGCTGACCCTGAGCCACCACAGCCACCCTGGTCCCCCTGACGCCGACATGGCTTTGCCATCGGGTACCCCCTGTGCCACCCCAACACATAGTCTGGGCTTAAAGTCTTCCCCCCCGCCAAAAAGCTGAGTTTGAAGCGCTGGGTGTCCATCAGGGTGCTGGATTTTGGGAGGGGTGATGGCCACGAACGGCCCCAGCACCTCTGCTTGCAGCAGGGATGTGGAGTGAGTGGCCCAGGAACACGCCCCTCGTCACTGGGAGCCCGTGGAAGGACACTCAGTGGAGGGGCAGCGATGCCAGACAGGGATTCTGCAAAAATGCGCTGCAAAAAAACCCCACGTGCAGCATTTGGGGGAAAAAGAGGGGTGAAAATACCCGAGGAAAAGGAAGGGAGCGGTGCTGTGTGCTGGCTGGGCTCTGCCCCCAGCCTCTCTGTGAGCAGCACGTCCCCAAAGCACAGCCACAACCCCTCGGAGGGCATCACTGTGCCCTCAGGGGCAAAGCCTCGGTGTAAAGGGGGTTATACAGGATTGGTGCAATCGCAGGGGCATAAAATGTGTCTCCAGCAGGCACCCACCTGCCCAGCACAGGGCCCAGTGCTGCCAGCATGGTCCTGGGGGCCTGAGAGCCCTGCCCACCTCAGGGTCTCCCGCTGGAAAAGCCCTGTGCTGGGATCACTGCTGTTTCCCACATTCCCTGGGTGTTGGAGAGCCGCCCTTCCCGGCAGGAAAAGCCCAGCTTTGGTCGCCACCTGCCCAGCCCTGCCCACCCGCCAGGGCACAGCCAGGACCGGGCTGCCCAAGCTGAGAGCCTGGCAGGGCAAGGGCTGGGCTGAGCCTCCTCTGATCCCGCCATGGGGGGATTTGGGGAGCCCTCGCTCTGTGCTGGGGGGCTGTGACCTGTCCTTGTCACCAGGGAGGGTCCGGTGGCCCCTCCAATGCTGGGAGCCCACACCCCACATCTCCCGGATGCAGCAGGTTGCTGAGAGGGAGGAAGAGGAGGAGGAAAAGCAGGAAGAACAACAACTCCCAGTGACTGGACTGGCCACCCTGGCACCCCCAGAGCAGGGTGTCCCCGTGTCCCATCCCTGTGGGCTCCCTGGGGTGCTGGTCCCCCTTTAATTTGCTGCCAGCTCTGCTGGCCTGGTGCCCTCCAGGCGAGCTCACCTCTTTGGGTTGCTGCTTTCCGGCTTGCTGCTGGGTCAACAGCTGCAGGTGAAGCTGCTCCTGTTGCTTCTTGTAGTATTCCTGCAGCTGGGAAGGGGAGAGAGCAACGGGATCAGCAGCGGAACCAACCCGATCCCACCCCACTACCCTGTGCCCACCTCACCGCCCCGTGCCCAGCACCGAGGCTCTGCCACAGCCATGCCAGCTCCTGGCACTGTCACCAGGGCAGGCTCCCCGTGTCACCTGGTGCAGGGTGGGAGGGAAAGGACCCACCAGAGGAGTCAGGGCAGCACAGGAACCCCATTCCCAAAGGCTCTGGATCCCCATGGCCCTTGAACCCCCCAAACACCAGCAATGCCCACCCTGCTGTTTATTTTAATGCCAACCCGCTGCCCCTTGAGAGAAAATCAGGCTGGGGTGCTCTGGCACATCACAGAGCATTTCAGGGTGGGGAAACCCCAGTTTTGGCACGGTGGGACCCCAAAACACCCCTGGCGAGCGCGGTGAGAGCCGGGGGGGTCCCAGCTGGGAAGGGCCAGGAGCAGCCACAACCGCTGGTCTGTGAGAGCTGGGGGATCAGCCCTGCAGTCAAAACAGCCCCTCAAATCAAAGCACAGGCATTTGCCGGGCCATTAAAACAGGGATAAACCCCCTGGATCCACGAGGAGCCACCGGAGAGGATCCCAGTGTCCACAGGCAGCGCTGGGACCTGCCGGCATCGCCGCCAGCTCTCGCCCTGGCCCCTAAACAAACTGTGGGTGACGGATTTGCTGCGTGCAGGGAGCGGGAGAAAGGCACGGGGAGGTCAGCGAGACCCCCCCAGCCCCCTCCCAGCCTCGCGGGGGCTCAGGAATGTCCCTGTGGATGCCGGGAAGCCTTTATCAGCTCGGGGCTGCCAGCAGCCAGTCGCTGTCTGTGTCGGAGAACAGGTTTGGAGGGGCTGGGTGTTTACCCCCGAGCCAGCCCGAGCCAGGGCGCAGCGGCGTGGCCGGGCTGGGAGCAGGAACATTGGGTCAGGGGTGAGAGGTGTGATGTTTGGTTTGCTGCCGGTGGAGAATGTGAGCTATTCCGGCCTGGGTTGTTTAATTTGCAGTCAAACGTGTTTCTTTATCCGGCTCCAAAGAGGCTTGTGGAAGGACCCACCCAGGGTAGTGTTTACCCTTTGTTCTTTCCCTGGGGCCAACCTTGAATCCTTATCAGCCTGTTTGGAGTAAACAGGTACTGGAGGCAGGAGGAAGGGTGTGGAGGATGCTTGTGGGGTTTCTCCCTCTCTCCCAGCCGGCGGGAGCTGTTTACCCAAGCAGACCTATTTTGTTTCGGAGTGGAAATCTGCTTTTTTTTTCCCCTTCTCCTCCTTTTTCTTCCCTCCCCATCCGACTGAAATCTCTGGGAAAGCCAAGCAGGGCCATGAGAAACAAACCTCAGGTCTGGAGCTGGGCACAGGCACCTGCCCAAAGCCCAGCAGTGGCCACGGGGGCTCTGCTCGGGGCACGTCGAGCCAGGAGCATCCACCCCGATCCTGGCTTTTGGCTTTTGGAGCTGGGCAGCCCCAAATCAGCCCCTGAGGAGGAATTTTCTGGATTTTAAGACCCTGGCTCAGGGTGGCAGCATCAGCACTGTCAGCACCTGCAGCTCTTTTCATCCCTGGACGTGCAGGGAATCCCAAAGGAAATATGTGGAGAGCAGCAGGAGGAAAGAACCCATTTTTCTGCCTCCAACAAACTCCAGCATTCCCAGACCCCAGAGGGAATTGCGTGGCCGGATTCGGCCCCGGTGCAGCGTTACCTGTTGCAGCATTATGGCCTGCTGCTGCTGCAGGAGGGCCTGGAGCTGGGGCGGGGAGAGGATCTGCTGCATCTGCTGTGGCGTGATCATCTGCGGGGACATCATGGCCACGGACACGGGGACCTGCGGCAGCAAGGACACGTCAGCACCGCCAGCCCCGACCTGCGGAACTCGCCCCAAACACCAACAGCACCTCTCCCAGAGCCTCTCCATGTCCCCCATCCCCGTGTCACCTCTGGATGAAGCCCAGGCCTGTCCCCTGGGACACAGCAATGGCAGGGAGATGCCCCACGGCACCAGGATGAAGCTTCCTGAACCATGAGTTGCACGCCAAGCTGAGGGCTCTCTTTTAAACGCAGTTTACTGGGGGAACTGGGCATCAAACCACAGCTCCCTCCCCTGCTGGGAGCCTGGGAAGGGTGGAGGGAAATGCCAGGGAAGTGGGAAGATACCGATCACCCAAGTAACTCTGCAGGGCAGAGCACTGAGGAAGAGGTTACGGGGTTCTCCACAGGCACATCAAAGTTTACCTCCAGCTGACACCAGTAACTCCCGTTGTTCCCGTGCCAAGAGGAGGGAGGGCCGAGGGAACCTGCCAGCCCCTGCCTTTGGTTATCAAAACACGGGTCCACACCCCCGGCACAGCTCCGCGGAAGGTGTCGGTGATGGATCCCAGCCCTGCTGGGTCCTGCCCAGGTGGAGCAATGCCCGGATGGAGCCATCAAGAGCTGCCTTGTGCCAGCTTTTCACTGATCCCACCGGCCCAAAGCTCTTCCCGAGGCTCTGGGCAGAGTTAGGGCCTCGCTGTGATTTAATGACCCTCCTGGATACCCCCTTTTCCTGGGAAAGCAAATAAGAATGGCTGGGCAGGAGCCGCCAGCAGCCACGGGCTCTTCCAGGGGATCCCAGGAAGAGGCAACAGCTCCCTGGCACGTGGGATGAGGCAGAGCACGAGCCAGGCTCCAGCTGCAAGCCAAGGACCCGGTTCTGATCCAAACTAAACAACTCCTCATCCCCTCATCCCAGGATCTCCGGAGCTCAGAGAGCAGAGAAACCCAGCAAAGTCCTACTGAGAGCCCGGTTCCTGCCAGCCCCCCCTGCCCAGGACCCCCAGTGATGCCCAGACTGCCCAGTCTGGACCCCTTCCAGCCACTCCAGCGAGGATGGGAGCACAGGGCGGCCCCGTGCAGTCCCTCCCGTCCGTGGTGGGTGTCCAGCTGACCTTCAAGGGAGATTGCAGAGCCTTATCTATTTACTCAGCCATTCTGCTGCAGGGAGGTGTCGGACACGGGGCCAGCTCTGTTTGTCACCACCGTTTCCCCCTCCAGCCACCTCCGTGGCGGAGTTATTGATTAATTCCTCCGAGTTCCACCCAAGGGCTGGAGCTCGGGAACGAGCCCCAGCGCCCTGCAAGGCTCCGGCACCCACCAGAGAGCCCCCGGTGGCACCAGCACCCGGTGAGGAGCTGCTGGTTGGGCACCCAGGTGCTCCCAGCCAGCTGTGCCGAGCCCCGGGCGAACATCTGGGCAGGAGGGGAAGCTGGCGAGGAGAGCGAGGTGCTCGCCCAGGAGCGCCGCTAATTTCCCTCTGCCAATTCATCAGCCGGCAACGTGCTCGGAATGAGAGCCCCTAATTAATTGCTCCTCCGCATCCCCCCCAGCCCGGGCGGGCTCCCCGCCCCCTCCCGCGGCCCCTCGAACACGTTTGCTGGCATTTTCAAATCGGAGGCATCCTAATTACCGGAGAGTTATAACACCTTCCATTTCTCGCCCAGCGGACTGACACCCTGTCAAGAGCAAAGAGAATTGCCAGAGGTTTTGACAACACTAATTGCCCCTATAATCTAAAAACACAAAGGAGAGGCGATTAGTCGAGAGGGCCCCAGCTCTCGATCCGACACGAGGTTTTCACAATGTTACAAGAAAACAAAAGTGACGCTTTTTAGAGTTTGATGGCTGCTAACAAAAGCAGAATTATATTTTCATACAACCTTTGTCTGCATTAAATGGCGCTTTTTTTTTTTCCTCCCACCCCCCCTCCAGCGCTCGGATGTGGAGCTGACACGGAGAAGTGGTGGTGGATCTGTGTGGGGGTGAGGTGGGAATGGGGTGAACTTGAGAGAGGCACCCGGGCTCTGCTACTTCCTCGGTTCCCGTGAAAAATTTCCCCACAGCATGGAAAATGCTCCTCTCCCAGTTAAGGTTTCCAGGGAAAGCAGGAACTTTTAGTAAAAGAGGAAATTCCCACTTTCAGCTGGTTTTGCTCCCGTTCATCCCATGCCCCAGTGCCAGGAATGTTCCAGCGCTGCCTTGACCCCAGTGTGGCCCAGCAAACCCCAGTGCTGGGGGTTCTCTGTCCCAAGCTCTGGTGACAGTGCCA
This sequence comes from Struthidea cinerea, assembly GCA_013397865.1. Lineage (NCBI taxonomy): Eukaryota > Metazoa > Chordata > Aves > Passeriformes > Corcoracidae > Struthidea > Struthidea cinerea. The sequence goes on from VZTI01004223.1 coordinate 9,215, forward strand.
GCTGCCTCTGTTGGGGACAGGCAGAGCTGCTGCTCCAAGAAAACAAAAGGGGGATGGAAATGGGGTTGGAAATGCCCATCCCAACCTGCCGAAAGTCCCACAGGGGCACACCCCAGCACAGCGTGGCCTTGGGACACCTCACAGCTGCAGCCACAGCAGTGGCGCGCAAGATTCCCCACGGCAGGGAGCGAGGCCAGCCTGGCATCCCTGGGTAACAGCGGGATCTGGGCAGCGACTGCCTCAAAATCTGGGATGCCTGTGGTCAACAACGTGAGAGCTGCAGGGTGCTGGGCAGAGCAGCACAGTGAGGGGTGAGCGTCACCCCTGGACACAGCACAGGGGCTGTGAGGGGTGAGTGACACCCCTGGACACAGCACAGGGGCTGTGAGGGGTCAGTGTCACCGCTGGACACGGCACAGGGGCTGTGAGGGGTCAGTGTCACCGCTGGACACAGCACAGGGGCTGTGAGGGGTGAGTGACACCCCTGGACACAGCACAGGGGCTGTGAGGGGTGAGTGTCACCCCTGGACACAGCACAGGGGCTGTGAGGGGTGAGTGTCACCCCTGGACACAGCACAGGGGCTGTGAGGGGTGAGTGTCACCCCTGGACACAGCACAGGGGCTGTGAGGGGTGAGTGTCACCCCTGGACACAGCACAGGGGCTGTGAGGGGTGAGTGTCACCCCTGGACACAGCACAGGGGCTGTGAGGGGTGAGTGTCACCCCTGGACACAGCACAGGGGCTGTGAGGGGTGAGTGTCACCCCTGGACACAGCACAGGGGCTGTGAGGGGTGAGTGTCACCCCTGGACACAGCACAGGGGCTGTGAGGGGTGAGTGTCACCCCTGGACACAGCACAGGGGCTGTGAGGGGTCAGTGTCACCCCTGGACACAGCACAGGGGCTGTGAGGGGTCAGTGTCACCCCTGGACACAGCACAGGGGCTGTGAGGGGTCAGTGTCACCCCTGGACACAGCACAGGGGCTGTGAGGGGTCAGTGTCACCCCTGGACACAGCACAGGGGCTGTGAGGGGTGAGGGGTGAGGGGTGAGTGACACCCCTGGACACAGAGAGCACAGGGGCTGTGAGAGGTGAGTGTCACCCCCCTGCCGCCACCCCCAGGCACCGGAGCAGCCGGGAAATGTCCTCGCAGCCGGCACATCCCTCGGGAAGCCGGTCCCGGCAGCAGCCCCGGAGCAGCAGCAGCAGCGGCAGCAGCGGCAGCGGCTGGGGACCAGCCCGACGCGTCACGAGCTGGCATCTGCCAGACACCGAGTCGGGAAGGGTTTGACTCACGCCTTGGCCTGCTGCCACCCCGCAGAAACTGCTTACTAACAGCTCCGGCTGCTCCCAGAAACACCCGGCGCTGCTCCGGCCGGCCAGCGGCATCTCCAGGGGCTGCTTTTCCAGGCAGGCCCGGCTGCGATCCCTTCGTGCCAAAGGCTGGGGCGGGAGCAGCAGGCGGTGGGTGGAAAAGCAGGCAGGTATTCCAGGGAATATTCCCTCCCGGAGCCAAAGCTGGCTGAGGGAAGCAGGCCCTGGCCGTGTGGAACGAGGCAGGACGGGGAGCGAGGCTCTTGAGAAATTTTTCCTGGACTTTTCTCTCGGTTGTTTTTACGGGAAGCGGATTGCACTCCCAGGTGCGAGGCGGAGCGGGGAAAGCCGCGGCCTGGCGGCCTTGGCTCCGAGCGCCGCGGGGTTGTCATCAGAGGGACAGTGCCCTCCTGACCCCGGGGACAGCTGGCTTGGCACGGCCTGGGGACATCCTCCGTCAGCCTCCAAACATCCCTGCTCCGGCCGTCACCTCCCGCCGTGCCGTCACCCAGGCCGGGAGGTCACCGCAGGAGCCACCGCGTCCCCAAGGGCCGCACGTCACCGCCGCTACGGGAAGGGGCAGCTCCTGGTCCACGCCTCAGCCACAGCGCCCAGAACTCATCCCCCCATCCCTGCTGGCTCTGGGATCATCGGGATGAGCGCCTCTCTCTCTCCAGAGGGTGCTCCGGGCTTCCCACACAGCTCAGGGCTGCCCGTCCCTGCTCTGATCCAATCCTGGGGTTGAACTCCCAATTAGAAACAGCAAAACCCACATTTGTGCTGTTTTCCCTGATTAACCACTCTTTTCAAATCCAAACCCAACAGAAACAAACCGAGGAGGTTGGGAATAGGAAGGGGGAAACAACCACCAGGAGCAGCTTCGAGTTGTGCTGTTTTAGGGGCAGGGCACGAGCAAATCCCACCCCAGAGCACCCAATCCTCACAGAAGAGCAACCCCAACCCCCCCAGGCACGTCCTGGCCTCCTTTCCTGCATCCCTGGGTGAGCTCCAAGATCCAGCTGGCTCAGACAGCCTGGGAGTGCTCCCAGTACCTGGAGCCAGGCAGCGATGCCACTGACACCGAGGTGACCCCAGCCACGGCTTACAAACCCCGAGGGGTGGCACAGGGCCACCCGAACGCTGCTGTGCCCCCTCTGGACCTCGCCAGGGCAGGGTGGGACAAAGCACTAAAGTCTACCCAGGGTCAGAGGAGAGAGGAAGCTCAGCCCCACGTGCCAGGCTGGGTTTTGAGGCCGTGGGTGCTTCTAGGAACAATTTTAGGAACATTCGGAACAGCCCCAGCACCAAAAGCTCGAGTGCCCTGGGTGGGGTGGCAGCAGGGTGGGCAGGTGAGGGGACACCAGCGTGGAGGACACCAGGCCCTGATGTTCACCTTCACGTGAAGAAAAGGAGGAATCAATCCCCAGCATGTTCATGTACCCTCGTTAGTGCATCCTCATTAGCGCATCCTCGTTAGCACAGCCCTCCCCACTGGGGAGGCCCCAATCACACCTGGCTGGGCTCCAGTCACTGCTTGGGGACAGTGGCAGCAGAGGTGACAGCACTGAGACCCCTCCTCAGCGAGCCCCTGTCCCCCAGCACCACCCGGGCAGGGTCCCCACGTGCCCTCATGGGCCCGGGGTGCTGGCACAGCCCTCACACCGAAGAATCTGCAGGGGTTAAAGTGACTTTGCCCCTCTGTCCATCCAAAATGCCAATCCCAGAGCGGCACGGTGGCAGTGGCTTCGGGCTGGCAGAGCTGTTTTAGGGGCAGGGGATGAGCCACGTTCCTGCTGCTGCTGTCCCTTGTGCCCAAAGCCACCGTGGGTGTTTGATTTTATTAATTGGATTGAGACACTGGAGCAGCAGAAAGTTCCAGTCGCCAGCCAGGTTTGGGTGGAGCCAAGGGCAGGATCCCACCCGGAATCAATCCAGGAACGTGGCCAAATGGGTTTGGTGGTGATCCAGGAGGTGCTCAGCAGCTCACACAAGTGACCACCACGAAAGCTGATTGTTTTTAGGGGTGTTTGCCTAGAAAAAGCGACGAGTTTCTTTAAGTTTTTTACAGGGATGAAGGTGTTTCACTGGGAATCCCTCAAAAAGAGGGAAAAAACCCAATAGGAATGGATAAAATGCACTTGTGAAACACACAGGCACAAGAGAGCCATGCCCAGCACCGGGGGCATTGGGAAGGAGCAGGGGGACGGACAGGGCTGCTCCAAGTTCAGATGGAAAAACCTCGGCGCGAGCCCAGACGGACGGGCTGCTGGATTTCTTTTCCCGGAGAGGGAACGCAGAAGGGCTGGTATTGATCTGTCTTCATTACCCATTTCACTCGAGTTTCAAATCAACAAAATACACTTTTCCGCTCCGCTGCCCTCCCCGCTGCAGCGGACAAAAGAAAAGCAATTTCCCGCAGTTTGCTCCAAACTCCTCTCCTCCCTTCCCCGGGCGCCCTCCTGCCCCTCTCCCCTTCCAGCCAGTTGATCCCAACGGAGGCTGGGAGACTCCCAGCTCCGAGGGCACCCAAAGAGGGCACCCAAAGAGGGCACCCTGTCCTTCCCAGATGCCTCCAAACCAGCACTGACAACTCAGGGTTCTGCCTTCCCAACACCTCCTTCCGTGGGCTGTGCTGGATCCCAGCAGGATCCCAGTGGGATCTGCTGCTCCCACCATCCCAGGATGGCAATGCCCTGTGAACCACCAACACCAAAAGCCACCAAAAGCAACATTTTGTCAGAGCCCCACCAAGTTTCCCAGAGTTTTAAAGTTGTAATGAAATAAACCTATTTTTAAATGTTTCAGAACACCCAAAAGTGGGGGTTTGGGGTTTTTTCCTTTCCTGCAGCTGTAACTGGAGTGACAACATGAGACTCTCCACACACACCTCCAGGCATCTGTGGGAAGAGGATCCCTACTCCAAAAAAAACCTCAATCCAAGATGCTGCTGAGCCCAGCAGCTCCCTGGATGTCTTGAAGTGCACGCTGTTGGGAATGTCATTAATATTCCTGCTGGCTCGGTGCCCCAAAAATGTCCTGTCCCCGTCAGTGGGGTGACAAGGAAAGTGCACAGCATGGGCAAGCATGGGGGGTCTCCTGCTCTCCCTGCCAACACCGGGACCCTCCTGCTCATTCCCGTGGGACTGGGGGCCAGGAGCCACCCGGAGACAAAATTCCCCATGGATGTGGAAATCCATTCCCCAGCTGGGGAGGGCCGCACATCCACAGGCAGGGACCCAGGCTGGCACCCCAAGGACACCCCAATTCCCAAACATTTCCATCCTGCCTTGCTTCCTGCTGCCTCCCCAGCCAGGGAGGGCTGTGCTGGGACTCAGCCTTCCTCCTCCTCCTCCTCCTGCAGCCGTCCTGGCCAGTCTCATCCACACCACTGTGCCCTAGATAAACTTCCTTTCAAAGGAGTCTGCTTAATCCCCTATCTCCCCTCGGTCAGATCCCGCTCCAGCTGCCGGCGGGGCCGCGGGGGGAGGAATTGCCGGGCGCTGCTGAGTTATGAGCTATTTCTGACTCACGTCTACAACTTTCACAAGTCCTTTTTGCAACACGGAGAGAGAAAAAAGGGAGGAGGGGAGGGAGGGAGGGAGAGAGGGAGAGAGGAAGGAGATCCAGTTCGCTCCGGCAAAAGCCGCTGGCCAGATGGGCAGGCAGGGAGGGGAGGCTGGAGAGCAGCAGGGAAGGGGAGGACGGGATGTTCGGCTGCATCCAGCCGGGAATACCAGGGAGAGCCAGGAGGGATAAGCAGGAGGAGGAGGAGGAGGAGGAGTGCACTGACACACACCCACGGAGGGGAGCGAGGCGCCGGTTACCGGAATCTGACTTCACCCTCGCCGCCTTTGTCCTCTGCAGACATTTTCCATGCAGTGACTGCATTTCCTTCCTGCCGGCACCGCTGGAAAAAGCCGCCTGTTTGTGCCGTAGGAGCCCTGACTAATTCCCCCTGCTCCCACCCAGCTGCTGCTCTGGGCTTCGGGGCTCTCCTGATCCCCGGCGTTTGCTGTTGGATGGCTCAGCCATGCCCTGGCACTCCAAGCCAGGAGAGAATCCCGGGATTGCCCATCCCAGCCCGGCTCCCGCTGCCCACCCACTGCCGCCCGGCTCAGCCTGGCACAGGCAGGACCTCCAGCTCCGAGAGCGCTTGTGCTAATTACTTTCCTTTGTTAATTAAACCCACGTGGCTCTAATAAGGTAACCTGCTGTTCTCCGATAAATTTAATTAGCCTGAAGGGAGAGCCCCTCCGCACAGCTATTTAAATTGTCACTTCCCATCGCCTGGGCTTTGCTTCTCCCTGCCTGCCCCTCTCTCCAGATTTCACCCCTCTCCTGCCCATTTTCTGCCCCTTTCCCTTGGCACAGGAGGGGAGCAAAGGGGAGGTTCCCACCCCTACAGGAGCAGGATGTGCCCACCCAAACCCTGTTTTCCTGCCAGTGCCACAAATCCCCGTCCCAGCTGGGCCTCTGTCCCATCCTGGAGGACCTGCCCTGGCTCCAGTCCCAAAGGATTTTTTCCCTTTTCCAGCCCTGTGCCACCCTCACAGCAGCCAGCATCGATCCCGGGATGCTCCAAGCTTGGGAAACTCCGTGTCTCCCTGTCCCAAACCGTGGTGACACGCAGTGACCTCCCCATCCCAACCCTTTCTCCTTTCCCACACACAAAAAAAAACCTCCCAAGAAAGAAACCTCTGGAGGTTTCCAGAGCATTTAACTCCTGGAGTGCTCCAGCCAAGGAGGTGACAGGGGTTTGCACGGCCCTTCCCAGGGAGGGGAGGTGACAGGGGACACTCGCACGTCCTCGGGGCTCACCTGCACCGCCGGCTGCTTGCCCTCGTTGCTGCTGGGGGAGCTGAGCCCCGTGGCCTGCTGCAGCAGGAACTGCCGAGCCACCTGGAGAGCCTGCAAGAGAGACACAGGGGTGGGCACGAGGAAGGCCACCCTCCTCCTCCTCCTCCTCCTCCTCCAGCTCCGGCTGCTTCTCCATGGATTTCATCCACGGGATGGGTTTGATGCGCAAAGCGGGTGGTGCTCCCCCGCGCCACACCAGTTTGACCAGTACATCCCATTAGTGACCACTGTTCTCCCAGCCCCCACGGGGACAATCCTGTCCTCTCCCAAAAATCCCCACCAGCTCCAGCATTCCCGTGGCACGAGGGTCATTCCCAAACCCCATCCCTGGCACAGCCACCCGAAGCTCCGGCTCCTGGTTGATTCATTCCAGAGCCACCACCACATTCCTGCTGCTGCTGTCCCTTGTGCCCAAAGCCACCGTGGGTGTTTGATTTTATTAATTGGATTGAGACACTGGAGCAGCAGAAAGTTCCAGTCGCCAGCCAGGTTTGGGTGGAGCCAAGGGCAGGATCCCACCCGGAATCAATCCAGGAACGTGGCCAAATGGGTTTGGTGGTGATCCAGGAGGTGCTCAGCAGCTCACACAAGTGACCACCACGAAAGCTGATTGTTTTTAGGGGTGTTTGCCTAGAAAAAGCGACGAGTTTCTTTAAGTTTTTTACAGGGATGAAGGTGTTTCACTGGGAATCCCTCAAAAAGAGGGAAAAAACCCAATAGGAATGGATAAAATGCACTTGTGAAACACACAGGCACAAGAGAGCCATGCCCAGCACCAGGGGCAGCTGGAGAAAACAGGGGGAATTTAAAAAAATCCTGTGAAGAGACGAGGAGGAGAGAGGAGCAAGTGTGAGCTGAGAAAAGGAGCGTAGGAGCCAGGAGAGGAATAAAGCTCTAAGGAAAACAACCTGGTGCTCCCAGACCTGTTTGCTCCTTATTTCTGCTTTTAAAGGATTCTTTTCCCTCTTTCTCGTTTTTTTTTGGCATTTTTCTGAACAATCTCCACCCCTCCTTCCTCTCTTCCCAAATCCACTTGTAGCTCAGCGCACGCCTCACCTGTTGATCCAAACCAAGGAGCACCCACAAAACCCCAACGCAGAGCCCCTCGTCAAGTGGAGCATCCCTGAAAAGCCATTCCCTGCATTTTAGATCCCCTTTGAGGTTCCCTCTGTGCTCCTCTGCACAGGGAATTCTTGGGAAGAGCACATGAAAAGCAGAGGATGCCCCAGCTGTGCCACATCTTTGTTGTGGTGGGAAATCCACCTGACCCGCTCTGTGCAGGTGCACAGGCACCGCCGGGGCACTTGGAAAACGGGAGGGGATTTCCAGTCGGAGGCTGGGAGCAAAGGGTTTAACAGAGCCCAGCCTTACTTGATAAAAAAATTCCAATTTCAGAGCAGAGGGCCCAAACCCAACACCCCAGACACAGCACTGGGCACCCTCGGCTGTGTTTGTCACCGCCATGTGAACCAGACAGCTCCAAGGAAATCAAAACCTGAGGGATTTTATGAGCAAATGGATCCTAATTTCCCGTTCCTGTGGTGAATTACCGGAGCTGCATCCCAGGATTGTGCACCCGGAGCTGCCCCGTGGCCACCGAGCACCCCCAAACCCGCCCGACCGATAACTCCCAAACTCCCTTTATCCAAACAATGAAAAAACCGAGATCCTTGAGGACAAACACAGCGATTCCCCGCCGGGAATCACCAATGGAGCAATCCCGTGTCCGGATCCCGGAGCCGCCCCAGCCCTGGCCTTTCTCCACGGGCATTTTATTTCCCTGTTATTAGCGGGGATAGATGTGCATCGGTAACGGCACCACAAAACCCCTGTGACAGTTATGACAGCTCGAGGTCTGATATTTTAATTACTTTTGGAAGTGAAAACAGTAATTCCAGTTAAAAGCCAAGGTGGAGGAACCCACTCGGCGGCAGCTCCAGCACCACGCCCGAGGCACCCCCAGGACGGGTGCTGGAGCACTGGGCTGCATCCCACATCCACACAGCAAATTCCTGAGCTTTAGCTGCTTTTCCGGGTGTCTTTTAGCAGGGTTTTGCACGGATTTGGCTTCTCCATGCGCAATTCCTGCCGTGTTTGCAAGGACCAGCTCGCAGAGGAGACCCGGCGAGGGCAGGCCCCGGCCCAAATCAGCGCAGCGGGGATGGAAAACACAAGGGGAAAAGCCTCAGGAACAGAATTCCAGCACACAAAAAGTGCTGCACGGGACTTCTCCCGGAATTTCTCTTCCCAAAGCCAAGGCCTGGCTGGCCCGGGGTGCCGGCGAGCCCCCAGCGCCCGCCCGGCTCGGCCCCACCGCGCCGCCTCTCAGGGGGGGAATTTAATTCACTCCCCGCTGGCTCCCTCACTTTGGTGTGCTCTGAAGCACGAAATTACAAAGATTTGCAGGAAAAAAAACCCGACACGGCCTCACAATTGCACACAGGGGCCTCTCCAGCAGCGCCCTGGAACCGTCCCCTGCCTCCCTCCCTCTCTTCCCAGCGATTCCCACTCCAGCCCGCGCTGGGCTCAGCCTGCGGACAGGGGTAGGAAGCTGTTGTGGGGCTGTGCCGAGCGTGTGGAGCATCCAGGGTGGAATTTCGGGATGCAGAGCCGCTCGCCAGCTGCATTTGTTGCCCAAAGAGGGCAGGGGGATGAAGCTTTTCCATAGGAAAGTGTCACTCAGAGCCTCTCCTTGGGGCTGAGGAGGTGGGAAAGCAGAAGGAAGAGTTTTCCTGTGGGAGTGGATGGGCTTTTACCGCTGTGAACCAGAGGAAAAATTATTCAAAAATAAAAATCAACTCATATCCTGCTGCCTGGCGTTATCCAGGAGTCACCAGCGCATCACCTGGAATCGGGAACGGATTCCTCGTGTCAAACTCCTGGATGGCTCCCTCTGATCACCAAATGATCCCAGAAAAATCTGCGGTGTCACAGACACAGCCAGAGCTGCTGGGGCTCGGCTCTGCCCTCCCCAAGAGCAGCACCAGCAGCACATTCCAGGAAGAGGAAGAGGAAGAGGATGAGGATGAGGATGGGCACCTGGACATGGCTGGGGGAGGCTCCGAACTTCCTTGGGATGTGCAGGGCCATGGAACACACCTGGGATTGCAGGGAGGGGTGGGAGAGGCTGCAGTGGGGTCTGCTGGGATGGGGAGGGGTCAACCAACAGCCCAACCACGCTGGGATCAATCCCACCCTGCCAGGACCTGCTGGGATCAATCCCACCCTCCCAGGACCTGCTCCCACAGCACCGGGGGTTTCCCTGCTCCCGGGATACCCCCAGGGATGCTCATCCCTCCCCTCAGACCCCAAATCCCTCCAGTTCTCCGGATCACTCCAGACATCTCATCCTCCAGCAGGGGAGCAGCCCCTTTTCCCAGCTTCCACCCCGCCTGCCTGGGGATTATCCCGATTTTTTCCCTCTCCAGCCTGAGGGGCTCCACACATCCACCCCTGGATGTGCTGGAGGCTCCTCCAGACCCCAGGAGAGGCAGATTTTGGCTGCCTTTCCCATGAAAAACACCCCAAACTCCCCTTTCTCCCACAGGGAACGCCAGATCCCACCTGGCTCCAGCTCTGGAAGAGCCCAGGGAGAGGAGAGGGCAGCTCCCAGCCCATCCAGGGCGGCTGACTCACACCACGCCTTGGATTCACGTGGGATTAATCCCTCATCCCTGCTTCTTCCTCCTCCAAACCTGTCCCAGCAGAGCCTCTCCGAGGCCTCCTGATTGGGAAGAAAGCTCCCAAAAAAAAAAGTTTGGAGAGCACGGAGGCATCCATGGGTCAACCTAAAAGCACGAGCCACCACCTCACCACACCACCCCCCCA